>JACXIT010000148.1:871913-1471913 GCA_014737525.1 Bombus difficillimus | reverse complement strand
CTCTTAATACTAATTTTCAAATGTGCTGCAAATAGTATCGATGTACTGTTGCTCTGATGCTGTTCTATTCAATGAATATCTGTGTATCTTTGTGCTGGTAGATGGACAACAACCTTTGAAGTCCATAAACAGCAGACAACATCATTGCGTGCAAACCTTAATATCGTTGATCTGATACCACCGTTAAGTTGTAGACACAACAACTTTAACTGGTGATCGCGTGTCGTTCTCCTCGATTCGTTACGCCGGATTCCCATTCACGACGCGGTATAAATCCGCGCGTGTCGACTCGACGGATCGCCTTTTATCCAAATTGAAACCTTAGCGAGCAGACCGAACGACTACGGTCATTTTCCACTTCGATCGACACAGTGGTCAGTGAACTGGCGCGTACACACACGATAATACAGACGAAAGAAGCATCTGTGCGATGTGTAAGAGAGTTGGGTTCGGTTTCGATCGAAGGGCGAGGTTGTCGCCGACGAATCTCGATGAACAATCCAAGGCGGGTGGCAACCGACCAGGAAATAACCAATGCCAGGTCAGACATCCAATGTTGGTGCGTGATCGATTCTTGGCTTGCAGCATCCCGTTGATTAGGCGACGAGTGCCACGAATGTTTGCTTAGACTGGATCGATTTCTCGTGAAACGATCCTGCGACACGTGCGCGATTCACGTCGGTCGAAATCGGGTTCTCGGCCACGTGCTATTGCTGGCTTTCGAGATAATAGAGCTGATGGAATGGACTGGTCCATTATAGTGAGACTATTTTGGATTGTTAATGTATTTGTTGCGTTGGCTCTAAGTATTACAACATCTACGTACTTCTTATACATTTATTAGACATTTATTGAGAAACTAAAAAAACGTAATCAATACTCAACTATGTTAACTATGTAAGTGACCGCCTCCGAGATAAGAACACCATCAGGTACGATGCGTGCCGAGACACGTGAGTGACGTGTACTGGAATGTTACCTAGTGGCCATAGGAAACAATAAACGCTGAATGAAGCACTCTGAGTCGGACAAGCATAACGGGAGTATAAAGCAGGAAACGAAAATTCTAAAGCCATGCCGGCTATTATCGGGAAATGTTAATGAAAAGTTACTGCTGCTAGGTTAGTCGCAACTTCACGAACGGATAAGTATAAACGAAAAAAGAAATAAATGTATAAATATATAAACGAGTAAACACATAAAACGATAAAGCTGTAGATGTATAAAGATGTGTAAATGAAGTAACGGTAAAATTCTGTCGTTTTCTTTTTTTTTTTACTTACTGTCTTTTGACGATCGGCTACTGTTTGCGCCTTGAAAATGTCGCAACCCCGTGCTTCGTTTGCACAATTGCGAACAACTGTCCTCGTGGCGTTATACGTTTATTGCACCGTTGTTTCTCCGCTCCACTTTCGGAAGTTACGACAGTTCGTGACGCGGTTGCAGCGCAATACGATCGTTTCTCGAGAAAATCGAGAAGTTCCGTGTGGTTACGCTGTTACTTTTTTCTTACCCTTCGAAGTAAGCTCCTAGTGCCACACGGTGTCGGAGTTTACCTTCTAAAGGATTATGGACATTAGCAAACTGTTCCACGACGAAACATCTCCACCCAAACATTGTAAGGCGCGAAGCTGTTGATTTATAGCATCGACGAGGTCACGTAATGTTTTCCGAGTATTTTTACGCGATCTCGGGATTCCGTGTAATGCGTTACAATGTCCTGAAATGATTCGTCGGTAAAATTTGCATCGGTAGCGCTCAGAGATTGTATACACACGACTGTTTTTCATGTTGACCGTAAATATTGTAATTTCTGAATGGATGGTACATCCTCATTCCGCTCGATCATCGATGAAATAGAGTCGAAGAAAAATGTTTATATTTCGATCGCGCTATCGGATGTTGGTAGGCGCATTACGAGTAACTTTATCGCCATCGGAGCTGATACGATAAACGCGAGTGATAACTCGATGACTTGCCGATTCTTTGTTCCCTACGATTTTGCTAGCTCGCGCAACTGCTTATAATTATAATAATTCTTCTGAATTTCGTAGCGACGCGCTTCTTTTCTTTTCTCGAGTTCTTCGATGTCCAATCGGACGTCGTTGAAACGTTTCCACACCTCGTTGGGGATCATTGAGGTGGGTTTGAACGAGGACTACGTAGCGTTGACCCCAAGTTTCACAATCAACGAGACATTCTGATAACGCGGTAATTTGATTGATAATGTGCACGCGTTTACGTCTTAGAGCAGTGATACCAAGTGCCTGTGCTATATAGACTGTGATTGATTTGCTGGATTGTTCCGTATCGTGGTATAGAACAAAGAAGATGATGGAATTGGCGATACAATTAATCGAACCTACCTTATCGTTGCGAGATTGTCCGTATTACCATGCTTTGCTATAATGTCCGAACCAATGGTGCAATCTTGCAGAAGAATGTTGCGTTCTTGTTGAAGATTGGATGTCCTTCAATTTGCTGCGTTGGCCGCCTCAACTTGGTGATCCTTCGTATCGTTATGCTACGTGAATGTTCCGCTTCTCATTGGAATGGGTAAATGCTGTAATCTGTGTGGAATCACTCACAGTTTGAATGTTTGTCGCACTAAGTGTTTCACAGAAAACGTCTATGAGGGTTCATTAATATCCGGTTCGAAGGACGAGTAACAAAGTTTGTTAAGGCGATCGTGACGAGACAACCCACGACGAATGACTTGATCAACGAAGATCGTAATTCTTCGTTGCGATTTATCATATCGGCGTCACGTTTCATGGTAAAGTTCCCTAAGTTCGTTGCGGCGATAGAGATAATGATTCGAGGAAAGACGATGTTAACTAAGCTATTAACTTTAATGGCTGAACTTGAAGCTGTTTATACGTTGAAATGTTAGAGTAAACCGCTGGAAAGTTGGAAATAAGCGTGCTGAAGTAAACTGTTCGAAGGTTGCAGGGTAAATGATCGTATTCGTCCAGAGAATGGTCCTTCAAAATTTGGACGAGACATCTCGATGGCGATAAGGCACGCAGATAGGGTGTCTAAATAGTTTGGAATATAAGAAATAGACGTATAAATATATAAAAGAGTGAAGATCTAAAACGACAAAGTAACGATACAAGTAACAATGAAATTCTGGCTCTGTGTAGGGATGCGATCTTCGAGGAAATCGCGATTAAAGCGAGACACATACTATTTTGTTTATTTGCGTCAATAAATTACGTGATATTCATATTTGTAAGAATTAAAGCTGAAATTATTTGTCTTTATTAATTTTTGATTCAGCGATTAAATAATTAGCATCTACGTCTGCTAATATATCGCAATTTGAATTTGGAATTCTATAGAGCTTTCATTTGATGGTCGTTGTAAATTGGAATGAAAAATCCTACTTAACCTTTCAAAATGGTGGTAGAAACGATTGGTTGTTATTGTGCGTATATTTGATACCGAGTTTCATGCTTGGTATTAGAGTATCTCCTGTTATCAATTTAATATCTGGATTTAAATTTGCTCTTCCATAGGGGAGCACAGAATATGAGAAGAGATTAGAGCGACCAGGGCTTGCAAAGGAAGTGGAACAATTCAGATAACTGTTATGAAAATTTTATTACTGTTGAGATCATTATTGAATATGTATTATAAATGAATTATTAAGTTGCTTCGGTAAAATATTTATTAAGCTTATTTTCACATGTCAATCTGATACTACCGTCATTTATAAGCTTCGAAGCTAGTTGCTAATAATAATCGTAATATTTGTAATTACTATCAGCAACCTTAATATCGTTAATGTCGCTCAGAAATTTCTGCCGATATTTTATGGTAAAGCGTGTACAAGAGATTAGGTCAACTAGAGTTCGCCAATGATTGATGTCTCGCGCGGTGCTTATTTAACCCTCGAAGGCCGAAAATATTTGTCAAGTACGCAACGGAAACAGGGTCATTTGTAGCGCTTAATGACATTCCTATTTTTATAAGAGAACTCTTATCGTAAATTCGAATATTTCTCATTTGATATTTTCTATACGCTGCTACTTACAAATATCCTGTGATTTTATAATTAATACAAACGAGTTGTTAAAAATACGTAAAGGTTCGAATGTTTCTGACTGATAGTATATTTTTCTATATTTAACGAATACGCTGTCAATATTTTACGACTTTAATAATACAACAAATAATTCATAATTCATGTAACAAATTCATATGAAAGAGTCTTGATTCAAGATTTTATTGATTTTCGTCAAATAAAAAATTAATAGGTACGTGGGAGAGTTTGGGACGAATACAGAGAGGATCCTCTTGTGTTCCTCGAAGTCATATACATATAAGGATGGATATTAAATCTTACAAGAGTTCCTTCCAAGAAGGTTGTGATTATTCCTTTTCAAAATTAAATTAAATTAGATTCAGCATCTTATTTCTCTTAACTACCAAGTACTTACTCTTTTATTCTTTTATTTTCCTCGATCAATATCTATCAACTTATTCAACCTTCTGTACTCCTAATTGAAAGAATTATTTAAGATAAATCTCGCATTATAGGAAGTTATGCCATAGCGAGTATAAGTTTCAAATATTATAAAAGGGTCTCTTTATATATATATATTAAATATACTCCACTATTTTACAACTCGTAATAATTAAGCTCGCTGAAACACTCGCTAAAGCTTTCGTAAGACTCTCTCGCAAAACCCTGACCTCGCTGCTTCTTTCACACCGTCTCTTCGAACTCTGACGCCTTCACGGACGATTTTATGTCTCAACTTAGACTAACTCTTTGTAAACGAGGCACAGCCATTTCTAGAAAGCTCGTAACTTCGTTAGTCGAAGATAACGTTCTGGATGATCAAATACCTTCTATCAAGATCGTATTGCAATTTTTAATACTTTTTTTTGTAATTTCATTATTATTATTATATAGTAGAAGTTACGATGGAAATAGAATATGAGAAATTACGCAATAATTTAACGATGTAAATTATGTATTCCTTAATTGACAAGTTACAGATTGATTATAGACTCCTCTTTTATAATTCTACAATTTTACGTTGTAATTAACAAAATTTCATTTTAATATCGCCCTTGTTCGCGTTATGCGAAATATCGAAATATCTTGAGACTCGTAACATTTCTATTATACCTAATATTAGTTTAATTAGTTTTTAAAAATAAAGTTCTCAGAATCTCCTTTCACAGCTACGATATTGAAAAATTCTAATCCCATATTATAAATTGTTTAAAAAAGGAGAAGCTTCAAACTCCAAATGAAATACTGCGTTAACGACAGCATAGTCCTCTAATGGGTTAAACAGCGATTCCCTGGTTAAAGACCGCGCTTCATCCAACCCGTCATTCGTTGCTATAATTAATTACGAGATAATCTGACCGTCGATAAAAGGAACGCGACGTTGAAGCTCGCAATCCCGCGTTATCGTCCCGTAGATCGCTTGGGCGGAAAAGAGGAGGCCCTGTCAGCCTACATCTATGTATGGCCGTCTACATGTTGTGTGTCGTTATCACTATCAATAGCCCCGATACACTTCCGGCGTGGTGTGCGAGAGGGGAAACACGTAGGTGGTGAGTGCACGCGCGTCGCAATAAACCACGCCTTATCGCCTTACGCTTGAAACTTCTCGAGCCACGTTCACGTGGTTTGTTGAACCACGCAGGTTCATTGGCTCTGTGGTTGGAAAATACGCGAGCACGTGACGCACACAGTTTTTTTCACAGCGTTCGGCCAAATGACGTATAACATATAAGTTGACACGTGATGATTTTTTATGAAAAAATAAGAATAAGATATGGAATATTTGTTCGTAGGATACTTCGTTTTCGAGAAAGTCGAGTTGGAAAATTGATCAGGTACAAACAAATTTTTAATTTTTCACTCGAGGGGCATAATTCAGTTCGAAGGACCAACGACTCGAGCAGCAGAAGAAGCGGAAAATTTTAATATAAAAGCAATCGATATTGCAGACGGTAGAATAGCGAGAGAATTAGAAGACGGTACATTGAGAGAGATTGTTGGATGAGAGTGTGGGGAATGGGGTGAAAAAGTGCGACATTCTCGGATCGAGTGGCGCGAAGGCTGATGCAATTCTGAGTGTGACATCCGGAAAACGCTGATCGAGCACAGAATGGACTGCAGAGTAGTGGAAGTGGGTCGTTCTTGTCAACGCGATCGTTAGAATTCGATTAATCGCGCATATCAACTTTGATTTGGATTCTTTTAATTTGTTTTGAATTAAGTTGAAGAGATTTGCAGTGTGGTTTTTGTCTTAGTTTATTCAAAGTTGTGGGATATTTTATCGGTGAGTTATTTTCTATCTAACTACCCCTTTTGTACGTATTATTTTATTATTTATTGTTTTAGTAGAAAATGGTTGAAAGCCATTGTTTATGATAATCATTCAATGGGATATAAGTATTTGTATGTTTAGCTTTTCGTTTATTATGATTTCGAAAGATACAGTGAACCATATTGTGACTAAGTATAAATCTTTCTGTCCCTATTATATCGGTAATATCCTTTAGAACTTCTTTTCTTACAATATCACTATATTTTTGTTTTATCGAATATTTACACCTCTAACTCTTCCGGTTGTATTTTCTGGGAGCATTGGTCTCGCCAATATTACACTGCCGGTTAATACCCGGGCATCAACCGAAAAGAATTAACGAAGATTTATTTCAGCTATATATATAAATGCGCGAATACGTAGTATATAAATACATTCTTAATTTTTGCACAAATAATATTCTTATTTCAATAATAAAACGTTCGTACAATGCTATATGAAATAAATTTATCAAATAAAAGGAGGCAAACTTTCCTCAAATTATCAAGAATCGATATTTCCTTCTTGAAACTCGCAATCTCTCCTTCACGATATTATTCACAAATCAAATATAAACGTCAAAAAGTCTAACTCGATTCCATCGATAATTTACAATCATCATCTCCGCCAAAATGTCAAACCTTCTTGCCCTATATTCCCGGAATATATCGAATTTTCCATAATTCCCCGAAAGTCCAATATTCCTTGAATAAATCGAGCAACTTGAATTTCCCATTCGACGTACAATTTTAGTTCCCTTTTACCAGAGTTCATCGGTTTCGAGTAACGTAGTCGACAAATCAGAGAGTTTGCGTGATTCAACGTTTCGAGACGTAGGCAACGGCTAGAGATAAGAAATACTTTCCTTTTGCTGGTCTTCGGGGAGATGCGCTGGCTGCAGACGCCCCTTCGTCAGATAGAAGTGTCTAGACGTCTGACCAAATACGCGCGCTTCTCCTGCCAAGAGCTGAAACTGAACCGAGAGCCAGGCGAACAGCGATGAGACGCTTTAAAAGATAATTCGCGCTAGTTTGATGAACCGTGTGGGCAAAAACAGGCTTTTTCTCTCTTTGAATCAACTCTGAAAAAAACTTGGCTTCGATTTCGATGTTTTACATAATTTAAAATACATGTACCGATGCTCGAATATACATGGATATTTATTTATTTCTAGGGAATGTAATTTAAGTACGAAATCAGAAATTAAGATTGTAATTTGTATCGCTGACAGAACGTCGCAGAACGAGTATCACGATAAGCGGAATTAATTGTTTAAAATTAATATAGAATACAATTAATATAATATAATAGTTGTGAAATATTATAACACAGTTTTGTTATTTAGAAAATTCTTTAGCCTTAGATTTCGTAATATACCTTTAAATTATTTTTATTATAATTAAAAAACTGTAGAAATAAGAGGAGCTTGATTGTTTTTTTTATTATTAATAGATTATTGAAGGAGAATGTTATGAATAAAAAATTGATTTCAAAAAATTATCTGTACGTGTCCAATGCTATAAGAGAATTCCACTTTTTAGAATGTTTTTTGTTCTCGAATTATTCAGTGTTTTTCTTATTTTTAAAAAAGCTTGCTTCAATCAGATTACGATTATATTTGACGTTTAATTTCTGTCTGGTCTGTGAAGATTCTATAAAAGTAATTGTACGATTGTGTAAGAGATTTCCTATCTCTGGAGGTATAATTTAAATTTCATTTAAATCGCATTTTCCTCGATTATTCGATATCCAAATCGCAATCACGAATTTTCAAAGCGGGCCGTGCTTCCGTTCTTTCCGCGGCGTTAAGCTTTCGCACACAATTTCTTGAATGTAGATTGAATCGTTCAACGTAGAGTCTTCACGTCGTTGATAGAAAGATACACGTTAATGCTCTCGTAATGTCAACACGCTTCATAAAACCAGGATACATTTGATGAAGTTTTGCCGAAGCCAAAGATACATCAAAGATTAGCTATACTAATATTTGAATATTTTACATTTTAAAGCAATATCGTTCAACATTTTAATGAGATCACAAATGAAAAACATTTCTTTCCTTTTACGGAAGAGCAATTTTTAAAATTCAATATATTAAAAACAAATTTCATATCGAAGCCATGTTTCCATTTAATTTCGAGATTAAATATATTTTCCCTGATCCTCTTAAGACATATTAATAATATTAGTATTCATATTACTATTAAAATACTTTTGTTGAGGCATAAAAGTCAATAAAAATTGATTTACTATATTCTTCCCGTACAGTCGTTTAATATTATTTAATATATCACGACAAGGAATATTCTTTAAGATTCTGACTAAACTGTAAATCTAGAAAAATCCATATGTCCTTCAAAAATTGAATAAAACAACAGTTTTCATAATATAGGATCGATCAAAAACGTAATGAATTTTAAAATTACCCGTAAAAGATTGAAGATGTAGCTTTCCTTGTAGTTTTCAAATGATTAACAACCAAATCGATGAATCACAGAGCAACAAAAGAAAATAAGAAATGGTTACGAGCGTTCGCAACTTGAAAAGATTCTCGCGAGCGAACAATTCCAACGTCGACGCTTTAACACGAACAATTTCACGAAACATTGTTCTTTACAACCAGCGGAGACACGCAGCGAATACCAGTAATTTTCAGTGCAACGTTACCTTAATAAGTAGGCAAGGAAATAAAAAAGGGAAAAAGAAAGATAAAAAGAACACGATGAGACTTATCAAAAGGAAGGGTTTGTGTCGCGGCACGAAATCTTCGCATCGTTTCCACCTTAGAATTAATTATTCGAACGAAGTTACCTCCGGCCACGAACGCGGGTCAGCGTCGCTATTAAAACGCGAACACGTGTCGGTGTTCCTAACGAAGCCAATTTAAACGTTCGCCCTGCCATTATACCTTCAGCGAGAAGTAAATTTCTCGACAATTTTTTGAAATGAAAAGCGACTGGTAATTCGCTTATTCGAAAAGAAACTGCCGGTTATTCGAATGAAAAGCAAAAATTAGAAACGAAGGCGATGCAGAGTAGGAAGAAAAATGGAGAGAGAAAAGAAAGAGAAAATGAAATTTCAGAAATGAAGGGTGAGATCTCAGTTGAATGATCCTCGACCACCGCCAAACTTTCGTGTTACTTTCATCGTTTTAAAAGGAAGTTTCCTCGTGTTACCATCCCAAAGACGCGCGTTTAGTCAAAAAATGCAAAAACCCGGTCGCTCGTCCGATTAAATGGAAGATCATTCTTCTTCCGGCAAAGGTCAGAGGTTGAAAGTTCGGGCAAACGACCCGCGGAGGGATCAAAGACGTTCCCTATCGAGCGTCATTATATTAGGTTGCTGGGAAAATTCGTAGTAAAAGATTTAACTAAAATTACATGTTTTTTCTATATATAATTTCACGAGAATATTTTTGAAAAATTTGTCCTCCTTTTCGGTAACAAATTCTTTCCAATAGCTTTTATAGGATTCTAGAATATTTAGTTTCTTGTTTATGTCTTTCTATGCTAGATATATTTGGCGAACGAAATAAATTATCCAATTTTCCACGAAGATTCAAAGCTCCTTGGATATACGAGTTTCAACATTATCTCACCGAAGGAAAGAAATCTGTTTTCTCAGCGAATTTTCAATAGCTTTTCTTAATTTTTTCCACGTTCAACCGCCACAGTATTTATCGGAATATTCGATTATTTGATACGCTACGAACTTATCAAACGATCTAATGGCGCGTCAATTTTCTCGAAAATGGCTCCGACTTTTTTCGCGTGTCACGATACGTATCATTTTTCATGATTTTTTTGGACTGGTTACACGCAATATCATAGTAAGCCTTAAAACAGGGTTCCGTTTTTTCTTGCGTATCACGGGACTATATTTTACGACTCTCCTTTTTCCTTTTTTCGATCGGTAACACGCAATTGATATTGTTTCTGCGAACAGCCGTACCCTTGCGTTTCTCCGTTGTCGAAAGTGGTTAATTTTACACCATCTCGACGTGTCGTGTTACACGTCCCACCGATATCGGAAGGTTTTATTTTTGCTTCGAGCCACGCGTGAGATGGTAGCTTTTTCCGATATTGTATTCCGAGTTCGTTTTTTAAATAAGATCCTTCGCCCTGATCGTTAAAGGGACTGTTTTTGGATCGGCTTCGTGGGATTGGGGCGATCTATCGAGGGATAAAAAAATGTGAGCGGACTGCGAAGAAATTTATCGAGTTTCTGTTTAATTTCTCTTGAGGAAAGGAGAGGGAAAATAATGCGTTAATTAATTAATTCACGTACTGGCTGGGATTTTATAGAATTGATTGTTTTGATGGAAACAATCATTTGGAAAATTATTTCTTACTGGGCATTCATTTTATACAGAATTTTATATACATTATAGGTTCGAAAGAGCAGTAATACAAATGGAAAAATTAATATTTTAGAAATTGATAAATGAAAAGTATGTAAGTACAGTGAGAATAAATTACTTGTAAAATGTGTTGGTCACACAGAGATGTTGATAAATACTTTTAACGTAGTATAATTAAAACATTATCGAATTGCTATAGTTGTAGATAAGATATATTTCTACAATTACGTAATTGTTATATTGAAATATTTCTGAGATCAATAATGTATTTAATTCCGTGACGGTGTGATATAAATAACAGTCAAAGTAAAAAAATAAACTATTTGAAATTTTAATAAAGCGTTAAACAATTTACGATAAATAAACGTATTCGATGAATATTAAAAAAATTCCGTACACGGCAATCTTGTATTTCGAAATAACAATTAATCTTCGACCTTCTACATATAATACAATAGAATATCCAACGTCAACTCCCACACAGAAACAAACGGAATAACCGAAACGACATAAATAATAAAACCGCCAAAAATAAAATTTCGTATTAAAAAGAATTTTTAATAAAAATATTCGTATTCCACGTGCATAGTTGAAAGCTACTGCACGATTCGAAATATCAAAAGCACAAACTGTATATACGAAGTCTCGCTGCGATTAAAACACGAAACTCCATCAAATATTCTGTTTGTCTTTGCTCGAGGTAACAAAAAAAATCTGCGAAATTAATATTGTTTCGCTTCTGTAGGACAGAATAGATGGGACGTACTAACTCGAGTCGAAGCAAATGAAAAGAGAGAGACGATTAATCAGATCATAAAGGAATCATGAATTATCGAGGCAACGGTATTCCATTGGGAAACCGATATTTAAATAGAACTACGTAAGTTGAATTGCAAATAGGGATAAAGCTCTGAAAGCTGCCGATGCGATTGTAAACCGTGCACAGGGCTCGGTCATAAATATTCTCTGCATTATTAACTATCGTAAAGAAAGAGATAGAAGATAGTTGAGAGTGACGGGCTGATACAATCGTCTACGCGAAGTTGCGAAAATTAGAGGAAACGCGTTATCGCATTTTCAGCCTGGTTTGATTGGGACTGTAGTTGCGGATGGAGATATTAAATTTAATCAATAACCGTTGTTTGCATTTCTCGGGTATATTGAGGTGTTTTGAAGGCAAAACTGTTTGCACAGTCGCAAGATATTGGACAAAGATGAAAACTACAGGTGAGAGACTAAGGTAATTTTTGAAGAGAAATGAATTTATTTTTTGTAACTGTGGAAATGTTTCTTTTTTAATTTTTCTTTTCTTTCTCGTTGAATAATCCACTGGGTTAATTTTAATTTGAAAAAAACTGGAATTTTTCTCTTTCATGTAAGACTCGCTCTCTTTGTTTCAAATGTCATGGCTGGTATTTGCTTTTTATTTTTCCAGAAGTGTTAAAATATTTGGTTACGCATACTTTTTACCTTGCAAATAAAGTTATATTATACAGACCCTTCTGAAATAATAGCTAAATATTTTTAATTCTACGAAGGAAAATAAAAACGGCAAGAACTAAGATGATACAAAATTTCAGTCTTTCCAATTTCCAAATGGCGAACGTATTTACTAAAAGAGGCAGGAGTCATCTGTGATATTCCTCAGACAAATATGAAAATAATCATCGTCAACATTAACCAAAAATCATTTACTAAATTCCCAGCCTGCGCCTGTATCTTATACCACGTACATACGAATCAAGTAGCCCAATAAATTCAATAATTAATTCAATGATAATCACGAATTAAGCCATTATAATTCACAGCAAGGATAATAAAGCCTGTGTTGATTTGAAGAAGTTTCCGGAATCAGTCGAAATACTTCGTTGAATTCGCAAATGCAAGCAAGACGAAGGGTAGCCAGGAAGTCGCGAGACGGTGGCAGCGCGACAAGGAATGGCAAATATTTCAAGAACTCGCAGAGTTCTCGAATAGAAACGAAGGTCGAGCGCGAGGCTGACGACCCGAAGACGACCGGAGCCACGAAAATTCAACCTCGAACGAAATGCTAATCGATACGGAATTTCAATCTTCCCCGTTCGGCGTCTTCCCCTTTCTCTGTTCGCCACGCTTCCGTTTTATCGTTCGTCGACCGTTGTTCAGCTTTCATCCCCCAAAGAGCACGTTGCTACTGTTCACTGCGACGCGGATAAGCTTGCAGCCTGTTCGAAATTGATTTGCTAGCACAACTCGTTCCTAGTTTCGTAGTTGTAGGTTTCTCGATTTGTTCCTTATAACATGTAGAAAATCATTGACAAATACGTTTTATATAAAATATTTAATAAAAACGCTTGGTACGAGATATTGCCAACAAAATCTTTTTAAATCTAATAAAAATATCTTTAATATATCTATTGTTTCGAAAGATGCTACTTTGTTCATTGTTGTATGGAAAAACATCCAATTTGAAGAAAAAGTTTGTCTTACACCCTTTGGTTTCCAAAACACGCTAAAAACATAATTTCGGCCTTCAACTATTTTCACTTAAATACGAACAGTTGCTAATAGAATAATAGATGTTAACTACTTGGCCAAGAAAGAATTATATTCTATGCAAATTTCGTTAAAATTGACGTATACGTTACATATATGTATGTATAGCTTACAGGATTCGGAATTCTATAATTCCGTAGCTCTCTGCATACTACAACAGTCCAGCTATATTCTTCGAAATGCTCGCAGAAATATAATTTTCACTGAACCGTAAAGCGGTATTTTCAACCCTCTTTACAAAACAGATATTGCATATTCCATAAGCCGCCTAGAATATTAAAACTACGTCGTTTCTTTCGCCTTTAATATTCCGTAAGTTCGCAAGATGCTATAACACGCAAAGACACGTAGCTTTACATCGCCATAAATCTTCGAGTCTGGCACAATATCTTGCACGAATTCGACCGTGTATATTTCCTTTGGAGACAGAAGAAGAAAAAATTCGTTAAAATTTCAAGAAAATCCGTGTCTGAACTAAACAAGGGCAACAACCTGCGGCATTACACCACCTTCGTATCATCTTCAAGGCGTAACAACGCGTCGCACGTGCATAAAACAGCTCAGCTGCATCCATAACACGCGCTACCGCGGATGCTTCGAAAAATATCGTGTAAGATTTATTTATAGCCTGTTCATACTTAATTTAACCCGGCCTCACGCCGCAGGGAGAACGTCCAAGTCGATAAAAAAGATCCTAGAAATCCGTTATCGTCGATGTTTCAAGCTCGGCTCTGTATTTGCGCCATTGTGCTCCGCGTATATCGATGGCTGGACACTGTGGACACGCTTTCACAGTCGCGCGATCCATAGACTTGCTGAGATTAAGTTCGCTATTGTTGCTTGGTTACGTTTTTTGCAAATGCGTTCTGCAACGAATCACAGTTTTTTCTGTATCCCGCTTTTCCAATATTTATCGATTATACTTTCTTGAATATTTTTTTATTGTATGCGTATTACGTGTGCAATATTTATATAACATGTTTGATGTTTCTTCATTATATTCAATATTTAGTTTTGGTTATTTTGTGGTAAATAAATTTTTGAAGTTTAATGATCTAAAATTTGATACTTTCAACGATTTTAAATGGATGGTAATTTTGATTTACTGGAATTGATATTGTACGATATTGTTTAAGATTCGCACTGTTACAGTTAGTTGATCATATTATCAGGTTGATCAGAGATATAGAATATATCGAAATGTTAATGAGAAACTGTCGATAAGTTATTTGACACGGCTGATTTTGACGATGGAAACGGATCAATGGCAGGGGATAACTAATGCTCGTGTTCGACGTTCCTTTATGCTTGATACACGATTGGAAGATTGCGAGCAAACTCGTCTAAAACTGCATCCAAGCTCACGCTATTTTATTATCTTTAAATCCTACATTTTATACATACTCGCGGTGCCATAAATCTTTATGCAATCCGAATTCGAATTCAATTCCATTTCAACTTTCATAAAGAAAAATTTATTCTAAAAATAAAATTCATTCTAAAAATATATGAATTACGGAATGCTTCAGAATAATACGAGAAAATAATTCTTTAGAAGTTGTGACATTTAAAACATTTACATTGTAATTTCAACATACATAAAATTCTACCATAAATTCACATTCTCAGATTACTTCGAACTTTACTAATCGACGGATCAGTAAATCAACAATCAATCGATAAAATCTCACAACAGCGTTAATTCAAATCTCAAAATGTGTCGTCTAACACATATAATATATCCATGAGAGGTGTCTATACAGGTGTTGGATTACTTTCGTGAGCGTGCGTATGTACTTACATGTCTTTTTATAGCAACCTGTATTTCCAATTATTGAAATTTACTAATACGAAATTTACATGCAAATTAATTGCAGTGTTTTTCATAAAGTAATAAACCAAACGACAGAATCCCAATAGAATTCCGTACATTGACTGGCTTGACGTTGGTTCGCGTGTGGCGTGTAGGAAACATTTTCACGGCCTCGAATGGTATCGCGCGTAAATACACACGACGTGACGCCCGATCTAGGCCAGAAACGACGAGTACCTCTGACTAAACTGGGCCACAGTGCGTCGGCCTCGTGTCTAGAAATACCATTGCTGGTCGTTCGAAACGACCAAAAAGCATTCCCGATTAAAATTGCTCGGGACCAGCCATTCAGGAATTTACAAAACCGCAGTATCTCGATACGAATCTTCGTGAAAAATGTAGCAGAACGATAGAGTTTCTTCAGGAAAACCTTTCCTTCGTTAATATAATGTGTTTTAGAGCGGTGATCGATATTATATTTATCTTTCGTGCAAGTATAACTGTGTATATGTGCATTTCGAACTTTCGTAATTTAAAAGAATTTTTATTTCATTGGAATATTATTTTTGTTGTACTTAATAACTTACATATTTTTCAATTCAACCCCGAAGCTAAAAACTTTAAAGCTAAAGCCTAGCTGAGAAATTTTTTTCAAAGTGTAATCTCTCCCTCGTCGTCTCAATTTCTGAGAAACGATTATGAGGCGTTCCAGAGATAATTTGAACAACGTGATAACGAAATATAATATGTCATACGACAGGAATAAATATTGTTTTTTTGATAACTGCTACGCAACTGGAATTGATTTAGTATTCTATTCGCACGACTTTCATTACATTACGTCCACCGATATGAAAAAGGAATTTAAACAAATCGACGATCTCGTAACGATACGACGAGAAACATGGAAATTAAATGTATCTATTGTTCAACAATTTCATTAGATTGGCGACAATCGTTTATCGCTTCATTAATGTCGACGATGAAGATGTTCTAGTATTACATTGATACATAATACTAGATATAATAATATATAACGTATATAATAATATAATAATAGTAATAAGTTTTAGCGATATAATTTCGTGTGACGTTCTGCAATTCATACATTTCAAACTATTATTCACAGATTTTTCTTTTCTTCCTAATGTTTCCACATTTCTACTTCGTATCCTCCATTTTTAATATTCCTCAATCTAATTAAAAACAAAAAAAAAGAAAATTACGCTGGACGATCACGTTTTATATTATAACAAATTTTTCAATGTTGCTTCCTAGTTAAATACCAATTTCTCCTACATGAAAGATAATTTCGAAAATTTTTGATATATCGATGATGAATCAATGAGAGAAAGAAAAAAAGGAAAGAAAGGAGCGATAATGCAATTCTCGAATAAGTACGAAGAACGAATTCTCAATATCGGTCTATAAAATTTTCAATGTTCTAGGGTAAAAATAGAGCTAGGTAAATTTTTACAGAAGCGAAACTGTCTCGCGAAAGTATCGTCGTAAAGTATCGTTGAAACTTCCGCTCGCAGCTTTCTTACCACGTCACGTATTTGTTGTTTGAAACTTCGAATTGCGTTTAGCAGGGAAAAATGAATGGGGAAAGACATATCCGGGTGAGTTTCGAACTCTCTTTAAAACTTCCGCCATCTGACTCGTACCTTCGACCCTTCTGGGACAGACGAACATACAATACCCTTTAGAAAAGTTATCTCGGAGAATGGATCTGAATTTTTACAATCTCTTGCCACGATTTTATAATTCTATCTCTCGGTTCAATTTTCTCGTTGTTGGATTTGAACGGAACATCGCCCGAAAGGGATCAATTTCAAGTTTTCGATCAATGTATTTGCATAGAAATTTACTTGAATCATAATTTTGCTTTTTTAACCTCGCTATATACCTTTACATCTTTTGTCTTTAAACATACAATCGATATTCCATCTCCTCCGTATTATCATCAAACAAAAATAATCTCCCTATAATAATTCTATCAACATTCACCTCAATCGACCAGAAGAAGCTAAAGCAATGCTCCGCGTGCACCCCGCAATAACAAAACCCTCTTCTGAAATTCTCCAAACTTTACACGAACGTACCCTCCGCTACATTACCTTCCGTACAACACCATCAACTTTATCCATGTAAATCTATAGGTTTTATGCCAACGTTAGCTTTAATGACATCAAGCAGTAAACAAGAAAATATTATGTACAGAGTGGAATTTTTTATGCAAGCTGGTATTATTTAGGATACAATTAACAAAATTGAATTTCCATAGAAAATTGTTTGACCCATCGAGTATTGTATAAAATACTGTAATTTGGATATTCATTATTTCTTTGGAAAGTTTCATTAATAATTTAATATAGACCGATGAAGAGGAGATTACGTTTCTTTTAAGTCAACCTTAAGACTAGACTATTCTCACAATTGAGATTCTTAACACCTCAGTGTTAAACGACGTCTCTGGCACGTCATTGTAGATTTTGGCATGGGAATCGCAAGGGGCGCCAGAGACGTTATTTGACGTCAAGAAATTGAACGAGCAACAGTCGCTCGAATTATCCATAATAATCTAATGAATACTTTCTTCGGAGGAGTTGCTTGTTATTTTGAAATATTTTTAGTCACGTGTATAATATTAGAACCTCTACGAAAATATCGATCTCGTTCTTACATATTTTTCAATCATTCGCGCTAAACATTTTATACTCGCATCTTAAAATAGTCCAAAATGATAGCAAATTATACGTTATTAATCTATTTAGTGTTAGAGCTAGTTTTGCTCCGAGAGATTCCATTAAATATCATAATAGACACCTACAACGTTGTTCTTAAACTTAGCATTGGACCAACGTTGGAACAACGCAAACGAACGATCGTCTTTCGACAGACTGATTTCACAAACGTTCATACAGACACGTTCGTCTTGGCAGCGCAGTCTGACAGCCAACAAAATAAGATCACGAAATCATGTAACCTGAGCTAGCTCGCGCGAGTAGTCAAGAAAAGAATCGTTGCCGTCTGTCACGGAGTGTCACCATTTTTTCCACCCTCGGTCGTTCCACCCTCTTACCTAGGTTCTCCGTGCGTACGCCAGGTCGTTGATCTTTGCTCGAGGAAGTGTGCACGCGGCCTTCGCGTCCTTGACAGTGATACGCGCGAGCGCGTCCAGTCGCCGAGGGCAGCCTGAGGAATTTTTGTTTTCCGTCAGCTTCCTTTGTCGGCAGTTTTAACCCCCGTGATTCTTCACTATGCATTTGCACGCGTTCAAAAGACTATCGTGAATGAATCACTTTTGCGGGCCAGGGAATTCGACGAGGATCGGACGAGGGAGGCTTGTCGAAGCGTTCACGAGTGAAGATCGACCTGGCGATCAAAGTTCACTGCACGGGATTTTGGTTAGTGGTGCAAGAGATGGATTTCGGGTTGTATTAGGTCGTAACTTATGGGATCTTATATTTATTTAGTTAAAGTAAATACTTTTGTAATAATTTTTGTCGTACGATGAACAATTTTATGTAACGCAAATACGTCTGTTATTCCTTTAGAAAGACGATTACAAGATAGTTTTTGCATTACCAAATTGGTGATCTATGGCAACGTTGTTTGATGATTTTTTATATCATGTGAAATATAAACGAACAATAAACAACGATGCAGAAATTTAATCGCCTGCGATTTAAATCCTGTATCGATACATTTTGATCACTAAAAATATTCCTATTTCGGTGAAACTCTTCCTTTTTTACACAATGTACCTCGCGATATTGCATACCCAATGTGCATCCTAAGATGCAACATTTGAATATCGGAAAAATATTAAAAGTAGAATATTTTATGGTAAATAATGTAAAAATGGAAATTTCCATCATAGAAATCGAGCGTGTCCGATTGCTGGAGATATTAAAAAGTGTTTGGAAATTCACGAATTATATTAAACCTAAAAGAGCGGTGGCCAGATTCAAAATGAGTGTCTAAGCTAAATTTCATTTTACTCCTAAATACACATAAAAACATATGCATATTAGGTACACTAAATATACTAAATATAATATCTAAATATACATCTGCACACTATCTAAATAAACAACAAGTCTCTCACTTTGTCTAGTTTAATAGCCAGAAAAGTCTCCTCGTTGACGCTCGATAAATCATTTTAAGTCATATTTCAACTCCTCCAGATTCACGAGACATCCGAGCACTTAAGATAAAGTGGACGTTCGATCAATAGGGATCGGTTATCGTTGCTTCGCTTAAACCATCAACCACGCTAGCCAACCCCTAGACGAAGGTTATTAAGTTTAAAGTTTCATCGGCCGTCTCAACGAGGAATTATGGAAATTGTGAAACAAGTCCTCCTCTTCGCCAACAATTTCGCACGGTTTCAATGAAATTTACAAACGTTTAAAACACGTCAGAAGCATGCAGTGGTTTGAACATGTTGTAAAAGAGATATTCGACAAAGTGTTTAGTGTCGACGACATTCAATCTACCTGCTGGACGTGTGTACGTACGGCCTAACCTTTTGCAAGCTGAGACTTTGACATCGTAGACAAAACAGCCCTTCCATTTCGTCACGATACGATACAAAGACTTGCGTTTGATTTGTTTGGCTTTTACACATTACCTGTATCGTACGGTTAATTCTTCGCGAATCCAGGGAACGATTTAATTGCCGAATGCTGAGAGATTTGCAGGATTATCGTAAGCCCCGTTTTACTCGATCAGGTTTCAATACGATTTAGCGTTAGCTGTGTTGATAGTTTTGTTAATACTGGAGATTATACAGAATATATGTATAAGGATTTAGTAGAGCGATTAGTCCAGGATGGATTAGGAATTCGTACTTCTTAGTATAAAGAGTTGCTTCTTTTTTTATAAAACACCATTGTGTATCTATGGTTGTAAGAAAATTGTTATATTTTTCGTAACGGGGAATAAAATTATAATTTAATTATGAAACCGAAGGGATGATACTTTGAAAGTTGAAATATGAGATTCCACCTAATAAATAAGAATTTGATACTTAGAATAACCTCGTTTAATGGACTAATAGTAATATCTCGCTATATCTTCTTGTAATAATTAAAATTTGTCCAATTTTGCAACAAATACAATAAATCATCCTAGGAGTTTTGAAGGAGTATACTTGTTTCTTCCTGTTCTTTAATATCTGTTGCACTTGTTTCAGAATTTATATGGTTAGTCTTCTTTTGTACTACAGCCCAAAAACCTAGATTCTCTTTCAAATTTTTAATGCTCAGAACCTCGTTCGTTATATGTAATTATAAATATTCGTAGGAAATTCTAGTTTGCCATAAATTACTAGAGCAATTTGTGAAAATTTATAGTATTCGAGGCATGAATACCGCGTAACAATGTTGGGAAGTTAAAAAGCAACAGCAATTACAGCGGGCTAAATCACTGAGCGGACTTGGAAACCGGCGGACGTTAATTTCCACTTGACTCTCGAACTCGGCTCTAATTAAATCCACTTTAAACTCGAATCGTTTCGTCGTCGCTACAATTAGAAGTCACTCGAAGGTGTGCGGGGGTGGTCAACCTCCTTTCCGGAAGACTCGATTGCAAAGCATTCGCGAATTTCGAGGCCAAACTTCGTTAGCTTGCCGTTTCCAACGGGGAAGCAAATCAGAACAAACAGAGAAATTCTCGTTTCCATTCTCTTCTCTCGTGAAGAAACACACCCTGAAAGTTTTGTCCTGCCTTCCAGGCGTAGTCAATGATTTGGCGAATTTGGAAATAATTTTTTCTCCTGTAGAACATACAGATATTTTGTAGATATATACGTACTGTCACGACAACAATCAAAGAATTTTGAAAATCAAAACATTCGAACTACACATTGATCGAATGAAAAATTGCTATCATTTCTCTGTTGGAAGGAACGTTTCATATAAAAACAAGACACCCGATTATTTATCACATTGTAAACTCGTAATTGTTATTTTTATCATACGTTTTTGTACGTTTCTTGCGTAGGAATATCAGCACAAAGAAAGAAACGATGTTGGAAAAGTGTTCTCGTTGTATTGAAATTGTCGACACCAACATATCTGTAAAATGCAGAAAACGAATCAAAAAATGCTGGAACCTTTCGTTGATTTAATATTTGCCAAGAAATAGAGGGAGTTTACGAAAAACTTGCCTCCATTCAGGGTACAAAGAATGTTCTGTATAAAACAGAAACATAAAATATCAAAAGATCAATAAAAAAATACAAACACTTTTCGTAAGTTCAATATTTGCCAGAAACCAGAGAGTAAGAGAGAGTAAGAGAGAGAGAGAGAGAGAGAGAGAGAGGAAGACAGGAAAGACTCACCTCCCTCCACGTAAATCACATACAATACACCTTTATCCACTTCGATACGCGGCTGAACGGTTCAAGTACCTCCTGGACGCGATTCAACGATTCGAAGGGGCTGGTTGCTCGAAGCGACTGATCAATTGTCTCGTAAATCGAAAGATTCCGTTCTTTTTTATTCGTAGGGTGCCTTCGACGTTGAAAATTTGCGGGCAGGATGGCAGGATCGAGCCGGGAACCTCGGCCAGGCCCTAAACGACTATCTTCATCCCTCGTAAGTCGTCGCGACAGACGAAGCTGGTCTTCGTTCGATTAAAGGGCTGCTTCGAACGACGAAGGGAGAAAGAGAGAGGAGGGGTGGTGGTTAAGTTGGCGTCGCGATCGAGATGAGCGATCTACAGGCCACTCTCGAGTTCTCCCTCGAGCTCTGCAAGTTCTACAATGTCGACCTGTTCCAGCGTGGGTAAGCGGATTCACCAGCCATTCTCGTGGACGGAATGTGTGCACGACGGCTGGCTTGCGTAATTTGCAACGGCTTACCTATCGCCATCGTCTCTAAGCTTATCGACGATTTCCAATTTCGCAGGTATTACCAGATACGAACTGCCCTCAGAGTGTCGCCCAAACTGCCTGTCAAGGTGGAGGTTAACCAGTTACGCAACCGTGAGTACTTCTTTTGAATTTCAGTGATTTTTCACGAATTTTCGATAGCGTTGCAGACTCGGATAGGCTTAGGTTTTTAATACTACAAATCAGTGTGCAAATGTTTATGAAAAATACATTTTTCTAATCTTCTTCCATTGTCGTTTGTTCGTTTTCGGTTGAATGTTCGATAAAAGTTAAATTTCGTGTTACGTCCGGTGACTCTTTACGTAAACCAAAATCCATCCCTCGGTCGAAACGGCTACCGGCTATGCAAATATAATTAGTCGGGTCGCAATAATCCTAAGGAACTGTCATAAAACTAAGCATTTGTATCTTACCGTTAGGGTCCTTAATTGTTGTAAAATATATTCAAGTTCAGGCGTTCCTTATGGTTATTGCTCCATTAGATATGAAATGGGAAGGTCGGGGTTTTCCCATGTTCAACGATCATTTCCATCCGCAAGTGACCGATGGTGGGGCTACCAAAACCCAGCAATAGTTTTGCCTCTGCGACAACATCGTAACCGAACTTCGCTGGTTTATCTGCCTTAGATCAGTCAACATCTCTTGACTGGTTTTTCGTTCGTTGATCAATCAATGTCTTGACTGGTTTTCGTTCATTGATCAGTCATCAGTTGTAACTTACTATTTACACGTCTCTGAGAATACGTCTACACGCGCCACGCGTAACTCTTTATATCCACAAAGTTGTTGGAATAAAGTATACATTATAACCTGTTACTTCAATGTTATAATCAGCCTTTATTATCCTAAACGAAATAGGGGATTGACCAATTCGTGGCGTCGATTATCGAATCGTAACGAGAACTCACGACTCTCGTTGACGCGATCTACCGCGAACAACCGAATATTTCGTAATATAAAAGTATAAACACTGACTCCCATAAGGAATATATTAATATAACCGATCTTTTTTTTTTGCTCGAAATAAGTATTTAAATTCTAATATAATTGAACTAATATGAAAGAAGCTGGAGCGAATACTTATGTAATCAATTTCTGTTATCGAAACTGAACTTCTTCGTCCTGTTCGGACAAACGAGGTTCTACCGCACAACAGAATTCTATTTATCAAAAATTTTACTTAATACCCGATTAATTGAACTTTTGCCGATTGAATTCACTCATCTGAATATGAACTGCTATCGTGTGAGCAAAAAATAGTAGATAGCGTGAATAATGGGCGAGGTATCCCAACAAGATCAGATAAGTGGAGTTTTTTTGTCATACTTAAAACGTGGCGAATACTTCAATGACAATCTCTATATAATACTCGAACAACATTTCATTCAAATAATCGCCAACTGTGACATCCACGCGATTCATTAACGTCATCCATGTAGCCACATTCTCTAACCAAACTAACAATCTCCTCGCCATCTTCTTTCCACTTGAAAGAACCAAAGAAAAGAGGCAAATGGTAACCGAGTTTCCAGAAATTACCAGCCCTTTGCCGCGACAACGCGTGTCCGGCGAATCAAAGAACTTTCCTCGTGCAGGCAGAAACTTCTGTGGCACCGATGGCGGGAGAAAACTCGCTCGAGTTCACCCCGTCGAGTTAGACAACGGCTGCGACTAGAATTTCGAACTAGTTCAAACCTAGCTTGCACTCGATAGCGTTAGAAAGTTCCCTGAATCGCTTGTATCGCGTTGCCACCCTTCATTGTGCATCGAAACTCCAGCTTCTATCTTCTATCTGATGAAAACGAATGAAAGAAAGAAAGCCACGAGACGTTCAACGTGAAACCTGCGTCTCTCGAGTCTGACAGGCAATCGGAATTTCGATTTGGAAAATTAGACACACAGCCATACACGGTTTAAATAATTTGTTATAAAACATTTCAACGTTAAATAGTGAAAGACTGTTTGTCACCAACGAGTATCTTAATCCTCCAATAATATCGTTAGGTTGGAAATGATAATAACGTACGTTCGATTACTGAAATTTAGGATATCGAATTTTATTTTGTATTTTATATCCTCCGCGATGCAGGTTAATAACGAGATAAAATTGAATTAGAAATTCGAAAATTGAGCGATTCGACTGAAAATTATTACGGTGCCCAATAAGCCTAACGGTACCATGAAAGGAGAGTATTTAATTTGATTTTATATTTTATATTGTCCGCAATAGAGGCGAGTAGAAATAAAATTAAATCAAAAGTTCAACCCTAAATTCTTACGGATCCCACTAGTCCAATGATACCATGAAAGTTAAGAATTGCAAATACGTAAGTACTTTGCGGTACTTAATCCGATGTGAGGATGCAGAAGAAACGTCAACCGTACGATCATTGTTCTAGACTCGTTGGAGGCGCCTGGGACCAGCAAGCGCTTTCAGATCCTCTACAGAAACGAAGAGGTGACACTCGGCACCTCGGTCTTATTCCGAGCTCACGTGCTGGTGCACAGTCACAAGATCGAGGAGGTTCTCTCCCGCACCCACTTCAATCTCGGCGTCGAGCTATGGTTCAGCGAGCCGACGCAACCGGGAAACATGGCCTGCGTGTCGTCTAGGTAAGATAATCGCCTTGGTGTATCTCGAAACGTACTATCATCTCGCTGTACCACTGTCATTTGGTAGACGGTAGTGATATGTTCGTTGACCGCGACGATCGTTCGAGCGTCGCTCGCGAAAAGAAACGATATTGCGGTTTCGTAGCATTGCTACATGCGACTTGCTATACAAGAATCGTGAGAGTCTGATGTTTGTAACGTAACGAAGACAGCGAAGAGAAGGAGTAGTTACGTTTGAAATTAGTTTGTAGACTCTTAAGCCGCGTCTACGCTATATACTAAGGTATATTATACGTATCGCAAAGTTGTATAACACGTTAAAGAAACCAAAAGAAAAATCTTATGTAATAACGTTATGCGTGTATATAAGGTATCTTAAAAATAGGTGATTAATTTTTGGTATCGTATTCTATTCATTTTAAGCACGAAGAGAGGTGATATGGACGCTTAGGTCTAAAGATATTTCTTTTTCAAGATATAAATACTTCTTAATTACGGGAATATCTGTCTGTCTGTAGATGACGAACACTGTTAATATTTTGTATTTGCAAGAATAAAATATAAAATGATGGTAATATTAATTACATTTTTTTCATGTGTACCCTGCACCGAAACAAGTTACACTAATTAAACGTAAGTCACAATTGTAAACTTGTCATAACGATTATTATAATGAAATCTAATTTCATTTTAGTCTCTGAGAAGCCTCATATTGGTCAGCATTATTTTCTTCATTCTACTGCTAGAATACATATGATTAGAATATTCAATTACATTTATGTATAGCATCAAAGAAATGGATAGAAATTACGAATGTCCTATATGTATTTTAAGACAAATGTTCAAATTAATAAATTTACGTTAAATTAATATAAACAATAAATTTAGCGGAGACCAGTCTTTGTAAGAAAGAAAGTAATAAAGACGAAAAGAGTAATTCCCATATGTTTCCCAAGAAGCGACAGAAATTCTTCTAAAAAATCGAACATTTAATTGCAGGAAATTCTGTAATTCGAAGTAGGCAGTCGTTAAAATCACATTACAATTTCCGTAACATGGTTTGAATATAATGCACGAGGAAAAGACGTAATGCTTAGTTGTTGAAGGAACACCGACCTCTACAACTTCCATAAATTTCTTCCGCCCATTATGCCTAGGCAAAAGTACACGACAAGAAAGCAGAACTTCCCCACAGACCTAATAGATGGAGAGATCGATAACCTTGGCCGCGTACGCTTTCATGTTCTACCTTGAAGGTTTGACGAGCTTCGTTTGCTTTTTGCTTTGTAGGGCGTTGCAGCTGAACTTCGCGCCCACGAAGGGGCTTCACTATCATTTGCCGGTGCTCTTCGACTACTTTCATCTTGCCGCCGTCTCCATCACGATTCACGCCTGCCTCGTGGCCCTTCATCAACCTTACATCAAGTCGGTAACAAGTTGAATTTTCTCTCTTTTTATATTCCTTTCTCATAATATAATTACAAAATATTTTTATTTGCGTACGTATACACGATTGTTAACGATGAAAATTTCTCTTTTCTGCTTACGAACGCTGATTTCATTGTACCGTGTTACACGTAGGAAGAGCATACTTCATTATGTCCAGAGCTGGTAAGTTTGAAATTTTGTGTTTATCTTTTTTTTTCTTTTTACAATGAAAATGACAAATTTATGGACACAGTACTTTTAATGCGAATAACGATTTTTTTCGAGTTTCTTCCCTTTTGATCAAGTTCTTTTCTTTTTGTTTTCGATTGTCTACTTTGGTGATTTCTGGTGTTTTAAGATTAATCAAGATTGGACATTAATCGAGAAAGGAGAAACATTATTAATTATTGAAGAATATATTGTTAAACGAGCTTTGATTATTACTTTTATATATTGTTTATTTTACATTGTTTAAATTGTATATTATATTTGAAATATTTACATGTTATATTTGTATATAAATGTTTATGCTTTTAAGTTAATTTTATGTTTTACATATGTTTATATATTGTAATATGGTTATTTCATATTAGGAAGCCAATTAGTGACTACAAGGAAGGAATTGTTAAAATGGTGTTTTCTTTACTCATTAAATTGCACGAGGGACTGTAACAGGGAGACTTTTTTGTACTCGAATTGAACGTACAATGTAATAAAGTATCAAAGGGGCATTATTTCTGAATTAATTAATTCTTTGAGTACAGAATCCTTTTTAATGGCTGTGGGAAAAATATTCTTACCAATTATGCGAACATATACATGTTCCCGGCATTATTATAGTGGAAACTTTTTTTTTCAGATTTTTATGGAAAAGCATATTTATCGTTTAATTAGCTAATAATTTATAATCGAAGATTAATAGTTAAATTAAAGGCTATGAAATATCAAATATCCTATTATAATAACAAAATAGTGATAGAATAATAGCGAACTATCGTAATTTTAAGTTTCAAAATTTCATATCAAATTTCAAATGTCCAAATTGTGAGTGTGTCCACACAGTGAAAAATTAAATTCATAACCAATTTACAAATTTATATCATGTCCGACCTCCTAATCGTTTCAATCAAAAAATTCTATTCCGTTCGTAGTGACAATGAGAGTTCGATTTTGTTTTAATTTAACATCGTGACAGGGTAATTAACCGAGTAATATGCTTGTAGCGCGCCGCGTGGAGGGAAACCGTGGCTACAATTTAAACAGACTGCAACAAACGGGGATAACAATGCTCAGTTAGGAAATATCGTGAGTTCATGTACAAGTTTCATTAAAATTTTTAATCGATAGTTTAGCTGCTACGAAAAGAAAGATCAAAAGAATGCTTGCAACAAGATATTCGTAACTATTGCAGGAAACAACAACGAGGTGCGTTGGTTCAGCCACGAGGATACAACACGCGAAATTAGTTCAACAGGAAGTAATCAGGTTACTTTTGGCCGCAAGGGAATCTTTGCTCAACGACTTAGCTGATTTAGCGCGTCTGCTACCTTCTTGCCAGCAAAGAGCGCTCGAGCTTGCTCAGAACACGCACAAAGAAATTACCAAGGTCGGCACTGCTTCTTACAAAATTCTTTGTCCTAGGCGTGTAAATTATTCCAAGTCGCTTTTGACAAAATTCGACTTTTATTTATGGAACATAGAATTAGTCAGCGAAATTATTTCTATTACTTGCTACAATTGAATTGCGGATCTTTGTGCTCTATATCTTTATGAATACAACTAAGATACTAGGTAAATAACAATGTTGATATTATCAGGTAATATAAATATTCGAATTTGAAGACAGCAAATTGACTTGGACGTGTAATATTTTTCTTTTTGTTTTTTTGTGACTTCTCTGTGGGAGATAGTGGTTGTGCTGTAGTTACAGATGATGGACACGGAGGAGACTGATGTCGCTCAACTCTGCGCACAAAATATCGTTCTCTGGCAACATTTTCTGGAAGCGTTCTCCGGTCGCGAGGCTGTTCATCAGCATCTTGCGAGGATCCATCATCAGCTAAGGGTAAAACGCTCGTTTTATTGTCTTAACATTTCCCACAGCTTCTAGGTGTCCTTTTTTAGACCAATTACTTTATTTCAAAGACACGAGACAGATACACCATAGAATTACGACGAACGAATTTGTGGCCTTTTACGATCCAACGATACCAATTAAGAATTAAACGAAACTTCGTTTCAAATATTCTAAGAAAGTACCGCTTTATTTAAATTAACATCTTTGGTCGCAAATTCATAGGTGAAACGTTTTGCGGAAGGTTTCTTCGTGCTAGAAAACCCTAGGACATCCGCATGGGGCTGTTACGATGCGAACTATCAGTCGTATCAGGCGGTGAGCGAAGCGGCAAGAAGATCGCGATATCTGTCCTCGTTGCCTCCGCTCCCAGTGCACTGTCCGGAATTGGACGGAGATCTTCACTCTTTGCCTTTGATCTTCGAGGATCAGTACGTGGATATGAAGCAGAGGCACAGAAACAGCGGCAAGTATCACTTTGATGAAAAGAATGAACGCGATATAGCTTCATATCACGAGTGATCAATCTTTTTGTACGATGATTATAACACAGGATCAAAACTTTGTTCTCGTTAACCAAGCATTTTTACTAATTTAATTGCAACCAAAAATCGTTGTATATGTATATCACCAAGATATTCTCTATTCGTACAAATATTATCAAGCGACTAACAAAATTGTCACAAGCCATAGGGATTGCTACCCCTTAAGCATCCCCTAACTTTTTCAAAAATTAATCAAACGGCAAATGCTCCTTCCAGTTCCCGGCATCGACGACTGCAGTTGCGGCATAGCAGCAATCCTAGAGTCGCGATCCATGGGAATCTGGTCACCAAGGAGCGAAGGCGCGGCTCAGGATATCGGTTCGGTTCAAGGTCGTCTGATGCTCGCTCCATCCACGCTTCCTGCCAGGCACAGTAAATCCTTGGACCAACTAGGTCCAGACATCGCTCCAGTTCAACCAAGGACATCGCCAAAGACGCTTCCTCGATCCGTGTCCACGCAGCTGTTTCCAAGACAGAGAGGCGGGGCGCGAAACGTTACTCCACCAGCGACAGTTCCTTCGAGAGGAAGGCAAAGGTCGACAGCGCCGTCCAGTAGCACGCTTTTCCCTCCTTCGGGGCAGCAAGCCTGTTCCGCTCCAAACCCCTCCCTAGGATCGACACCCGTGATCCCGTTGCCTCGCGCCAAGTCTACGCAAATGTTGGTGTTGCCCAGACAACAGAATGATCCTCAGAACACCTCTATAACGTCGCTCCTCGCGGCTATGTTTCCTGAATTACCGCCAGGAGGACAGTTACCTGGGTATAGGCCGTCGAACAAGTCCTGCGAACAAACTCTTACGGTACCAACCTGTCTGGGAACGATGGACCATGCTCAGATGACAGATTGTTGGAGCGAGAATAAGGCTCCTAATATTAACGAAGGTAGGAAGATGGCAATCCTTTGTGGAGGAGGATTCTTTGGTTCTTTGAGAGTAAAGTTTATGAAGAAGAGAGTTTATGAAAGATTGATCGACACGGATCAATTTGGGGAAAGATGAAATTGCACTTATAACTGGGTGTATTAATTTCTTTTTTCTGATATTTTCTGTTAAGATTTCTGAGCGATTAAGTGTAATGCTAGCAGAAGAGTAAATGTCAAACTAAAACATCAAATCTTTATGATTCTCATATAAATATTCATATAGGTCATCTTAAATAATTCCATTAAGATTTATCTATTTGATATTTAATATTCCAATCGATATAAATGTCATCCTATACATTCGATATGCTTCTCGATAATGTATAATGTATGGTATAAGATTATATCAAATGAAACTTTAAACCATCTTGCATAACATGTTTATTCCACTGCCTACCAAGAAGCTCATGAGTTAATACATTATCTTTCATTACACACAATATAAAAATCCAAGTAAATATCATTGAATTGATATTCGAATATTAAGTACATATGTTTTTATCGAAAACATTGAAATGCGAGTGATTTGGTATATTTTTGGAGAATACTTATTTTACAGAATTGATGATAAAATATTCTTGATTCAATGGAATAATTCTGCATAATATTACGGAGTAGCTACTTCGTAACGAATCCGCTCATTCGCTAGTATGGTACATTCTGTACAACTCTCCATATTACCTACATTGTCCCCGGAACACTCTCTTTGAACTTACGGAAAAAACACTCGCTCTGAACTCTCATTCGCTATACGCGGTTCACCCTTAAGAGAACTCACCCCTACGTGTGTACACGTACACAACCGTACACTCATACTCATCGCACAACTTTTACGTAGCGTGCATTTTTGAAATTTTTATTTTTTACGGCTTATACTCCGCTTAACAGCTCTTTCTTGTCTGCATTACTCACTCAATAAAGTTTATGACACCCTTTAGAAAACACCTCTATGTTAATATTCTACGTTCTTTAGTACCTGCAATCAACAAGGTTTTCCTCTTTCAGAGTATTTATATCATTTATATTACAGAAAATATATCATGTAATTAGGAAATATTAAATACCAATATGAAATATTAAAATATTAAAATATTACGATTAGGTTATTTACACTATCTATGTTATTATAAAACTAACTTACAAAACTTTCTAACAATCTACCAAATCGTATTCCCTCCAATCATAAGTACTTATTTGCCTTTATCTATTTCAGTAATGGTTAAAACGTTATTAACTGATTATTGAATTTTTATCCGTTTTAATTTTACTAAGCGATAAATTGATCAAGTCGTTAACTATTGCTCTACAGATTACCATTCTCTGGATACAAGAAGAATTCGGCTAGAGCCACGCAGTCACCGATTACCAACGCGTCACCCACTGTCGACCGCCAACGACCAAAACAACTTTCTATCAACAAAAGCGAGCGTCAATGGCGACACGTTTCTCCCAGAACAACAGCCGCTTCACACAGCCACCCTGGACAGAGTGACCTATCGAGGAAATTCCCGTAAACAAACGCATCAAACAGGTGGCAAATACAGTCAAACGAATGGTCTAGAGTCTCGCAGGTATCACACAATTGGTAAAACTGGGCCCGGGTTAAATCAGCGAAATCGAGAGGTTCAGGATTCGATGAATGGCGGAGGGTTACCCAGCAGTCATTCGATGATGGCCGATCCGTTGTATAAAAGATCCAATTACTCTTCGACAACTACAGACTCTTTCTTCTATCGAACAAATGGCACCAGTGGCAGAACACGTGGAGAACCAGAGAGACCAAGGAGACCAAAAAGCACAGAAAGATTAGTAGATGACGTTGATCGTAACGAGTATTGTGATTTTCGAAGAGAAAGACCAAGAAGAAGAGAGGAGAGGTCTGCTGTCAAGAGTCCTCGTAATGGTGTCGCGCCTTGTTACGGAGAAACAGAGAAACATAGGAGGCCACATAGCGAGGATAAGATGCAAGAATTAACTAACGAGATGTTTTATAAGGTGATGACAGCTATGTCTGAACCGAAGAAGGAACAACGCGTGGAGAAGAGGAAGGACAGGCATGGAAGAAGACCGCATTCCGCGCCTGTTCTGGATATTGATCATCCGGCTGAGGAGAATAGAAAGTGTAGTCACAGGAATAGGAAACCAGCACCTCCACCTCCAGCTTATCAGGATCCTGCGGTGGCTCCGCTGCCAAAGTACAGGCCTCCACCTCCGGTAACCACGACAAGCGTCCTGGGAGTGGAGAATAACAATAAAATTATTCTGAAGGTAGTATCTCTTACGTTCTTCTTTAATAATTCTCTATATAAAATCTTCATACGTGAAAATTCTTTCTCCATAATTACAGGTAGAGCCCATCAAGTCTCCCATGGAGGCGCCAGCAACGAATGGAACAACACCATCCGACACCTCCAGCGCTGTCCCAGCGCCAAGCGTGAAAAGACTGAGATGCGCGAGTGTGCCAGTGGCGCAGAACAAAGTTGTGGTACCACGAAGCGCAGTGTCGTTACCTTGCATGCCCATACGCGACAGCAAGGACAGCCTTAGCAACAATCTTCCCGTCATTCCGAATCCTCTCAGCCCGCCGTCCAGCAGACCGAGTAGCCCAACGATGAGCTCCAGTTCTAGTAACCTTACGTCCGAGTGTTCCGGATGGGTCAGCAGCGGGGACACGTCTAGCTCCGAACAGCGTCGAAACGCGAAGCTATCGAGCGAACAGCTTCGTCAAAAATTGTCAAAAATCGTACCAAGAAAAGAAAGACCCGCTCCAACGAAAGAAAGCGTAGAGGAGCATTCGTACGAAGAAGTACGACTTCCGCCTCCAAAAATGTTCCAGGACGAACCACCGCCTCCAGAGGAATTTCGTGATCCGCCTGCTATCATCGATAATCCTTTGTATCACGTTTACGAGACGGTGAAACCGGTTAGAAGTCCTAAACAGACGAAGACTGCACCGTGTAGTCCTCAGAAGAATAGAGATAGGGAGAGGGAGAGGGAGAGAGATAGAGATCTTCCATACGGAGCTAGAGATATTTGTTTAGATTGTTATCAAGAGGGCAAGGAACTGTTACAGTCGATTCAGGATGATTCGATTAATTTTAAAAAATGCAAGGAAGCGTTCAAAAGGCAGATGAGCTTCTCAGGGAAGATTTACAGGTGCGTTGACGATTATACAGGGTTTCTTGTGAGATTTGATTTCGCTGGTTTGGTGGGGTCGAAGCTTTTCGTTTGATAATAAGGTCGTTGGCTAATTATTAAGTACAATGGATGAACGATAGTTTGATATCATTCATGCATTGCGTTGTTAAATTAACGACAGCACTAAACACGATTGATTGTTCCAGTTATTTATGACGGTTTGTTTAACTGTACCGTATTGATCAGATGAAACACGAGGCACTAAATGCAATATGCGTGCGATAAAATAATTTTGAAAATTTGGAGTAAAGTGTTTGTTAGAATAGCCTTCTAACGCTTTACCAGATTATAATTCGTTTAGCTGAGGATTTAATGGCGTACATTAAATATCTTTACTTCAACACCGATTAGTTATATAGTTTAGCTACCAAGTCCTTTGGCCTTCACATAGTCCCTTCGTTATAACACGTATAATTTCACAGCGAAAATTATGATTTTCTGTATTTGGTTGTTCGAAAAGTTCGTAATATTTAGGGAAAATTTAAAGCCAATATATTTCTACAAAATGAATATTTTATTTAACTTTTAAGTTTCCCAATGATCTAAATAAGCGACCATTGAATATTTCAGTTAAAACAATACTTTTGCTTTGCGTTTGAGAAAAATGATATTTTACTCAATAGACAAGATTTTAAAGACGTCTTTTTTAACGCTCTAAAACAATAGACGTCTTACCATTTAATTTAGAAATTTTAAATGACATCTGGTACCAGATGTTTGAAAGATTTAAACACGTCTTATTAAACAATTATTTTTTTACAATTCACAAGTGTTTCCTCTTTACGTGTTGCAGTTTATATCTAATTTTCATCAAACTTGATATCTTATTGATTACCAGAAATTCATAATAAACCATCTTCTCTCAATCTCGTAACAAACAGCGTCCACCTAATCTCATCTTAACAATCTCGCAACAAAGTATTTCTAACTACAAAAAACGCTACGAACTTTCCAAACAACTGAATAACTCTAAGCCATACTTTAATATCGTGCAATTATTTTCGCTTATTTTTCTTTCTCGCCTTTGTTCGCAAGCATCCGTGCCATTTTCTATCTGCCTTTTTGAGTTCGGCGATGGCTTTCTTCTGTCACTTTGTGTTTTTTCGTAGTTAAGTTTCTCTTTGTCTACCTTATCCCCTCTAGAGAACACAAGGAAGCGCAGTTGCGTTTCCATAAACGTGCCCATTCCTTTGGATACGGTGACTTCCTGACCCCGTCGTCGGTAAAACCTCTAAGATCGAATGTGCCTCTTAGTGATTATCCGACCCTGGCCTCGACCATGCCGTACTTCCACATCAGCAACGAGTATCGGCTGTTCTCGCCGGAAGGAGCTCATCTGATTATCTGCGTGCACGGTCTCGATGGCAACCCTGCTGATCTTCGTTTGGTCAAGACGTACTTGGAACTGAGTCTTCCCGGAGCGCATCTAGATTTTTTAATGTCTGAGAGAAATCAAGTGAGATTTGTTTTATTATATTTTATTAGGAACACAGAATTTTTCTCAGTTTCATTTATATAAGTAGTAGAATTTATTTATTATGAATGTTTCTTTTTTTTAATTTATTAGATTGCAAGATATATTTCCTAGTGATTCGGATTGGAAATTAGCTTTGCATGTGTTGCTTTTGTGAATACGAGGAGATCGATCTTTTGTATTTTTTTTTCATCGAACAACCATCAATTAATTTTGTTTTTCATGGCTCAACTAATTTTTGTATAACGTCGATGACAGTCGAAATAACTTAACTGTAACTTTGGAAATTGTAAATTTAAGAATGAAAAATATTATAAAATACTTGAGATACATATAGATTGGGTTGAGTTTGAAGTAGAATCGCCATAGAATTGATATCTCAAAGCGAGTCTGAATTAGAACCAAAAATGGCTAGAAGCGAGAGTGAAAAAGATCGTCTATTCGAAAGAAGTAACGAACGTACGTTAATAAATTGCATATTTTTATGTTGTATGAAAAGGGTGACACATTTTCGGATTTCGATACAATGACGGATCGACTGGTAGCCGAGATTCTGCATCACATCGAGACGTCGGGCCTGAACCCGACGAAAGTCAGCTTTATTGGACATTCTTTAGGGACCATCATCATAAGAAGCGCTCTGACGCGGCCTCAATTACGGCCGCTTCTTCCACGTTTACACACCTTTCTCAGCCTAAGCGGTCCACACTTAGGTACACTGTATAACACCAGTGGATTAGTTAACGCAGGTAATGCGAGAAAATAATTCGTCTCTTCTGATCGTTAAAAACGAAATTTTTGCGATTTTGTAAACGTTTCTAATAATCTGAAAATACATATTCCAACACATAAAAAGCTCGTAACAATTCTAAACTAGATGATTGTAAGGATGAAAGAACTGTTTCATTTTAAAATCGTAAGTTCTTACACGTTAAGACCTGAAACTGTTATTTCCAAAATAAAACTATGTCCTCAGGTATGTGGTTCATGCAGAAGCTGAAGAAGTCCGTCTCGTTGCTGCAACTGGCTATGAAAGATGCGCCGAATGTTAGACGGTCGTTCATGTTCCGCCTCAGTCAGAAGAGCAATCTCGAGAAATTCAAACACGTGCTGCTGTGCGGGAGCGCGCAGGATCGATACGTGCCGCTTCATTCTGCTCGTATAGAACTCTGCAAAGCCGCCGTACGAGATTCGACCGATCAAGGTAATCGAAGTCCATTTATTTTTTCATTTATCTCTGGTAATACGACTTTATCGAACGAGCAATCTTGGGAATACGAGACTTCCATCAGGAGATCCTAAAAGGCTATCTGTTTTTTTTTTCTTTTTTTTTTTTACCAAAGAGTTCCGCTTTCTTACGAAAGAAAGGAACTTATTAGCTTTATGCCGAGAAACTATATATTACAATTTTAGTGTCCCAAATTTGACATTCTCTACGCTACGATGGAACGTGATTTGTTACTTAAGAACAGTAAGAGTAGGACTTCGGAACAGTTTTATAATAAAATACTTGGAAAATAAAGATAGCGATCGTCGAGGTTGACTGATGGAAGAACGAGTGGATGAATTTGTAATAGAAAAATATATTGAAATAAGTATACGTATAAGTATTAGTGTATGCTGATCCAGATCCTCGCTCTTACAGTGTTACGATACGATAGAAGAAGCTACGATAGGGAGCACGTTCATACATTTATAGCAAAAGACATTACCAAAAAGTTGATCTTGTAGCTGTAGCTGAAGGCTACAAGGAACGGCAATAGAAATCTACTTATAGCTCTTTTGTTTCTAGACCTTGTAACTCAAAACAAAATTTATACTCAAAGGTACAATAATATTGACCTTTCCTTATTTCAAATTTTTTATTTTTCTAAATTCTATTCTCTTCGTAACAGCGGTCTCCAGGTTAAGGATATACAAAAGTAAAGATGTAGAGTTTTTCTTGAAGTAATTACTTCAACAACGATAAACCTACAATTTGTACCGAATGTTAACTGAGATTTTAATACTTATATACAAGGTGTATATAATTTGATGGAATAATAACAGAATATTGTATTAAGTAGGAGAAATATCAGATGCGTCGTAATTGAATAAAATAAATTAAAACAATGTGATCTTGCAGGTGCGGCATATCGTGAGATGGTGCACAACATCCTGTACCCGGTGATGTCCTCGTCAGGAGTAAGTTTAGTGAGGTACGACGTGCACCACGCGTTACCTGCCACCGCAAACGCTCTGATTGGCCGAGCCGCGCACATCGCCGTCCTCGATTCCGAGCTTTTCATCGAGAAGTTCCTGCTGGTGGCTGGTCTGAAATACTTCAGATAAGGAACGGACTGCCTAGCGACTTAAATGACGAACCGTTAAAGGAACAAGATAAAAAAATGAAGAGAAACTTCTAGTCTAATACTAGCGAATTAATTAGCAGCAGGGAGAGGTAAACAAAAAAAGAAAAAAAAAAGGAAGAAGAAGAATAAAATCGAGAGCGGATTCTCGTAACTCTCCGTGTCGTCTTCGATCGCATTAGGAATAATTAGCGCGTCCTGCTCGATAATTGCCCCGCTTCTAAACTAAAATACCTTCGCCTCTTTTTTCAACGCTTGCTCCGTTTCTCTTCTTCCAAACGATGGAAAATCGGTCGTTCGATCGATCAGAAGCGGGGCAATTCCAACGTTTTTACACACAAGTGGCCACATCGTTCGGATATGTTTTAATATAAGAACGTCGTCGATCAGTTTCTCTCGTTAGGTTCCTAAGTGTCATTCCATCGTGGCGCCATTCGAAGCGCGTCCCTCGCCCTCCATTTCGACGATTCATCGAGCCATCGAACGATTGTAACGTATTGTAACGAATGGACGTATGCCTGCGCGAAGAATGGGCCTACGTGAACGCTTGTTTCCGCAGCTGGCTCTTCTCTCAATGGAAGAAAATCACGAAACGAGTAGCTTGAGATTGATTTAGGGTGGTTTCATGGTCGATGGTGTTGGATGTGTTCGCTGTTATCTGAGACGAGTACGCGGAAGCATTTAGAGAGAATAGAGAGTGAAACGTAGGACGATAGAGTGGGAATTTCGTGGAAAATTACGTAGAAACGGCGGAGTTTTTATTATTGACGTGCTACGTTACGTGTACTTTTACTCCTCTGTAAGCAAACCGAATTATCAACGATTCCGAATGTCTTGAATAATTTAATTTTTAAATTTTCTAAAAAGAATACTGGGAATGCAGTAATTTTCAACAATGGATTCGATAAGAGTTTCGATTAATAGTAACAAAAATTTATGTGCCAATAATCTTCTCATTTACTTCTCATCTGACAAGGACCGTAGAATTTTCTCAGATTTGTCGAAGATCTGTAATCATAAAGGAATTAGACTTGAAGATAATCTTACTTATATCGTCTGTAAGCTCTATGGATGAACACGTTTGCCTACGGAGGATTAATGACGACTCACAAGATCAAATCTTCTGACAATGAAATGGAATACCGATAGAAAATGATTTATACAGGACATAGTAAATGGAATATTTGGTCAGTGATTTAACTTGAATTAAATGGGAATTGATGTACAATATCTTAATAGAAACTGGAATTGAAACTTCCTTTTTATGATGATGATTGTGATATGTACATGAATACTGCTATAATAATGGTGCTCTGCTTCTTATCTATATCGTTGTTAGTCTGTATTCCATTAATTTATCCATCGAGATAGAATCTCTTTATTAACACTTCTGTAACAATCATTCCATTTTATTAATTCAGAGCTAAGACAATTTTTCAAGTTTCATTTGCTTTTTTACATATGTATACGTGTCTATTCAGAAAACATCTTTCTTGAAAACAACGCAACAATATTTCTCTATAGAAATGTCAATAATTCAACGTATATCACGGTAAGTTAAATCACTGGTTATGAGTCACTGATTAATGATAATGAACGTTTACGTAAGATTACAGAAACTACGCCAAACCATCCTAAAGCAATTGAAAACCAATTTAAATATCGAGTTTTCGGCCTATCGCGAAACCCGATGCTGTCGAGTAATTCCCAGGGTAGAAAAGAGGAATAGAAAAACGGCAAACGAATAATCAATTCATTAAAAGATAATCGAGACACGAATAAAGGATCGTTCGAACGATTCTCATCGACATTTATCATCGTCATCGACATCGATATCGCGTCATAGATTCCATCCGGAAAATCCGTTTTAACATCATTGCGAAAAAAAAAAACAAGAAAGGAATCTCTCGTTAACAAAATAATTATACGAGAAAGAACAAAATCGTGAACTCGCCTTTTTCCCCGCTTCTTTTTAAGACTCGAGAGAACACAGCGACGCATCGCATGACGGGTTTCACCGTGGCTCCTTTCAACGTAGCCTGGTGTCGAAAAAACAAAAAGAAAAAAATGGAAAAATCTAAAAGAAACGCAAAAAAATATACGATGTATATTATAGAAAAAGAAAAAAACAAATTAAGACAATGCAGGGACACATTGTCTAGACGCTAGGAAAGTTACGAAACGCATGTCAATTGTTACTCTCAGATAAGTGTGAGTGCGTGCGGTGTGCGGAGGATGGATGAGACGCGTAAAGTATGAAAGCAAGAGAGAGAGAGAGAGAGAGAGAGAGAGAGAGAGAGAGCGTGAGAGTATCTTAATTTAAAAAGAAAACAAAAACGAAACACAGAAAATAAAATACTAAGAAAATGGCAAACATTGCGGGGAAGAGATAAGAAAAGAAGGTGTAGGGATACAAGGTACGACGAGGAATCTCGAAATGATCGTTACGTCGAAGAAACATACAGATGCAAGATTACAAAATGTTTTTTACGTTCGAATGGTGATAGTGATACGATGATAGTGAAACGACGATAGTGAAAATTAACGGACAGAAGCAAGACGAGCAAGAGGAATAGTAGAGGAATAAAAACACGAGGAGAACGAGACAAGTGACTAAACATTTTCAGGTATATGAAATCCCTCCAATACTAGATCTCAATTGCTCAGAACAATCTAAGTAAAAATGTTATACATTTAATCGTAAAATCGAAGCAACGAAGACGCGCGGCTATGTCGCGTCTCTTAATTGCTAATCGCGAATGTCATCGAAAAAATGTAAGAGAGAGAGAGAGAGAGAGAGAGAGAGAGAGAGATACGTGTACAATTTTGACGTTCACCAAGATGGAAAAAGAGGGAGGAGGTCATGAGTCGATGAGATACGCCGCGCTACGCCGATACGATTATGGCAATTTGATTTTTCCACGCGACTGGATGAAAGTCATTTCGTGAATTATATTGGAAGCATTTAATCTGTTGCTCCTTTTTACGAAGTGTGGTTAAATACTTTGATTAATGTGTTTGTCCATAATTGAGTTTATTTATTTATTTTTGTGAGAATTGTCGTTGAAGGTAATGTTTTTCATTGATTATATTTTTTTTAATTTTAAGCCTTTATTTGTAACAAGTAACGCGATTATTAACGTATTTGTTAAATATAAATCTAATAATTCGTCTATAATTTACATCGATTATATATATATATCCATTACACACTTTATAAGTATTTGAATTAGTTAATAATTTTAATCAAAATTCAAATAAATTCCAACGTACAATTAATATCTGGACACGTTGAAAACAATTTACACAGCATTATTTGTAAACAATTTTTACATGATTTTCTATGCATGTAGTAAAGGAAAATTGCAATGTCGTATGGCGATTCTTCTTGTAATATCGTTAAGTGTAAACCCACTGCCCCCAATATAAACGTCTACCCATGAAATTGTCGTGTAAGCCGTTTACATCGTGAAGAAAATAAAAAAAAAAAAAAGAAAGAAAAATGTTGCGCGTACTCGCGAAAAATCGTGTAACGTTGTACACGTTCCGCGTCGCGCGATGTGTTGCTATACGGTTCATCGAAATTCTAGAACGAGTACCGCTTCTTCAGGACCACAGTATCTTCGTATTTGTCTTCGTTCGTCCGAGTCTCACACTCGTAACAACTGTCAAGCACAAAAGAGTTTTTAGAATTTTTCCTGTCCATCTATAAGGTCACGTCGTTTTCGTTCATTTTTCTTTTACGCGTTACGCTCTGTCGTTACTTACGATCGTCGGAAAATCGAAGGTGCGTTAGGAGTGAAGAGAAAGCATTTGCATTCGAAAAGTCAGAGAATGGTTGTTTTTCTATTTATTTTTTTTTAATTTAAATCGTTGTTCTATTTGATATCAAAATATAGATTCAATTTTACTACTCTAGATGATACGTATTTGTCTTATCTTTATAAGGTGTTCACACGATTATTAAATTATTATCCAACATAGTTTTTCTAAATGACGAATATATACAATTGAACGTGGAAAGGAACCAATTAATTTGTTATAAGACAATTTTTCTCTCTTCGCTTCTTCTTCACTCGCGCGTCCCCATTGATTTCTCAGCCGTTGTTCGTCGCACACTCGCACGTATATCCTTTTTCTAATCTCTTTGTAATATCTCGAACGTGTCATCGCACGAACGATCGTTCTTCGACGCGATCTCGTTCTTGCGTCCTTGCAACGCATCTTTTCGGCGTCGTGTTTTCGATATATCGTGCCACTTCGAATTTGTTCTTCGATCGAAGAAATTCTTCGAGTTTACGCGAGAAGAGAATAAAGAGGCGTGCCACCCGAAGAACGATGAAACACGCGTTCTACCCCGTTTGTCGATCGATAGAAAGAGCGAATGGTCGCGAACTCGGCACAAAGCGGTAAAAAGATTCGACGAAGCTAAATAGTGCGAAGAGTTCGAATGCGATTCTGGTCGAAGGAATTTTCAGTGCTATCCTATTGTTTGCTCAATTGTACGTCGTTGTGTCTAATTGTACGTTTAATGCGCGTTCTAGTTAATCGCCAATCGATTTTGTACTCTTAACCCACACCCCCGTAATGTTAAGTTTTTACCGATTTTACCGTTTCTACCGCAATTTCTTGGCTCGGCCATCGTAAAGATCAATGAAATGGGAAGATATTCAAAGATCATTGGAACTCGGATATGCCTGTTACTAATACAATTTTTGGCTGTCTTATGTTCTTCCAGCCATTTTGATACTGCGAGTATCGGAATCTTTCTTTTTATACGATAAACGTGAAAGCAGATTGAATTAATGTTACGATTCAATACGTTTTCGAAGATTTAAATCTCAGAAAGATAATTAAATAAGAAAGAGAGTAAGGAACAAGTATATTACTTTGGTAAACGTCTTAAAAGAATATTCAGGCATATCTATGTTAATTGATGAACATAATATGGAAGAACGAAATAAAAATTCATTTTTCTTGATTAGATAGAAGGAAAAAGAAAAGGAAGAATAATGTTAAACAAATTCTTGAAATTCCTTTTCATAATTACAATGTGAATTCGATAGAATTCGATAATGTAGATCAATTAAAAAAGAATTATAAACGCCATGTCGCGTTAATGAAACTTTGCTCCTTAATGGATTAAAAAATTCTCTTTGTCCCCTGTAGGGGCGTTGGTCCTTTACCTTTCGCTGTGGTCGCCGAGTCATCGGTTTTTCATCTTTTTGTATTCGCCTTTAGCGACGTGATTTCGGTCAAACGCGAACGAAGAATGGGTTCTATTCGAAGCGAAAACGAATCGCGAACGTTCGTTAAAGCAGATTGAGAAAAGAGGGAAAAAATGAAGGAGAATGAAAGTAGTACGCGACTTGGATGGAAAACGGTATTTTCCAAGCGACCGATCGCGATTCTTCTTCTCTGGATATTGCACGATCGTTGGAATCGTTTCGATAGATCTCGTGTCGCTGTATTCGTTGGACGAGAACAATCGTAAACAGCAGCGTCGTAATCGAAACGATATGTTCGAGTGTCGCTGGAATGCGAAACGATCGTCGATCGAATGGTTCACTGCGGAAGGAGGGAAGGTGAATAAAAAACAATAGAGAAAAGAGAGGAGGATAGAAGGAGATAAAAGGAGGGGAACTAAATCGATGAAGAACGTTTGTAGTTGCGGTAACGCAATGTCAATGAACAAGTAACAACAATGTATACACTATACATAATATATGAATGCATATGAAAAGTGAATAAATCTACGTATACAAAAATGAGATAGATTAATAAAAAAAAAAAAAACAGATTCGGTGTCTTATTGTTATTTTTGCCGATTTTATAGTTCGATCTTTTCGTTCTATATCGTTCCATGTTGTTTTACAACGAATTTTGTCTTTATGTTCTTACCAGAATTACCTGAATTTAAATTATCCTATGGATCTGTACATCGAACATTGAATATTATTTTATAAATTTTTCATTCGTTTAACAATCTTGCCAGTTGAGTCGCGATGCGATCATCCCATGTCCAATAACGTTGAATCATATCCCTGATAGATCATGGTCGACCTAGCGAAAGCAACAACTTGGATATTCCGGCACAACTTTAATTATATTTTCTAAAACTGAAATACTTTGGAATTACGTTACGTACATATAACGTGTCGATAATTCTCGTATTATTCGTGTTAATCTATGAAAGACAGAAAAATAAAACAGTTTCGTAATTGGTATACTTTTATTCGATTAAAATAACAGACGAAGGCGTATCAGGATCTCGACCAAAAAGAATGTGCTACGTTAAGATACACATGCAGGGACAGGGAAAACGTGCGCATAAAAAAATAACAATTTTGACTAATTATTCAGAAATAGAAAGGGGGAAAAGGGAAGAAAAAGATTCTGGTAAACGCGTGAAACAACCAGCCATGCAGGCGTATCTTCGTGAGAATCGTATTCTGAACGAGAGAAAAGATATTTAAAGCCGTAATAAAATACATAAATTAGTCGCTATTACGCAAATCGATAAAATCCGTACACCCTTGCGGATTGGAAACTCGACAAAAATTTCGCGAGGCGCAAGTGTCTTCTACAAAAAGAAAAAAAAAAAAGAAGAAAAAGATAGCGTAGCAGAAAAAATAATACCCTTTACAAAATAGCGATTTTCGATAAAAATTGGAAGACCTAATCGCAATTAAAACCCGCGTAAACGTTTTACGCGAAAATTTACTTTGTAAAACGAGCTATAAAAAAAGAGGATCAACTTGAAACATTCTAAATACCTACCATGTTCTTTGTTCTAAACGCCTGGATCTGGCTACTAATTTTCTTTTTAATTATTTTACTTCTCTAAATTCATCTCCCGCAAAACTTTTTTTTCTTTTTTTGTTTCACAAATAATTGAGAATCTTGTACCACCATGCATTTGCGTTCTTATTTCTTTATATTTTGATAGAATGTAAAGAATGTCATTTATTAATCTATTTTGTGGTATACCGTGCATAATTTGTCATTTTTGCACGATTTTGTCCATATCGTTTGCAATAAGATGGTGCGACAAAAATCTCACGTATTCGTGTAACAATCATTCCCTTTTTTTACATTTTTAAACTTTAGAAAATCTAATTTGGAGTGTAGCGTTCTTTGAATTATCCTAGATAATTGCCGACACTTTCAGCCATCTCGTTCATAGGGCTGACATCCCTTTGAACGTGTTCATCGAAGTTTGCTGTTTCCTCCTCTTCGGTGGGGATGTCTGCGTTCGTTTCTACGGCACCCTCTCCACCCTGGATAGTTTTTTGTTGGTTTTCCGACGAGGCTTGACCTAGAAAAGATAAATTTCTTCCTATACTACTATTCATTTAATTAATCTTGCAACGTGCAACGTATATTAATTTTTCGTTTCTTCGTCATCCTATATTAATAATTTTTATCGTTTCATACCTTAATACAAAACTTAATAATTTTATAATATTAATATTATCGACGATAAAACGACGACAGACAGATTCAGAAGCACAAATTCAAAAAAGCGTTTCTGTCTTAAAAAATGTTTCAAGTTGATCTAACGAAGTTGATCAACAGAAGTAAGAAGTTAAAGAGATAAAACGAATCGATAAAAGTTTAATTTATTCTAAAGTCAATTAAAGATAAGGATTGATAACCTTGACCAAGATCTCGCGCTTTGCCGTGATAGGAGTATTCGCGCGCATTGTCAAGGCCAGCGATAACGCACGCACTCAAGGCACTTCGATTCAAATTCATCGGCGATGCGTCGTACCATTCGTTGCTGTCTCCGTCGTAACATTCCGCGTATGCAATCGTCGTGGAACCTTTCAAACAAAAGACATATTCGTATAAATAGGTAGAACATATCGGAATTAGATTTTGACGAAAGTAATTCACGAATGCTTAAGACTCTAATAATAACGTTATAGATTCCCTTAACGAGATTTAACAAGAAAGAGAAATAAATAAGTAAAAGACTTTTATTATCAGTATGTTACGATTTTTATAATTTATATATTTTTCAGCGTTCATAAACCGACACTTTTATATATAATACAATGATAATGTTATAAAAATTCGAAGAATTATGTATTTGATATAAATTACCGTTGAAACCACCGACGACGAATATCATGTCGTCCAGGATGACCGTGGCGAAATTACTGCGGGGGCTGAACATCTCTGGAACCGCGTGCCAATCCTCCGAATGATTCGGATTGTAACGCTCCCCTGCAAGATCAAGAGGGTCGATATTGTAACAGGAACATTAATTCCTATGCGGCGTCAGATTTCTGCGCAATGGGTTGCCACTAGACAGCAAATTTCTACCGACTATGCTAAGAATTTAGGAGTTTATTGTAAACGGAAATTCTTTAACAAACAGTCGCGAGAATAAAATTTCTCGTCTAACGAAGCTACGCAATTCCAACTTTACGTAACAGGGAATCGAATGCGATTTAAACATTTCGTGACTTGTATTTTACGTGGCGGACAATTTAATACGATTTAAATACATCAGTTAAGCATGCTTGCGCCATTAAAGCTTTTACGCGTCTAAAAGAATTTTCATCGAAGGATGAAATCGTCTAAAATGCTTCGATACTTTACATTGTTACGATTTTGTTGAAATTATTGCAAATTGTACGATTACAACCCCGTAAAAATATCTTCTTCGTTCGAATGAAACAACTAAAATCAAAAAGATCAAGCGACTAAAGTCAGTGAATAACCTAATGAAGTATAAACAAACGAGTGATATGAATTTGAGATAAGTTTAAGATTTCGTCGATTAAGAATTGATGAGATTACCAGAGCTAAGTCTAATGAAACCGTTGAAGCCACCCAAGGCATAAAGGCTGTCACGAAACGCGACCAAAGACACGCCGGATCGTGGATTGATCATCGGATGGATGTAACTCCATTGATTAGTCTCGACGTCGAACACTTCCGCGGAATTCAGAACTTCGCGACCACTGAAACCGCCTACGATGTAGATCTTGTTCTGTAAGGCTGCTGCGCTCGCGTCCGATCTCTGTCGATGCATCGGTGGTATCATTTCCCATTGGTTCCTTTGCGGTTCGTATCTTTCCCCTGAACTCATTCTGGTGCGGCCATTGTAACCACCGAGAGCATATATCTTTCCACCTAATGGAGAATGAGTCATATCGTATAGGGTGATTTTAACATTGAAACATTCATCTTTTGGTAAATATTGGAGGTCGTCAAAATCGATACTACTAAAAGGGTGGTTTGCAATTGACCAAAGGATCGTTAAGGAAGACCGAAAGCTTTTCATTTAAATTAATTTACGTTACAAAAATATTAATTAAAAATTATAGTACGCCTATATGATATAATCGTCAAAATTGATACTACTAAAAGGGTAGTTTGCAATTGACCAAAGGATCGTTAAAGAAGACCGAAAGCTTTTCATTTAAATTAATTTCTGTTACAAAAATAATAATTAAAAATTATAGTACGCGTATGTGATATAATCGTCAAAATTGATACTACTAGAAGGGTGGTTTGCAATTGACAAAAGGATCGTTAAGGAAGACCGAAAGCTTTTCATTTAAATTAATTTCTCTTACAAAAATAATAATTAGAAATTATAGTACGCGTATGTGATATAATCGTCAAAATTGATACTACTAGAAGGGTGGTTTGCAATTGACAAAAGGATCATTAAGGAAGACCGAAAGCTTTTCATTTAAATTAATTTCTGTTACAAAAATAATAATTAGAAATTATAGTACCCGTATATGACATAATCGTCAAAATCGATATTACTAAAAGGGTAGTTTGCAATTGACCAAAGGATCGTTAAGGAAGACCGAAAGCTTTTCATTTAAATTAATTTCTGTTACAAAAATAATAATTAGAAATTATAGTGCGCGTATATGATATAATCGTCAAAATTTATACTACTAAAAGGGTGGTTTGCAATTGACCAAAGGATCGTTAAGGAAGACCGAAAGCTTTTCATTTAAATTAATTTCTGTTACAAAAATATTAATTAAAAATTATAATGCGCGTATATGGTATAATTAGTAATTAGACTACGGATTTTTATGCAGGTACATTTTTTAATGGGAAAATTAATATTAAAATAGAGTCCGTGGAAACGCAACGGAACACGTAAGGAGAAACTTTATGTTCGTGTATCGCACATCGTTGTACAAGGTTCATTGTCCTGAAAAAGTTACGGAAGGGAACGATACCGACCATGAGTGCAAACGCTGACATAACACCTCGCGTGATACATGCAGGCTCGTTCACGCCACTCCCTCGTTACCGGATCGAAGCATCTGACCGTGTTGAAGTGCTGATTACCGTCGAACCCGCCGATCATGTAGATCAAATTGTTCAATGTACACAGGCCGTGATAGGACCTCGGTGTGGCGTCCGTGCTCACTGATAGAAACCATCTGTCAGCTCTGGAGTTCACATTACACGTAGCCTGTGTGAGTCTCGGACCGATCACGATTTTTCGTGCCGCGAAATCGACAACGCGAGGATCGGTTAATTATAAACGTTATAATTATCTATAAATATCAGGGTAATTGAAACAACAAATCCATATAATATTGAATTTGGGATATTTCGAAGTAATTATTTCCTTTCTCGCTTTCCTATACGGCGAAAGGATTGATATTCCGCTTTTTATTTTACTTCATTGCAAGAAAATTCCGTTTATCTAAATTCGTGGGAAAACAAACAGTTCGTCGATAGAAATGTATGTTTAAAGACTCGTGGCTTGTTAGTCTGCTGTTTTATTTATTGAATATCCAAATAAATAGAACCAGTCGACAGGAATCAACTAGAATTTCAATCAATGAAAATTCTCTTCCATTAAATCTTCGACTAAACGAAGTTCTACCGTAATGAAAAACCGTGTTTTATGGTCTGAGGAGAGTATCAAGTACCTGGTGTCGTAGGTTTCTACGAAATTTGTTGGGGAACCGGCGCTCCATCCGCCGATCGCGAACAAAATTTCATAGGGAATACGGGGCTTGGCCAGGGGATTCTTTAAATCGATCTCGCCGCTACCTAGTTTCGCTTCTTGTTCTTTCAGGTACTGATTAGCGGGAGCTAATACTTGTTGACAGGACTTAAAAGGACGAGAATGTATTTTAGAATTCATACTTTCGATGGTCGTAATTAATTTGCTTGCATCGTTTATTTCTTTATCTTTGTTCGTTTCGTATATTTTCGAATTCTACGTGTGAAGTTTTGCAACATCGAAATAGGATTCTTTTCGTATAAAAATAATTTTTTACCACAGGATACAAGCGATGAAAACTCGATTCGCAGCGAAGATATTAGAAAGAATAGAAACATAAATCTGTGTTTCGTATTATACGTATGTATATTATAAGATTATATTCAATGGATTTATTTGCGTGAAACTCGTTAAGGAAATGAAAGAAAAGAAGAGAAGTGATTACTGGAACGATAATTATAAAAATAACTACCAAAAAAAATAATAAATTCATTGGTTCGATAAAAAAAAGAGGTTTAAACGATCGATCGATCGTACAAAGAACACTCACTTCATCCTCCTCGATGATCTTCCATGTGAGAACATTGTTCGTAAAGAAGTTGTAGCTCATCAAACCGTAGCGCATACATTTCAAGAGCCTAGACAAATAGGGTCTCCTTTCATCGACGTTATGCTCGATCCAGGTTTTAACGGCCTCGAAAACTATTTCTTCGTTTTTAACGTTCAATTCGTCGTCGCGTAGAATCGCCTCGAGTTCTTTGCTCGTCAGATCTTTGAATTCCGGGCTCTCCTGCAGTATCCGCTTAAAGTGATGGCGAATATATTTCCGGCCCTTCTCTTCCAGGTCGCGGCAGAAATAGTGGCGAGCGAATTTGAAGATGCCTGCCGGTGAAAATTTCAGTAAATTACCGTGAAACGAGAGAAACGCGTCCCTATTAAAATATTCAATGCGGTAGTTTTCGATGGTAGAAGATGTAAGCACGAAAAATGGCATTAACGATAATTTAACTAGCAAACCGTTAAATTTTTAATGTCCAGACGATATCTATTTAATAAAATAGAAGGGAAAATATTTGACCAAATATTTAAATATTAAATCGAAAATACATGTACGATGGTTAATAGAATAAGATAGAAAATTCTTGTTACATATAACTACAAATATTTCCAAGAGTTATTCAGTTTAAAGCCACAAATTTATATCGAATATAATATGTAAAACGTGAATTTTCAAATCTTCGTAGGTACATAGAAACATTTAATGTTTAGCAGCATATGGAATATTTTGATTAGAATTCGACTGTTTACATTTAAACATTTGTACAACATAGATGGAACACGCAATGAGTAATTTTTTAATTTATACGTCGTTTATTTTTATATAGTATTGTATAGTATTTCTCAATAGAGAACAAAAAACATTTTGGTAAATTTGAGAAAGTTTTAAGAGCAAGAAACTTTAATCAAAGGATATCTGCGTATGCTTCCACGAATTAAAATTCGTTAAGAAATTCTAGAGGAATCAGTATCTTGTCTATCGATATTATTTTCTATATTATTCCTCGATTAAAATATTTCGCCGATAGATTTTCACCTACTAACCCAGGCAATTTTCTGGCCGAAGTTCTTGTAAGAGAAACTGACAGCAGATTTGAACAACTCCGAGGACCTCGAACTGGTCAGCCAGTGGCAAAAGCTGCTCGACATTGTCAGCATTTACGTTGCACGTACCGGTGTAAGCGTAATCAAGGATCAGACTAAATATTTTTCCAGGAACCGAATCGATCACGACTTCCGTCGTCTCTGTTTTCCCGCCTTTCAGGCTGTTAGTGAAAAGCGCTTTGAAGTATGGACTGACTGCGGATAAAATGGCACGATGCACTGGGAAAATGTGGCCCGTGGCACATCGTATCGCACCGTCGCATAATTGCTGGTTTGCTCTGAAATATCGATGCGTATCAATGCAAAAATGAACGAATCAAACGTGAAAAGAAGTTGTCGAAGAAATAATAATATCTTCGTAATCGCTAAAAATTAATGAACAAAAATATATATAGTTATGACAAACGTTGACTTTTATTAAGATAGAACTGTGATTATACGCGATGTTATCTAGCACAAATTGTTTATACTTTCCGTTGCTTTTGTTTTCTAGTTATTTTACTTTTTTAGTTTTGTCTGTTATCTCATTCGCATGGTATAGATAAAAAGAGACGTTTTATAACGTAAACGAAGTAGAACATGTTAGAGATTTCCAACAAATGTCATTGGACCTACACGTTAGTAGGTATCCTAAAGTCGTATCACTTTAATTACAACGATCAACGAACGTTACATCAAAGTAGAATATGAAACAAAGCTCGATAATTCCACAAAATCAAACAAAACACCCAACGACCCAGCTTCTAAAATCTCATCCTCGATCGACCACGATTTACGAGTCGATTCTGCTCGCACTCTCGTCCAACTATACTCTGCATCTATCTAATGGAAACGTCTCATGACAGAGCACGCGAAAAGAATGGAGGGCACACGCTAAGAGAGGGAAGGATCAAAGTTAACAAACCTAAGTTCGGACCAAACTACGGGGAATTCGACGAGAGCGTAATTGGATGGCAGGCACATGCATTTCCTTATTTTAGCCGGCTGCTTTCTAACGCACTGCTTCAGCTTGGTAGCGGAAACGGCGGCCCGCGACATTCGGCTGCGTGACAGCTTCCTAAGCTTGATCCTTCCGCGGCCGTCCATCGCCTCGCGGACGAGCCACGCGATCCCCGCGTCGCTGGCCACCATGTGCCCCGACCTTTCCACCGCGTTCCGCGATACCTTCCTCTTCTTCGTCCTCCGCTCTGTATTCGTTATGGTTAGCGATGCGAGCCCCGGCACACCGGAGAGTCGCGGCCATGACAGAGGAACGCCGTCACTTTCAATTTGACGATACTGGCGATCGAGATCGTGATCCGACGTCGATTCTTGCCCAGGTTCAGCGTAGACCGCGGATTCGCATACAATTTCATATCTGGTGATCGCGCGCAGAAGGAGGCGTTCACTGCAATTTTCTTGAATTCCGGATATTTTGTAGAGGGGAGAGAAATTATGACGAAAAGTCATAAAATCATAAATGTTATTTGTCAGATTACGCGTACTACGATATACGTAGTTGAAAATGAAATTGCATATGCACGTGCGTAAGATTGCGATGCTAACGGTGGTAAGGTATGGTTAGATCAGGTTAGATTCCATGATCGTACATTCTGAAAGATTTAACCTAACCTAACTTTTCAACCACGATCGCCTCAGGCCTCGGACAGAGTGCGTGTTACTCAGGATTTTGCAGGTCAAGGTCATTGAAGTTGAGGTTCCCTCTCGTGCATTGTTTTATGAACAAAGCTAAAACGATGGAATTTATATAGGGAAATGTTATTTTATATTGTCCAAATTTTCCATAAGTGCATAAATATCCGCAGCGTAGTGGCGAAGGTTGAAGAACACTTTCGCTCGTATATTTCAAAAGTGTTACAATTGAAAATAATTCAATTTTGCGTTAAAGGGATATGAAAACCGTGAAAGGAGGATTACGAGGGACAATGAATGTTTCCTCGCAGACGCACCCACGCGAAAGCAGTAAATACAACTGCGAACGATTAATCAACCCCTTGCCATCGTACACGGTGGATAGGAAACGAGAGGCGTAGCAGAGGAATACGAAACGGGATACAACGCGCGGCTTGATTCTTCCTACTTCAAAACATTGTATACCGGTTGGCTCTTAGACTGAGCTGTCCAAATTTAAAGTAGAACATGTGTCCGTTGTCCCGTTGAAAAATCCGAACGACGTGGCCAAGGAAACATCGAATCCCTTCGACGACGCTAAGTAAAACCGCAACGTACCAAATTGTTCCTTCCGCCAAGCCCGAACGTCGATCTCTGAAACTCCGAAAATTCCGAAAACTCCGTCCTTCTGCCCAAAAACGCAGAAACGCTGGCGCGTCGCACACCTGCTGTTTTAATCGGCGCACAAAAATAAAATCGCATGCAAAACCGCAGGCTAACGAACTGAAGGAGCATCCGAAAGGTAGTGTCACGCCGTACGTAATCTCGATGAGGTCTGGCGGCAGGGCGGGGTCTTTGCCGATGGAGAAGCGTATCGGGCGAAAGCCGAGCGGTATCGTGGCCTCGAAACAAAAAGCCACGGTCGAAGGTTAAGGGCTTGCGAGGGCGAGGGCGCGCTCGCCGTTACCCGCGAAACCATCTCACGCTCACAGCCACCTATCCACATGTACATAGCGAAAGTTAGACAGAGGAAAGAGCACATGCGTGCGTACGTGCGTCGCGGTCGTCGTGGCGCGGTGGCTCGCGTAAAAGTCACGTGGCACGCGACCGCCGCCAATCAATATCGAGGCACTATGGGGTGTGTGCGTTCACGGGGAGGCAGTGAAAGGCGACGGAGCAGAGGCAGCCAGTGCGTCCGCGGCCGTCAACCACACCTTGTCGGGGAAAGCAGCTCGCGAGAGACACGCGCGCATCCACGCACGCATATATATACATACACATACACATACATACATACATACACACACATACACACACCTCGGAAAGCACCCCGTCGCCGTCGTTCGACCGGTCGTTTCGCTTTCGACGCGGTCTGCCTGTTGCGGGACGGCTGATTCGTCGAAGGAAGGATCATCACAAGTGCAAGGTACCTGGGTGGATAGTGCGGGGGAGTTTTTTTTTTACGCTTCTCGTTACGGAGGGAAAATAAAAAGGGAGGGATACGAGTTTCAAAAGGGGTGGATTTGGAAGGAAGGATGCTTGTCACACGGTTCTTGGTGAATTTGTTTCGCTTCGAATTCTGCCTGGTGGATTTGAGGTTTTGATTTCGGGGGTAGAATCGGGGTGGTTTTTTCGTTTTCGATTCTACGAGAATGTTGGATTTTACCAGCCTTGCTTGTTCATCGTGATTTTTAGGGTAGGAATCGCGATGGTATTCGAAGAAACCACTTTAAAGGTGCTTGGTACCGATTCTTGGTGAATTTGTTTCGCTTCGAATTCGATGGATTTGGGATTTCGAGGTTTCGAAGGTAGAATTGTAGCAGTTTCATTTGGCATTTTATGAAAATAGAGAGAGACGACGGGAATGAAGAAGATTCTACGGGTTTTTAGCGAGCTACGAAAAGTTTACAACGTGAAAGATGTAAAATTTTACGAACGACGATTAGGTATGAAAAGAAAGAGACCGCGTGAAAAGTTTTGAAGTATTTAAAAACCTAGAATTCCCAGAAGAATCGTGCGTTAGAAGTAGGAAATTATAAGCGTGTATAAAAATTGAAGAGGATAGATAAGTAGGGACTGCGAAGGTAAATCCGCTTAGTGCTGAAAGGCGAGTAAAAGTTTGAGGGAAATGTCTTCTCAGTGAAAGTTTTAAGAGTTATCCCGCGACGTGTTTACGGATAACGAGTTACATGAACGTTATTTCGAAGATACATCACGTTGGTCGATTTTATTTTCTCTGGATAGCGTGGAAATTGTTCCCAAGTTATAATAAATTTACAATTTTAATTTGAAATGCTAAAGTGAACTTGTTAGCCAAAAATTGAAATATTATCTATATTCTGCGGATACGAATCTCTTTTCTTCCCCTTTATCTTATCTTCGGTATCTAACGTTGTTAGAATACAAAGATTAATCTTTTTTCTAGTACCTCGTTCATTAAACCGTTGCGCCATAAAATATAATAGCACAAGTACCTCCATATTTCTTATTACGTATCGCGAAAATTAATTTAAAACTTAAAACAGGTTTTTTTCAAATTATCCAGTTTCGTTTGATTCTCCTATTAAAAACAAATACCAAGTGGAATTAGATATAACTAATATTGGATAAATGCTATTAAATAAAGAAGTATACGATATATGATAATTTGTTATGTTTTGACGGGTCAGTTTCTTCGATCTTTATTTCTATTCTAAGCCTAACAAATTTCTCAAAAAGCATCGAAGAAGGTTTTAACTTTTCTCGCATCAACCATTCTGACCGAAAGTCCCGTAAAACCGAACTCCATCGACGTCTCTTATTTCATCTCGCCAACAGAGAAGTTTCAGTGTCACGGTATCCTTCAAAAATAGAAGAATATTCGAGGCTACTGTCTCGGGACCACTCGATGCCCGTGAACTGGATTCTTTGCCATTCTTTCTCGCACAAACGGGAAATTTTGTCCCCAGAGGACCGCTTGTCTTCTCCGAGAAAGGAACACGAACTAAGGACGTAAAAAAAGAAAGACCAAGAAATACTAAGCGTACAATGATTCGCGATAATATTTCAACACTAATCGCTTTATCAAAAACATTGTACAAATATATAACATCTAAACAGTGAAAAGAGAGCCTTGAACGAAAAACAACTGTACGCTACGTTTCCGACTTATTTTCACGCGTAAAATAATCTCCCATCTATTTCTGTTCTATTTCTGATCGAGATTAGACAAATTCGCGTATGTCTGATAAATTTCGAAATTGAATTTCCTCGAGAACGAAGCCTCCAATATAGTTTCGGTATTGTTGCTTTTCGTTTTATTATTTCGCGTCATAGAATCCCTCTGACCTCAACGGTATCGCGAATTTCCACAACCATTTCGATGTGTCTGCAACGATTTGGAATCGCGCAAGTACTTACGGACAATAATGTAGATGCGCTATGGATGAAAAAGACGGTGGGAACACGGAGGGTTAATGGTGGTCGAGTGTTTTCGAGGAGGCAGCGTAGGTGAAAGTGGAGAAGAGGCGCGTGGTAAACTCTGACGGGCGGCGGTTCTCCAGGCGGATATCGAGCGATCGAGCTCGTCGTGAATTTTTTAGATCGGCCCTTTTTGATGCTCTCTGGCCGGAACGTGTTCGTAGGTTTATCTACGGCTGCCAGACACACACGAGCTGCCTCGTACCTCGTGTCATGTCATCTGCAATATTAAACGAAGCTGCGTGATGCCGTTTCACTGTCGCGAGAGGCTCGAATCAGACAGTATGGGGGCGCGTTTGAAATCCTCTACTTTGCCCGCGTGAAATTCCTCTTGCTGCACCTTCCCTCTCTCTCTCTCTCTCTCTCTTTCTCTTTCGTTCTGTTTTCACAACTCGCTGCTGGTATCTTCCGCTTTGCGTGTTTATTTTGTGTTACACGTTTTCTTGCTCCCTTTGTTCTTTCTTTTATTTGGCGCGTGGTAGAAAGTCAGGTGGAGGTTTCGAGAGAACACGGTGAATTTTTTATTTCACGAACCCGGATCGCGGTTTGCGAGAGAAAGTTTCGTCGGCTTTGATATTGCATGTAGGTATTTGATAGTTTATTCTGCCTCGAGCTCGTTGGTATTCGTGTTCTTCTTCTTTTCGAAATTTGCGTTTGTTAGTTTTGTCGCAATTGGTTTTACGAATACCATTCGATACGAAATGGAAAATTTTGGAAAATTTGTAGTTCGGTTTATATCTGATATGTGATATTTTCTCAACATTGAGACAGACTGATTTTCCATACAGGGAAATATATAAAATATCTCAAGCGATACACCTGCTTATGGTAATATATTATGGTTGAGACAGATTTCTAATTCGGTTCTTTAATTATTAATTTCTTTATTCGTGTTTATAAATATATAGGAAATTGCATGAAAATTTCAAGCCTCTTTCTATTTAGTTATTTATAAACGCAAATCCCTTTTTTATAATCACTTTTGCACTTCGGCAAATTTTTAAAATTACAGAAGGCGATAGAGAACGAGCTGCATCGTTTTTGTGTGTTTTTACAGTGCCTAAAAGACGAATTTTCGTGTTTCGTGACCATAACAGGGCTTTGCCTGGCTAAATCTATAGTTAACAGAATGTAATTCCATTATGTAAATTACTGAAAGGAGATAAAATCTATGATTCACGGGGAACAGTAGAATAATCGCGTTTCAACCATGCTAAATTTCAAGTACTTAAAAGTATCGTTAAAACTACCATCATTTTAACGAATTTACCATATATTTTCCTCGTAAACTCACAGTAAAATCTCCAATTCGAAGCTTCGTCACTCTTATATTCACTAATTTCTCAAATCTGTCACGAATTACACTTCTACCGTTACAAATACGTTTCAAAGATTTTATATCACTTTCCTATTAAAATATGCCTGCAAACATACAAAGATACAAAGTCGTATTTTCCAATTCCCTAAAATATCCGTTAAATTTCCTAATCGAAAATATTAGCAACTTAAAAACGATTTAAAAATACCAAATCCCTTTTACTATTAAAATATAAAGCCCTGAAAATTATAATAATATAAGTCAGTCTATTGCTATTTTCCATGAAATAGTATCTTTCCTTTATTGTTATGAAAAATACGTTCCACATCTTCGAATCGCGGGAAAGTATCGCAACAAAGTGACAACTCAATTAACAATAAAACTAAAAAAATGATACTTTAACGACTGAACTATCCAAATACAAATTTTCAAAATCTTCACGTACGCTGCTACGATTGTTAGCGCATATAAGAAAAATTCAGATTTCAAGTTTTTCCATTAAGAATAGTAAATAATGCGTGTATTCATTTTTAAAATACTTAAAATTGCTGAAAAAACTGAAATTACACGACTGTTCATTTTGAACGATGTAGTTTCTCATGGGTTTCTCAGTTCATAGTCGATAGACGTAGCATGGCGGGAGTCTGGCAATCGGGGCGTGTGGTAAACGACTCGTTCGAAGCGGATTCAGTGAGTCAGGCGCCTTTATTTCCGAACGAGCATCCCCATCGTCGGAAAGTCGAGTACGAAATGGTTATAACGAGACGGTAAAATTCGATTTCACCCGTGTGGCCGATCACACGTCGCGGCAGACCAGAAGTCGTTTGCACGTGCTTTTCAAAACGGATTCAAGACGAAACCGACGCGTCGGATTGACTTCAGCCCTTTCAAATTGATTCCTTTGAAACTGATTTGCAAAATATGAAATTCTTCGGAAAGCTAGAAGCCTTCTTCGATTTGTAAACGATTTGTACAGTTTATAAAAATCATTTATGTAAAGTTCATTGGCATTGTAACGAGATTATTGCCGTTATGTCGATGCATACAATTTTAGTATTTCATACAAATTTTATAAATTCTAAAGAGATAATAGCTACGTATAAAAAATGTGTAAAAAGTTCTGAAAAAAACACATTGTCTGAAAATTTGTCGTATTTACGTTACATCTCGCTGAGAATGTTACGTGTTGGAAGTTTGATCTCTATCGATTGAAAAGAATTACTATTGAACCATGTAAATGTTGTTGTTTAGGTGTATTCGAACTTCTCTCGATAAAATACATTTTGTGAAATAAAGCGGTGTAAAATTTGTTACATGATAATATCGTTAAACGACTATTGTAAATATTTTACAAATAATTTCTGAAAGAACGAAACGTTTATTTTTATTCAAGAACGATATAGGTATCGTGTTTTTTCATTTACAGACGGATAATTGACAAGGGCCTGTAGAAGATGGACGTAAAAGGGCGAGTTGCCCTGGTGACGGGCGCCGCTTCCGGTATCGGTAAATCTTGCGCCGTAGAATTATTAAACGAAGGCGCGATGGTGAGTAAAAAAAAAAAAAAAAAAAAAAAAAAAAAAAAAAAAAAAAAAAAAAAAAAAAAAAAAAAAAAAAAAAAAAAAAAAAAAAAAAAGAGAAAAAGGAAAATATTCAATGTAAAGCTAACGCGAGAGAAATATTTCCATAGCTTCCGTTTAATTTAAAAAGTTATCGTGCTTGATATCTACAAAACAGTTTCTTGCGAGCTTTTATTAAATTTCACAAATACCAAAAGTGTGTAATTTTGTCTATCTATTTAAACAAATTTTAAATTCCTTCGCATAAACGGAAGGAAAAATTTAAATAACGTCTCTTTCGATTTTATTTATCCCAGCTGCCTTAAGATATATCACTTTTCTGAAATACGATTAAAAAATATAAAATACACTTAGTAATCCCAAAATGAAAAATTCTTAAACAGCAAAAAATGAAAGAAAAGGAGAAATCAAATGATACGAAATGAAAGTATCGAGAAAGAAGCTTCGTATTTTCAATCATAATAGCGTGAAGTAGCAATGAAATTTTTACAGTGCTGTTTTCGTTAAGGGAAATAGCGATATGGGTTTACCCCATAGCACGTAGTACCTATAAAAAAGCCGTATTAATAGAGGGCTAAGGAGAACAGACAGAGTTTATAGTTATATTTCGCGAAACCTCCTTAAGGATGTAACCTTGACTTAGTACGTATACCGTTCCATGAATGTTTCGACGCCTTATGCTAAAAATTATCTCGCGTATATTTAGATCGCTCTCCAGTGAAGTTTTATCTTGGCTTCTGACCGACTTCTACGGAATAGTAATACGTCATGCTACTGACAATAACGTCTCGTTTTACCACTCATTACGCGTATAACGTTATTACATAAAATTCTATTCTATTCTAATAGATATTATATTTTTCTATATATAGGTGTCTATATGCGATATAAACTCAGAAGAGGGTGAAAAATTAGCAGAAACTTTGTCTACAGAACATGGGAAAGACCGTGTGATCTTCTGTCAATGCGACGTCACAGACTATTCGCAATTCGAGGGTAAAAGACTCTGAATTAATATTTTCCTATTACGATATTAATGTAAATTTTCACAGTATAATGCGAAAAATCTATTTGATTTATCGATTGTTAAATAGAAATTATACGTTTATTTTTTACCTGTCAACACGCGTGTAACTTATTCATGGAAATATAATTATTCTTTAATGATCCAAGATCCACTTATATCGAATGAAATTAAACTCTATAATATTTGACATTAATATTCAATATTCATAATGCAAAGTACGATCTTTACACACACGCGCGTCTACTTGATTTATTATACTTGACCAATTTCAATCTACAGAATACAATCATAATTAAATTTACATAGTTATTTAATTTACGTCAGAGTAACGTATTGATTTTAATTCGCAGAATCGTTTCAAACAACGTTCGCGACGTTCGGTCACATCGATATCGTTGTTAATAACGCTGGAATAATGAACGATCGATTTTGGGAACTGGAAGTGGACATCAACGTTGTGAGTATTTAATATTCAACACCTTTCTAAATTTTCTCGCCGCTCTTCTCTTTTCCTCCTGATTTTTCTGTTTTATCTGCACGAGGTCTTTGTTGAAATTATTACAGAATGGCGTGATCCGCGGAACTTTGCTCGCTCAGCGATTTATGGGAACGGACAGGGGTGGCCAGGGTGGAATAGTGGTTAATATTGGAAGCAACGTCAGCATCAACCCTTATGCGAGTGTTCCAATTTACTCTGCCACCAAGGCGGCAATCGTCAACTTCACCAGAGCGTTCGGGGTAAATCAACTTTGACGATGATTAATAACAAAATTGCATTCGTAGTTTATGCGTTAAATAAATTACGAGGTAAAAAGACGAACGTAGAAAATTATTATGGAAAAATACGAGAGATAAATAATCTTCTAGTAACATGTACTTTCCGTTTATAGATACGTACTTATCTACGTATGCATGCGCGCTACACGAGATTCCCTCGAGAGATGTTACGTTTGTTTAATTCAGAACACTTCTGTACACGAATGTCATAAATTACATTGTATCCAATTTATCAAAAAGCATAGAATTATACATATACATGTATATCGTATTTATTTTACAATTCTGGATTTCCTTTTTTTCACACGAACATCATGATTCATTTTTATCTAAATCTATAAAGTTTGATATCACAGGGATAAAAATCGATCGATGTATTTATATTCTTATTTTACGATACCTTTCGATCAATTCAAACTCTTTTTTTTTCTTTTTTTTTTTTTGTAGAAAGTTTCAAACAAAATCTCCAAGACACTTGTTCAAAAATATCCAGTATATAAACTTTTCGTATAAAAATTTATTTTTGATTTAACCTATAAGATCGAAAATCGTGGGAATCAGTTTGATATTGTTGTCGTTTGCCATAGCACCAATACCATGTGGACTTAACCGGCGTGAAGGTGATGGCATTATGCCCAAGCGCGACAGATAGCAAATTATTAGGAGATGTCAGTAAACAATTGCTCTGGCCCCGATACGTAGACGCTTGGCTTCGTGACGTCGCCAGTTCGGTTCCTCAAAGGTAATAATACTTCCAATCACGATAATAGAATATTTTATAATTCACACTCTTTATCAAATAGAATGGTAACGTTAGGACAATATTAACGTTAAGATATTACGCGATCTCCTTCTTATAGCTTGTTATACCATCATCTAGCTTTCAACCATCGAGTTATTTTGTTTAAAATCTCTAATCAAACGTTAGATCGAATTCATTAAATCGCAAACAATTCTTAATTTGATTTTATCGTGTATTTATTCTGTGTTTAATATTCTGTATTACGATATATCCACGTATTTATAGATGTGGAAAAATGAAATTACGCGAAATGGCTGTTACAGTTTTATAAATACATATACGATCGATGTTGTACACAAGCTTTTATCATTTGACTGTAGTTGTCGTTAGACTATAATAACAAATTATTTCCTTCCCTTTCTTATTAATTCGTTTATCCCTTTGAACAACGTTCTATGCTATTCGAAACACTGGTAATTGACTCAAACATAACATTTTTAAAATCTCGATTGTAAAAACACCGCAGAATTGCTCCGTAACGTTGCTTTATCCCACAATTTCAATGGAATATTTCAACAAGCTTCCAAACATAAAATATAATAGTAACGATTAATTTTCAGATTTCGTTTTGCTCTAACGTTTATAGGATACTGCTACGTCTTTGTTGTTTTATATTTTTAACAGAAGTTGTGTTTCCATTCTGCATTCTGTAAATTATTGGAACAATTAAGATATTCATGGACCGATGAAATTTTAAGAATAAAAAGAAATATCGTTTTTATCGTTTAGAAAACTCGCGTAGAAGAAATAAAAGGTAGCCTTAGCTAGCCAGATTTAACGAACTAAGGAAATTATTTCTAGGCGCAGATATTAAAATATTTATTAAAATGCTTATACACCTATCGTCGTACATACGCGAACTTAATTTTATACATGGAAACACAAGTTTACTCGTGACTAGTTCAAAATAAATATGTCGAGATATTTACAGCTATTCAGTGAATAATTTCAACAATTTCGAAACATTGTTAACAGACTAGATTTTTATCCAGTTTCTTTATGCAACAGAACCGAATAGGAATTATCTGTGTAGACATTTGTTGAACCTACAAATAGTTATAGCGGATACTTCATTTTGAATATTTTACATGTGAATATACACGAATATGTATATATATATATATATTGATAAACCTTAAACAAAAATGATAAAATTCATTAAACGATCAAATATGTTGCAGATCAGAGCACGTAGCTAAAGCGCTGATCCAGATCCTAAACACAGGCAAAAGTGGAAGCGTCTGGCTGGTGGAGAAGGACCAACCTCCTCACGAGATCACATTCCCGAAGAATTAAGATCCTAACTGTCCTGATTCGCGTGAATTTACTCGCTTGAATTCAGATAGCTGTGCCGTAACATACAAAATCTCTTATCGTCTCTCATCATCCCTACAAACAGGCAAAAAAGAAAAGGAAAAGGAAATATTCTTGGTATCCACAACCTGAAATTTATTTGCTATTTCAATTTTACCGGAAATTCGAGTTATCGATCTAAGGATCGATCATCGAGGAAGCGTGAAATGCAATGCGAGATCGATATCGTGATCTCGGAAGCAAGTATGAGGATGTATCAGATGCATTGCCAAAGATTACGGAATGCAATTAGTGCGATAAGAACGTTTCTTTATACGTTGTTATTCGTTCGTGGTAGAGCTAGAAGAAATAACGTTCGTTCTAATTATAATATGATAATTTAACGGGATTCTCTCGAGCGTCCGTTCCTATTTTCCTTCGAGAGTATACTCGATGGAATTCACAGGAAATTCTTCAATAATGGCACGTCACAATGTTAATCGAAGGAGGCAAATGATAATCTATAAATCGAGAAGTCGCGCACTACTGTAAATTTTTCATTAACGCGTTTATCGCCATGTTACTTATACACGTTACATAAATATCGAGGACTTTGGATGTTATCTTGTATTCGTTTGTTACAACAACCACGTGATTGAAAAATAACGATGTAAGCAGTTTAAGAGAAACAAGTTTATATATTTCGTGCGAATCGTTCTTTCTATAACAATAGGTAAAAAAAAGGGAGAATACTCCCATTTGTGTCATCGAGTTGCAACAAATGAGCGATACATGTTTGACATTTATCATTTCGACGATAGAATTCTAATTCATTTCAATCGATTCAAAACGCACGATTATTAATTATTCAATCGTTTAACAATGAAAAATTTCGCTTCCTTTTATCATTTAATTAATAGTTCTGAGATTTTTATAGTTTTTATGAATCGAGACAGTTCTACTTTAAATTTTGACATTATCGTTGAATGATATAATTTAATCGAATAATCGTGGCACGTCTATCTTAGTGAACAGTTCGCTTTTTGAAAATTAATGCTTCTAACAAGCTGATAGAAGATTCAACAAAAATTGTTAATTGCAATGAAAATTTTAAACTACGTACCTCCTTAACTTCTTTAGGCATTAGAAGCGTGCTATTTCTAAAAATGTAAACGATCACGTGATATAAAAATGAAACTGAAATTGTATATCTAACACGTCAAATCAACATTTTTCACTTTACCTTCGAATGAACTCTCAGCTCGAACTGCCTTGGCGATCAACGCGTTAAGTTAAATGTCGTTTCGATAAAAAATTAAATATACGCTGTGAATCGAAAGTTGATCGAACGAACAACGTTTTCGATGAAAATTAAAAATCACCATATTGGATTTTATATCGTTTAACAATTGCCATGTGTTCCCGATAAGACTCGATACTTTGTAAAATAATATCTTCGACTCTTCTTACTTATACATATTTGTTATACTGCGCGATTCTGCACAACAGATTTCTAACCATTTTCATAAATAATTGTAAAATCAAAGAACTTTGCTTAAATAGTCATGTACAATGGTTCGCAATAATATTTAAAGAGGTGTACGATGAATTTTATCATACCTTCCCTGAGCCCTTTCAAGAAACCTGTCTCCGATCTTTTAATAATAGATACACAATCCGATTAGATATTTTACTGGTGAAGGTTTCAGACTAAACTTTGTTCGATATTTTTTGAATAGTAAAATAGGTAAAATTTCACGTTATCGACGATTATTATCATTAAACAATTTTTCCCGAAGTGTAACACCTTTCGTGTAAAGATACGTAACATAATCTACGTCATTTTTAAAAAAATCGAACAAGGTTTTGATCTTTGGACTTGAAAAGTTTTCAATGTTCAAAATGTACAAGCGTTTTTTAAGTTAGGCTTATAGTAATGTAATAAGGCAAGAAAAAGCGATAAAACGACTCGAACTAAATAATAATAATAATATTATTAATAATAATAATAATAATTAACCGTTTAAAATTAAAATAAATGAATTTACCTCAAACAAACTAAACTGTCCAATTTGTAACTTGGATGCAAGCAATCGTATAATGTACTAACAGTAAGAGCGAATATCAATAGAAATCAGTGGTAGTTTTCAAGATCGAATAACATTTTAAATTTTCTACTACTCCGTTCTGATAGCTCGATTACAATAAATTACGCATCGAAGTGTTTGCAAACAGACGCGACTCGATATATCTCAGTCCAGTACGTTAATACGATATTGATAAATGTAAATGATGAATATCGTAAAGTTGAAAAACTGAAGAAAATTCATTCCATCCATAAGTTAACAAATTTTTACATTTATAAAATAAAATCGATAATCGCGTAAGATCGAGTCCCTCGTTTGCGATTACTTTATGCGAATTTTCGACTGAAACGATCGAGAGGATAGATTTATTATCACGAAAGAAACCGATTAAAACGACTTGTGCAAAGATAGAATGATAATCGCGCGTGTAACGTTTTATACAAATTTCTAAACACGGGGACGACCAATGTAAAAGAAGAAACGAAGAAACGTGAAATCGAGGCCTAAACTCGACGTCTTCGACGCAAAATCGTAATTATTATACGTTCTAATCGTCCGTTCTTCCATCGAACATCCTTGACATCTCTCTTGTCCCGATTACATTTTCTTCGCAACGATTATACTCTCTTGAAAATTGATAATCTATCCCTCGTCTATCTCTAATCAAATTAAGAATCTGTCCCCACCACCGTACTTAGCAATTAATATTATATTCATATTATTTTTTACTACGATGTTCTCCGTTATGTGAAAAATTCTTGAAATTTTTGATAATAAAAAGCAATACAATAGCTGGTAAATTTTTGAAAGATTATAATCGTTATATAAATTATTATTATTATTACATGATTATTACGTATAATCTGAGAAGCAACGAGCAGATCCACGGGATCTAAAATCGAAGATCAGCCGCACCATTAAATATAACATCGCACGGTCTTTATCGACACGATCGATAGCTAGTGGAAATTGTTATAATTTGCTGGAAATGTATGTTGCAAGCCTAGCCAATAAAATGCATAGCTTTTTTTTTACAAAAAAACTCATAGTATCAACATCAGGCTACTTTAAATACCTTCAAGTTATTAAGTCGTAAAAGTAAAAAGTTTGTTTCCCCGTCAAATATATCATTTAAATAGATTTCCTAATAAATTTCTTTTCCCAATTAGCGATTTTTTTCTTTTTTTTTCTTTGTGCGAGTTTTTCCTAATGCGATGATTCGTAGATAGTCAGTGAAAATGAAATATATCGTTAACGAGTTGATCGAGAGAAAAACAAGCAACTACACGTGACTTTGACATATCGAAAATGTAGCTGTCCATCTTTCGACTCGAGTTTTTTAAAATTCTTGTCTCATTCAACTCGTATTAAATTTATCGCTTGCTCTTTTGATTCTGTCTTTTTTTTTTTTTTTTTTAACTAATTTCTCTGTTTTCTCTAAATTTTTATTTAACGATGTTGGCATTGTAGTAGGAATTACAGCGAAAAATTCAACATAGTTTTGAGTGACATGCAATCACGATACATAACCTCGCTTTTTATCAACCTTTTGGATAAGAGTCCAAGGTAAACTACTTCAATATATTTTCCCTCGTAAATAATAACGACGTATCTTCGTTTCATTATCTTCAAAGTGTATACTTCATTCTTCCCTAGTTCTTCACTGGGTCATAAGCGTTTTCTTCCGTTACTTCAGAGGAATCTTCTCTGGAAGATCGAACGGCGTCAATTTCACGCAACTCCAACAGCGTATCGAAAGAAGAACAGAAAGGGTAAAGGAGATGACGGGCCGAAAATAATAAAACCGATCTAGTAATTTTCATGAAATTGTTAATATTTTGCCAAAATACTTTTAACGTCGTACTATTTATTCTTTATTTAAAATAAACAATATCGTTTATATAGCACCGCTATCTTGTTCGGATGCCGATGATTATATCTTCAACGAAATTTTAATGGAATTTTAGCGAGAAATCACCTAAACCAATTCTGGAGCCTTCGTGTAAGAACGCTATAGTGATCGGTGGGTCTGAAGGTTTTGGTCTTGCAGCGGCTGATCATCTCTTGTGTAAAGGAGCACGCGTTAGTGTTTTCTATTTCCAACGAAATCTCATATATCAACATAGAACGATTTCAATGATTTTTTAACATGCTCCTTAATATGTTACTTAACACTGGAGCTACCGATAGTTAACACGAAGCTATTTCTACCAAAACCAGTCAAAAACGACTGGTCCTTAAAAGATACGTGATAATAGAGTATTTTTATATTTAACGATTTATTACTTTCTTACAGAAGTAATTCCATGTTATGCAGTACATTTTTTGTATTATCGATCCATCTAAACGAGGGTTGACAAATTTATAAAAATTGTAGAATCAGTCGTTTCGACCGGTGTGGTATTTCTAGTCTAGTGACCGGAATTTTCCTGATATCCGATATCAGCATATTGAATGATACGCAGTAAAAATTTGAAAAACGTGTGGCAAGTTGTAAAAAACCAGGAAACTGGTTAATTGGGATTCGATAGACAGATTGCAATACCTTTTTACACTTTGACAAGTACCACTCATTTTGACCGGTATTGGTACAAGTAGCCTTGATAAAAAATTATATTTAGTTTCAATGGATAAAAAACAAATTAAAATTCATTGTATTATTCTTTTAGTTATCGTTCGTAATCTTGAGTTACGTTAATCTTGATCACGGCGTAAATAAAATAACGTAATTAAAACGTAACTCTTATCTTTTGTTAATAACATGTACAGCTTGATTACCATCGACGACTGTCTAATGATTCACAACAACCCAAAGAAACGATAAACAATTATAATATCGGCGATCGGTGCTCAGGCTCGTGCCATCGAGACACGCGTCTCGTAAACAGTCATATCGCCTACGAAGAAGTTGCGTTTCTCTCGTCTCGCTGTATATACAAATTAAATCGTTACATATGCTGACACACCGCAGCACGAACACGTAATACAATCATTGCCGTAGATAAATTGTCATCAGCTATGAACCATAAAGGAACCGGTAATCGATACTAACGCATACCCTGTCACGGACACACAATTATAGGCAGAAGATTTTTGTGAATATTTTCGAAACTAGAACAGTCCGCCTCTTATGCATCAGGAAGAAAAATGTTAAAAGTTCGTTGAAATTATTTTATATTGATATATCAGGAGCTAGCCTCTATGGATAAGATCTGTTTGTTAAGGCAAATTATTATCTCGATTTAAAAATCAAAGTTTACAAATCAATTTATTCGAAACATAAAAAGTACATTTAAGTTTGAAGATGAAATTTATGTTTCTAGAAACATTCGAGATAAAAGATGTTCGTTATAATATTTGCGAAGCTACCAAGTCTTAATATAGATTCTACATTTAATATAAAATCTTGCATAAACGTTCGCAATACGGTAATCATGTTTAGTATAGCGTAATCGTCAACAAACGTGTTGTCAAGTATAAGTATATAATTAACGCGTTGGCAAATTATCTTGTAAACAAATCTATTTCGTTGGCAGAAAAGATAATCGAAATTCAAAGAGAGGAGCAAAGCTAATCGCTCGGATTTTCGAACATTGCAGATCGTCGTAGTAGCTGACGATGATCCTATTGAAGGAAAAGTCGCAGTAAAAAAGTTATGCGATTCTTACGGAAAAAACCGCGCTCTGTTTGTTCATTATGACATTAAAAGTGATTGTCACGTTCAAGGTAAATTAATAATAAATTCAAATCGACGAAGATAATGAAATATGATAATAATCAAAATATATAGTATAACGATAACAAGTAATACGTATAATGCGAATATAACGACAAATTTTATTTTATCATCGTTTTAGCTGGTTTGAAAAACGCTCTCTGCAAGCTTGGAGTGATTCACATTCTTTTCAACAATCTCGATAAAGAACGACTACCATTAAAGTGTCCAACGTCGACTTCGAAACAAGTTTGTAATGATTAAGATAAAAAAAGTAAAATTAACCATAGCGTTTCACGAAGGTATTCAAATACTTGGAACAAAAAATTTGTAAGATTATATCATAGCATGTGTATCATAACAAAAATTACGTAAATATAAAATATTCATAAATGATGCTTACGTAAATAACTTTCGCAAACTAATTGCACGAACAATAAGGATAAACGGTTTAATCGCAAAAATTTACAGAACGCTACAACTAAAACGATTCAAATAGGATTGGAGCTTTTAGGAAAGGACGAAGGTGGCTCTAAAGGGATAATAATAAATTGCGCGAGTATTTTTGGTTTCATGGGATGGCCTCAAGATCCATTTCCGGTTTATTGCAAGAAAGAACCAGCTATAGAAGTGACGAGAGATTTCGCGGTATCTTGCATTACCTATATAATCGTGCAAACGAAACTATTCGCTTTGTATCTATTATTTGTGCTTCTTGTATCTATTATTGTTGAATGATACGTGTTTTACTGTACATTGAAGAAAAATTATAAAGGAGAAGAAAAAGATGTTCGCGTTGTCGCCCTTTGTCCAACGACCAAATGTTTCTCCAATATTGGATTACCAGATTTTCCAGAACCTATCCCAAATAAAATAATGAACGATATGCCAATTTGTATACCGCGTTCGTAAGTTAAATTTCATCGTCGTATGGTTATTATTGACGTAATTCGCGTAATTTTCGTGTTATTATAACGCTAATAAAATATAGATAAGTTATATTATTTATTGTTACGTTGTAGCAATGAAATAAAAATTCAGTCTACAATTCAAGGATATATTATTCTATGTTATTTATTCTAACTTTTTGTTTTATTTATACTTATAAAAATATCAATAGACGTATAAAATGGTTTACGAACACGCGTCTATGTGCAGCAAGTATCACATAGGAACTGCTTTGAGCTACGTACTAGCGTGGGCAAAGAACGGCAGTGCATGGCTTGTAGAACCAGCAATCAGTGTCCATCAAATTCCTCGATTAATTCACTTCCCGGAGAAAGAAGGCGAACGAGTGGACCCTAAAGTCTATGAGGCACAAGTAAAATCAATCTCTTTTCAAACTTTTATTTCGATCTACGTTACTTTTCTTTTTTTCTTCTTTTCTTCTCTTACGCATTTGATTGCTCGATAAGCTCGCTTTGAACGCGTTTGACGATACAATTTGAAAAGTATTATAGAAACGTTGTTCATCTTATTGTTAGCTGCAGTAAACATGCGACAAGAAGTACGAACGAATATTGCTTACAGTCATATAATTTAGTGCAGGAGAAACGAATACATATATCATCAGATATCGAGTTCTTAGAATTAATTGATTATTTCAAATCATTCGGATCTTTATATCGCTAATATTGGAATGTTAATGAATATTATGAAAGTGGATATTAATATTTAATGCATGTATAAGAAAGTAATAAAAAGATACGCGTCGATGATTAGATAGATTTTAGATGATAATCTTAAGAACTTATTACACAACCTAATACTTACGTTTATTAAAAAACGAGTCTCTATTTACTAATATTATGTTACGTATTAATAAATATATTTTTTCGTAAGAATAACAAAGTTTTATTACAATACCAGCCTTGTCCAGTGAAAATAGAACTACCATGCGTCAAACCTGGGGTGTGTGTACCCGGAAAAAAAGAAATGTGTGCAAAAAAGAAATGGAAAGATGATGATAAAAAATGACCTCTTCCAACAACGTAAGTAATTTTAACAATTGAAAATAATATATTTACATAATTAAATTAAAAATATTCCTTTGATTGTTTGACAAATTTGAGAAATCTAGAGATATTTCAACTCTCCCCTTCACTTTTCTCTAATCTTTTATCTTACCGTATACTTATTTTTTCTCTAAGCTAATTGGACATTCAGATTTTTATTAAAAAGAACAATAATCAAAGAATAATCTTTTTATTACGATCGGATGCGGGTTTCAAAATCATACAACAGAGGAAATTTAATTCAATTCAATTCAATTTAATAAATTTATAGCATAATTTACACGTATGAAATTGCAAAAGAGTTACCACTTCTCCGATTTCGATGACGTTGAAATACGTTATAGGAATCAACGTTTTCAACATCTTTCCCCTATATATATATATATAACCGGCGATTAGTTGATCTTAGTTTCTGAAGTATTCGAATTCCGGTTGGATTAAGATCGTCGCAAGGTTGCCGGATCGAAAAAAACTAATTTAAATGCAAATCCAATACGTTGACCATATTCGTTAAGTTATAACAGAAATTTCTTACAGTTTCGCGTACGCAGTTGTGCACGGGGCTTTAAGCTCGCACAACCCTCGCTTACGCGTACTATAGACGGAAGATAAGAGTTAGATTTCATTTGGATTTGACCAATCAATACCGACCTATGCGCTGCCACAGACGCATAACTACGAGGGTTGTCCAAAAAGTACTACCATCCAGAAGCCATGTAAAACGATGAAATGCACTTACAAAAGGTCATCCAGCTTCATTCGTGTATTGGCGTGAGTCAAACAAAATTTTCTGTTTAAATGTTGAATATCGTCGTTGTATCATCCGTTCAAAACGACGATGCGAACTAAAAATATCGCCGATGATACATGCTTACAGCAGTTAACAGTGATAGAGCTATAGATGTTCGAATTATTATGGATGGATGAATTATTGAATTCAGTAGGGACAAAAAAATTGTACGCGATACGTGAGTTCAAAAAGGTCTCGTTGCAAATGATATTCGTTGCATTTTTTTTTGCAAAGCTTCAAGAGTCAAACTTGACAGATAATGTTTCGCAAAAACGAAACGGTTTCAACGATTGCGTAAGAGTATGGTTAATAATTTTCATTATATCATTTCCAAATAATAATAATAAGAGTATGGTGAACCGGCTACGGAAGCGCGTGACGACGGCACAGAAAAATTCGTATAACTTTACGATGAATGTTTAAGTAGAGCCGATGACTGTATTGAAAAATAACTTGTTATATATTCCAAGGTTACAAATCAAGAAATCTTCTTAAAATGAATCTGTACGCTTATTCCAAAACGGGTATTAGTTTCTTCACGACCTTCGTGCAAACAAAATACATTGTTGCGATACCGAGAGTTTCTTCCGAATATCTCGAAAACTAAGGTCGATCGTTGGTTATATGTATAGGAAAAAGCTTTACAAATGTTGAGCAACAAAATCATCGACAGTTTCGTCATTTACACGATTCGACTGACGTATATAGACGATTCTTCGATGACAAGGAGTATTGATAATTGCTTCGAAATAATAATAGTAGCAACGAATATCCTTTCGATACCGCTTCCTTCTTAATATAATACTGTTTTTAATTCATCTGTCTTGATTGAATATAAATTTGAAGAATATGAGAAATTATGTTTATGACTTTGACTGTCGAACGAACCGTGACATAATCGTGACAAAGTGTTCAACTTGCTTAAATTAAAAGTAGCGAAACTTTTTGGTAATCGCGAAACTAACAACGTGTTACATAAGAATGTTACATAAAAAAACGTTCGCAAGCGTAGAAAAAAGATTTTTTTACGGTACGCGATTTCAATTGCTCCCAAAATATTCAAGGTTGAAAAACACTGAACTATTTATATATATGTATATAGGTACGTATGTAGCTGAAAGCTGTATACATATATAGTAAGATCATAAATTGAAACGTTAAACTTTAAACGGTAATGCCGATCGATCTAGCCACGCTCAGGATTGCAAGAGAATTGTTTACCTGTCTGTTTAAAAAAAAGAAATAGTTCCGAGTGATAACATCGTACAGGCTTGAACAAACAGGCTCGAGCTTTTTATCTCCCCTAAAATGTTTCAACGTCCAACAAATGTTTCGATCAGCAAGCGTATAAATTTCAATTTTGCGATCTCGCTATATCGTTTCCAGCTACGATATATATATATACATATATAGATCTCTCTTGTTTGTTTACATATCTAATCACTTGTAGACATATTTCAATTCAAAATATCTCGACACATCCATATTTCTTCATCTGGAAAGTAGTCTATGTTGTATAACTGTCATTTATATACCTAAAACTGTACACAAGTACTAGACCTATAAATAGGATGTTTTGGAAACTTCAATGTAAACGATTCAGAGTAAAAGACTCTGATTGAACTTTCGACAGTGTTTGATTATATATAATTATACTACTTTTAAGAATTTTCCCAATAAGTGATTGAAAGAGTGCTGAAAGAATGAGTGTGAGACACGCAATTGTATTGATCGTTGGAGGAGGAAGCGGTATCGGTTGTACCTGTGCTGAACAGTTTTTGAGTTCCAAGGCTGAGGTAAATTTTTGTTGACTATAAAAATATGATTGGTGACAAGGATGAAGATTTAAATTTAAATTTAAATTTGTTAAATACGTTCGCTGTCTTCGTTCGAGTATTAAATTTACCGAAACGAAGAAAATTCTGAAATAAAAAAATATCTCGATACAAAATCTGGTAATTTGTATTCAAATTGTATCCATAATTTTGTTCAGTTCGTGGGAATTTTGGATTTACCAAACTCAAATGGAAGAGTCGTAGCAGATACACTGGGCATTCAGTATGGTTCACACCGTGTGGATTTCTTCGCCTGTGATGTCACGAACGATGAGCAAGTAAATTGTAAGATACGATAAGTAATAAAAGTAAATTGAAGCTTATTTCGTTAGAAAAAAATATCAAAATCAATAGATCGATTTAATTTAAACAGCGAGCTTCCAAAAGATCACGCAATTGTTAGGGAGCTTCGATATTCTCGTCAATAGCGCAGGAGTTTTGACCAATGGAGATGATTGGCAACGCATGATAGACGTGAATATCGTAAGTATATCACCGTATACTTTTTATGCATATGATATGATATGGATGTTTATGCATTCGTGGGAAATTAGACATACTAGTAAAAATTAGATACCGTATATGCAAAAATAAATACAATACTCGGCTAGTTACTTTTCTAATGAATTTGATTCTATTAACTATTCGTTTCGACGCTAATTAATAATCATTGCAGACTGGGCTCATACGTACGACTCTGAAGGCCATCGATTTAATGGGTAAACACAAAGGTGGTAAAGGTGGTACAATAATAAATATTTCCTCCATGGCTGGTCTCGCGCCTGTAATTTATTATCCAATTTATGCTGCAACGAAACATGCCATCGTTGGACTTACCAATAGTTTAGCGGTAAAACTACTTTTAAAAAACATACACACATACACACAAAATTTCTTAAAGCGTGATATATTATATGATTATTATACTATTAAATAATTAAATAATTTGAACAATATTTAAAAAATTAATATCGACATTACAACGATCGATTAAATTAAGGAAACATTAAAATATGCTTATTCTTTTATACAGCTCAGTTACAATGAAACTGGTGTTCGTATGATGCTGATCTGCCCTGGCCGTACAAACACTCCTTTAATCACAAACTTGTATAACTTTGAAAATCCACATTTAACTTTCATTAACGTTAATAGAGCGTTGATGTGTTTGAGAACAGCGGGTAACCAGTCGTAAGTATTTTAGAGAATATGAAATAGCCGTCTCAGAATTGTAAAATATTTATACAACTAAAGTCACAACGATCTAAACGTAATGATTTTTTAACGAACACGAAGCAATTGTCGTTAGAGTATTCGCGTTGCTAATGAACTTTTCTGAAATAAATACGTAATAACGATTATTCTTCTCTTTATTGAAAATAAGAAGCGGGAAAGATAAGATTCTTCGGTATTTTTAGACGTTTAGCGACTTATATAAAACTAATTATTAATTTATATTAATCTTTCATTTTTATAGGCCAGAGTGCGTAGCCAAAGCGATAGTCCGGTTGATGGAGAAAGAAGGAAATGGCGCTATATGTTTGGTGCATGATTCGCAACCACCTTATATCGTTAATGTTCAGACACTTGATAATTTGGTGAGGCGTCCCCTTTAGAGATAAACTGTATGATATTTGCGAAATCTATAAGTGTAAATCACGTAAAGTTTCTGTGATTTCTTATCCATCGATAACACGATAATTTTATCGATCGTCGCCTTAATATTTAATTTTGATCAATCGATATGTTTCGCGATTGATAACAAATACATTAATACATTATCACAAATTATCCTAAATGCAAATGTATTAATCACGCTTATGGACTGTCAAAGTAAACATTTTCTATATTGTTTTGTGCAAATATTTTTATAAAGCTTCGTAAAATAAAATATTAGCAAATGCAAAAATAGAAACGAGAATGTTCTTTTTTCATAATGCGATCTTCATAACGTAATTTTATTTTATCTTATTCGTTCTTTACCGACCAAATCTAATAAAATGATCACGCTATAAATATTTGTACAAATTCACATTTTCGCAAATACCGATAGACAAGTGAAAGTTCGATGCAAATGTACTTTATCTTAAAAATATTGTACGATGCGTTTTGATCTTGTTACGTGTTTGCGCGAATCGCTAAATTCCACGAGTTACAAGAATTTAAAAAAGAAATTAATTTCAAGCTGCGGTTACGCTATTTACCATAAAAAGTCTATCGTAATGGAACACTTGCGAAGGATCAAGTAAATTGGAATAATAATTGTTAAAATCATTAAGAACCACTATTTGAAATTGTAAATGATAAGAAACTCGTATATTTAATATAACGATCTCATTAAATATTTGATTTCTCTACATTAGCAAAGTTTCCTGATAATCGATTCAAATCTTCTCGACATTAATTTCCTGACTCTATTTGTTTTCCTTCGATTCTATAAACGTTTTGAACGATTGCATGTATCAGATTCAGATTTTGATCAATTTATCTCTAAATCTTTTCATCAAGTTTTAAGTCGAAAGATTACATATATATTTATATAAGAATTAGCTGTTTCTAACGAGCATACTCGTCATAAAGAAATGGCAATATTTTGTATTACGACGAGTCCTGTTAGTAATAAAATTAAAATGTAAAATAGTCATCTCATTGCAACTAAATTCTATATTGTAACAGCTACACGTACTCTGTGTTTGACGAGTATACTCGTCGTCGCTTACTTTTCGCGACACGTTTTAGGTACACGCAAAGAGGTCGCAACAACTAATTAGATAATCATACGCAGACTGCCTCAAATATTTTGACAATTTCGTATGCAGCAACCTAATGTGTATTTTCGCGAGCAAATAAATATTTCCTGTATAATACTCCTCCTCTTAGGCGAAAGCCCAAAAGTTGCCATAGTTTTAGAGATAGATTATATAACGAAGTGCAATATAACAGAGTGGATAAGACGGGAGGTAGATACGTAAGAAAAGAGTTTAGATAGATATAGACAAAGAAAAGAGTTTAGAGTTTAGTTAGATAGATATAAGGGAGGAGACAATGAGAAAATGTAAAAAGCGTGATAAGTAAACGAGATGTAAAACCGAAAACTCGTGCAAAGCCGAAAGGCACGGACCAAGTAAAAATAAAATAATAAATAATACATAATAATAATACTTCTCCTCTTACGCAGCGTTGTAATTCAATAAATCGACAGAAATAAACACGACGTTTGCGGATACCATGGCACCTCGTGCCGAACTTTTTCTCCATCGATCGGCGTATAATTCGATCCTGTTTATCCGCAGATTCGCGGTCACGTTACCCGTCAGATGACCACGAGAGACATTCGATCTCGATACGATTGATTCTCGATTTCTCGTGTTTCATCGGTTACCGTTGTCACCTGTCGCCGTAAGAGCCAGCCACCAAGATATATTCGATTCGCCAGGTTTCGCGCGTGAACGCCGCAGGAACCACCCGACGTATCTGGTGAGAAATAAAACGGGGAAACATTCGTTTCTTTGCCAGCGTTCGATCATGAACATCGAGGGCAAGATCGCGCTCGTCACCGGCGGGGCGAACGGAATCGGCTTCTGCGCTGCCCGAAAACTCCTTCGAAATGGAGCGAAGGTAATAAAACTTAATAAATCGTATCGACGATAGTTATATAGTAGATCCAGAGAGTTTCCATTCTTAATCTTGTTACGTTCTTTCGCTCATTTCCCACGCAATTATATTTTTCTAACGTTAGCAGATATCCTAAGTTTCAACGAAATACGGAAACATACTTATTGGTACGCATACTCGATTCTATGTTGAATATCATCTTTGATCGTACAAATCGTGTTTGTTGCTAGAAATTGAGATATAGAAAGTTGTTGAAAATTATAGCAGCGTTAGGAATCGAAATTCTCATAAATTCTCTGACTATTCGTCTTAATCCATTTACGAGCAATAACTTATATAATGTTACGCACACATATAGCAGCACTTTGATTATCCCAACTGATTACTTACGATTAATTAAACTATACAGTAGATAATAAATTAATTTTAACATCGTGACCTAAATGTTCCGTAGGATTGAGAATAGTAGATCGCAAATAGCTTTGTATGTAGGCGCAAACCTTTATTGAGAAATGACACAAAAGTCGCGCGCGATTAACTTGATCTTTGATTTTTGCCAAGTCTCCTATTCATCTGAAAGAAAGTGTTCTAAAATTAGTATAGAGAAAAATATGTATGTATGTATGTACGTAATTCCAACTATAAATGATTATATCGATAAGTACCAGATAAGAGGCTTTTCTCCATCTTATCTGATGGTTTGGTGATAATATTCAAAAAGAAGATACAAAATTAGCTTATAGATCGATCAGGTAAACGTCGTAAGAATACTACACTTCTAAAATCAGGACTTGGAAAAGATTTTCGGAAACAGTACGAAGGACCACCCTAAGAATTCGTACAAATTCTTCACCTCTGCTTCGAAAATAACGAATTCCATGGGAAAGTCGCGAGGATCGTTGAGATTCTAATTCTTTTGGAATAACGTTCCAATCGATAACTCTAGAAGACTGTCGATCGACAAGCTGACCCCCTGGGAGGAAAAGAAGAAAGTCAGTTGGGGGTAAACATGATTTTCAAGCGACTACATCGATAATCACGGTCATTCGGATCACAGTTCAGTTTCAAAGTCTAGTTTATCTGTAGAGTCTATGTTTGACTTCGTACACGAAGTTTTAATTCAAAATTGAGTCAGAAGACTCGATCATACACGTGTTTCGATTAGACGAGATTGGGTGGTCCTTCTGTCCCTACCAATCTTTTTTCATCCAACTTTTTCAAATTCGTATGGACATAGAAATGCTCTATGGTAAATGTCCAAATTCTCCGAACAAACCAGCCGAGTACGATAAGTCTACTTTTATGTATTTTAGACGGTAGCTCTGTTAGATCTAAACGATTCCGGTGGTGAGAGCGCAGCCGCTGAATTGAACAACGAGTTTGGCAAAGACCGCGCCACCTTCATCGCTTGCGACGTGTCGAAGAGCGAAAAACTTAAAGGTACTTGCAAACTATTGAAATTTTCTTTATCTCTTGCTAAGATTTAGATTGCTTAAGTACGATCATCGCAGTAGTAAGAAACGCGAACACGCGACAAAAGGAAAAATCGTATTATCATAATAAGCGATACATCTCGAAAGCATGTTCCAGCATAATACTGAAATAAATCTATGTAAGCTGGAACCGATGGAACGATCGTTTTCTTCTAAATCAATGTTGTGAAACAAAGGACGATCACAATAGAAAATTTCGTGAAGATTGTTACATAATATAGTCCAAAGTCAATTACCACGAATGAAATGCTAAAAAGATAAATGGAACTTTATATATGGTACTTACGTAGCTTTTATGTATTTGTGTATATCTAGATATTTTTTGCTCATTACCATAAATATGACTCAATTTGTAATAAAATTTGCATTTTACTAATCCACGTGTATTCCGAACGTTTTTCGAGTGTAGGAGTTTGTGTCCAATAATTCATCGATACACTACATTTTTATTTAACCTTTATATAGCGTCGTAATGCATAATATTTATCACTAAATTTAATTTATACGCAGAATCGTTCAAAAAAGTTATCGACATGTACGAGACACTGGATATTCTCGTCAACATCGCGGGCATTATGGACGACGCGGATTGGGAGATAATGGTCGATGTCAACTACGTAAGAGATTTCTGCATCCTGCATACAAATATTATATAAATAAATAAATAAGTATATAACTTTTGTTACTTAAGGTGATAACGTGACTAAAAAATATTTCTACGTCTAACCCCGTAATTCGATATTCGACGTAAGAAAATACGTGTCTAAAATTTCTGCTTCCCGAATTCATTTACATAATTAGCATTGGAAGTATGCAAATACCTAATTTTTTCCTTAATTTTTTTAACTTATTTAAATAGTTTATTCAAATTATTGAAATATCAGCAGCCTGTTCGATGTCATTCGTTTAACTTTATCGATATGTAAAAGTAAATACGTAAAAGTAAAAGATAAACTATCGTAATAATAATCTCAGCCATGATGATATAAAAGTGATTTGCTTCGTTGATAGCTTTTAAGGATTAATACCGTTTTATTTGCCGCTGCTAGAAAGGCATCGTTCATGGAACTATCTTGGGATTACATATTATGGGGAAGTATAAAGGTGGCAATGGTGGAGTCATCGTAAACATGTCCTCTGTAGCTGGCCTCGAGGGCATCCCTATAGCGCCAATTTATGGCGGGACGCAGTACGCCATTGTTGGTTTCACTCAGTCGTTGAAGGTAAAAAAGTAAAAAAAAAAAAAAAAAAAAAAAAAAAAAAAAAAAAAAAAATTCTACTTTGAGTAGCAATATACAAAAAATGAAAATTTAAAATACATGAAAATACTTTGCACTTTATTTTGCTTTTATGTCTCGTACTCGATACAAAGGTATTTCAAAAATGTCTAGCAACATTCTGGATACGTTTTGAACATATTTTCTGAAAGCTTCGCGATATCTTCCAAGTTAAAGTAAACATAAAATTGAAATTTTTAAGATGTCCAAGAAAATGTATTTTTTTCCCAGTTGTGACACTTTTCAAATAAAATAGAACATACGCATCTACGCAATAAGCTTTTGTAATTTCTATGTACATATGTAAGTGCTTACCTTCTTAAAGGAATGAAAAAATATTCTCACAATTGCCATAAGATTTCTGAAAGAAAACATTTTATTCTCCAACCTAGCATTATTATGAGAAAACTGGCATCCGTATGCTGACGATATGCCCTGGATTAACGACCACAGCTATGGCTGCCAGATTTATGTCGTCCAAAGAACACGCTATGGATCTTCTCGACGAAGAAACCGCGGCTATGGCAATGGCCACTATGCAGAAACAACCGTAAGCAGAGAGTACAATTTTCCATATTAAAATTCGATGAATTTTTTTTAAAAAACAGCTACACCATCGAACATAAGTTTATTTGCAATATTATACATTTCTAATTTCCAATTCTTCAATTTTCAATTTTATAGAAAATTATCGTACAAAAAAAAAATCTGATAAACTTTCAACGTTTATAACATTCGTTGAAAATAATATCACATAAATTTGACTATTTGTCACTCGGATCGAGTCGACATTCTCTTTAAATATAACACGATATACCTGTTTAAGGTTTGGGAATTCCCTGTTCTTTACGTATCGTTTCAATTCTATTGAAAGTAAATTATGTGTATCTTATTTAAAATTGCCTTCTCTTTACTGATTTTTCATTTTCCATTCATATTAGACACTGATTAAACAAAATATCATTGTTTGGTGTTCTTAAAATATTTACTTAATATATAAACACCGATATTTAAAATATAACCAAAATATAATTTGGTTCTGAAAAAATATAGATTATATCTTATCTTATCTTATCTTATTGTATCTGAAAGAATAGATTATCATAGTTCGATTAATTATTTCACACATTAATTTCAATGTATACGTGATATATTGACTCGTCTGATTCCATTAGAAAATGCATCTGTTTGAATGAAATAATATTTGTTAACAGGCCAGAACACGTAGCCACTGCTATTATTCAATTAATCGAACACGGGAAGAACGGCGCCATTTACGTCATCGAAAACAATCAACCTGCATACGCGATCGAAATTCCTAGTTATAGCGCTTTAAAAGTCCCTATATAAACATTAATGTAACCAGAGAGGCAAATCTAGTTAAAATATTATCAATTAGATACTAATTTCACTTTTGGATAGCAAAGACCGGTTGAATTCGATCGCTGTATCTTTCCTTTTTTATTCAAAAATTTATGTTAATAATATCTTCGTTATATATATTTAGTTATTAAGCGAAACGATTAAGTTGAAACTTTACCGATATTTGAAGGACTTGGAAACGCGCGTTTCTTACCCGCCATCTTTGTGACGTCACGATATTCTATATATGGTGTACATACATGACCGTGCTCTACTATGTAGTTACATATGTAAATTAAGTTATAAAAATCCAAGTCTAGCGCCGTTATATACGTAAGTTCAGTACGTTCAGTTTCTTTTTAATTTTTAATTTTGCTTGTAATTTTCTTTTTAATTAACGTTTAAGAAAAGAAAATATACATTGATAATTATTGCTTCCTAGATACCTTAACATAATCAGTTCAATACGTACAACAATCGAATCATGATTCACGCAGATATTCCATATTTACTATTTTGTAAGCGTTATTATTTAATTATGTATATAATATTTATGCAAGTTCGTATTATTGGATATGTAATTGAAAGAATATAATCTAGGTAAAGAATTATTTTATCTTACTATACTTACTACAAGTACTTTGGATGTTTTATATATTTTTGCATATTATGTGCATTCTGTATGTGTATTTTCTTTTCTCATAATTTTCTATAATTTAAGAAAGAAGCTAATCATATATTCTGGTATTAAGACACGCGTGATTTCCATAATTTATCATGATACTTTAAATACGCCTATCTTTATTGCAAGTAAAAAGCAGATGCTGGACAAATCTTTTGCGATTCCTCTCCTTAATATTAAAATATAAAATACGACAATGTAAATTGCCTGAAAAAGCGTTTCGGACGAAATGTTGCATTGTTGCAAATTTACAACGAATCTTACTGATGATCAATAGAAAATTATAGTTAAAAAGGTAATAAATATAATTTACGTTGATAATTATTTATTTATTGTATAATGTTCCAAGTGTCTTCGTGTGTTACAATTACAAATAACAGTATGGTGTAATGTACGTTANAAGGCGCGTGTAAGATCAGATCAAAAAGAAGTAAAACAGATTGTTACATATACAGGGCGTTAATTTTAAATCCAACATCCAAGCTATTTCTGCTGTTAAATGTTAACAACGACAAAAATTAACTGCTTTTATTAGACTTATCGCGTTGCAAATAAACGAAGACGCAAAACGGTATTTCTATGTTCGTGTTTTTCTTGTCATTTCTTGTCTTAAAGTTAAATAAAATAAGGTTAACATATCTCTCTCTCTCTTGAACTAAACATTTTTACACAAAATTAACTTAATATTTTTTGGAGAGAACAAAAAAAAATATGTAGATCCGCTCAAGGAAATGTGTGTGACTTTGCAGGAAACTGGCAGGATAGCCTTCAATAATATCTAGAAAGCTTCTTATCGTTAGTCAAATTTGCTTACCTTTAATAGCGACGCAAATAACTTGAATTTTCGACTTAAAATTAATCCCTTGTATTCCTACATGTTAATCGACATTACGTATTTATGTATATGGCCTTTTATATAACACGTTGCTCCATATTAATCTGTCCGAAACACATACTATTTTACATAATTTCATTCAGTAACCAGTCATTCTATGATTTGGAAAGTTCATTCACTATTAGATCGTCTTTGATATCGAAACTTCATTCACTACTAGATCGTCTTTGATTTCGAAAGTCCATTCATTACTAGATCGTCTACTAGAAAACCGAATATTTTGCTGAAATCACGGTAAGTGTTCAATGAAAGTGGTTATCGATGTTCCTCTCTTTAATTCAGAGTTATTCGAATTTGTTCGTTTTCATTTTTATTTTCAATTCTCAAGTCGGTAACTTTCTATTTCAGTTTAGATATCGACGCTGATAACTAACGATAGTTAAAGTATAATCGTTATTAATATTGTCAATTAAATTCATATTGAAAAAAAATGTTTCATGGAAGATAGGTCCATAAGACAGAATGACGAATCGAAAATTTCTATTTTTTTTTTCTATCCATTGAACAATTAAATAGGAGCGATATTAACCTAAATTAACCTACGGTAGAACCCTTCTTTCATGATCTTTTCTTTTTTTCAACTTTATGAATAATACATTGAAAAAAAGTATAAAAATACGTATTCACGTAAGATAGATGCTAGATGATAATTTGAAAATGTAAGAAATACCGTAGTCTTCCACCAACGTCACAAACGTGATCTTCTCCCACTACTTCTTGCTATCACTATCATTGCAAATCAACCAATAGGAAGATTCTGTCGTAAATCTTATATATCTTACTTACCTTATAAAACCTTTTCAAGCAATCGACATATCGTACAGAACTGGCGGACGAGAAATATTATTCTCATACTTCGTATCGTCGTAAACAAGAATACTGAAAGTAAAATCAGCATGTAAGAGAGTGATATTTCATCATCAAGTCTATAAGATTAATGAATTTAATTGAATAAATTATTTAAAGTCAAAACTCTGAAAGAAAGAAAGTTACACGTTCTTTGCTTAGGACTTTTTTCTCTTGTTTTCTTGCTTCTTTTCTCCACGGGACAACAATAAAGAGGAAAAATTTCTTTTCAGATAATGAACAACGTACAGGGCAAGACCATTTTGATCACCGGTGGAGGTAGTGGACTCGGTTTAATTTATGCTGAGATACTATTGCAAGATGGAGCGAAGGTAAATTTTTCATATATAAGTCACGAAGATCTTCTCTTCCTGTCACGGTCTTATTATTTGTTAAAAATTATGATGTCGTTTATAGGTAGTTGGTATCATCGACTTAGATAGCTCGTCCGTACAAGTCGCAGTGTCCCAATTGCAAGTAGAATTCGGCAAAGGAACCATCAAATATTTCCCATGCGATGTAAGCAATGCGGAACAATTCGAAGGTATTTTGAAATAAGTTACTACACATAGCTATTCTCGGCAAAAATATACTTTCGATTCATTCAGACGTATTTATATTCGTTCTCTGTTGTTTTTCAAAATAACGTCATTTTTTACCCCTTTATTCGACTTCTCGATTTAACGTATCGATCAAATCTTTTGTTATTGATAATTGTGATTTTCCAAAAAGTAACTATCCAGTGAAAAGAATGTGCGAAATCGGATACAATTATCATTCGCTATTTTGGAATGAATAATTTCTTGTCGATCATTTGCCTTTATAGATTGAAATTAGATAGCTTATATACTTGTATCAAATATCCTGTAATATTTGTATATATTTTCAAATTTATTTCAAATTTGACTAATAATATACTGTAACATGATAATCGCGTTTCATAACGCTGATAATGTAATTTTACTTTGCATCATTAATTGAGAATTAAGAACGGATAATTACTTATTTATTTTTTCTCAGTTCATCGGGTTATAATTTACTGTAATTTTGCAGCGACCTTCAAAAAGGTTTGGGACACTCTGGGTGGCTTGGACATTCTTATTAACAATGCTGGTTTACTTAATGACATTAAATGGGAGCAAACAATTGGCGTGAACATTGTAAGTAAAACATTTTTACGGAAGTCAATATCACAGTCTGTTAAAATCTACAGAAGAGTAGGTTAAAGTATTCATTGACGAAGAATATTATCAGTCACCTTAGCTTTATAAGCATATTCTGAAATTTGCATTTATGCCGTAAAACCGAAGAAATAGCATTGTTCGTGATCTGCATCACGTTAGAAAAATCATCATTTCGTATTCGCATGTTTTCTATTATTATATATGTAATTAGAAAAATTACAACATTAATGATGTAGATAAGATAAATTAATGAAAAATTTGATAAAGTAAAAACTCTATAAAAAGAAAGAAATTTGGTTAAATGATTAACATTAGCTTCAAATTATACACAAGGTGATTGAAAAAAATATTCTGAAAAATGCATTGGTATGTTTCATGTTGTAAAATTGAAAAATCATTTAACGCTATGACGATCGACTGGTCTCGAAGGATAGTTTCTATGGTGTTTATAGAAAACTTAATAATTTCAACTGAATATATTATATCTCAGATGACAGCTGGCAAACCATTTCTTTGAATCCGTAAACAGACTTTAAATTTAATACAAAATTATTAAATACACCGTGTATATGGATGCTTGTTTTGTACTTCTTTCTTTGCCTTCGATACTTCATATATTTCTTTATATTATACACATTACGTACATAATGTACTTCTTTCTATCCTTAAATTTTCGTTTGTAGCTTAGTCATAGTAATAATTACGCTAATAATTAAGTCGTTCAAAAAACATTCGTGTTCTCCACAAATTGTCTCCATTTTTTATGTCATCCTCACAGTGAATATTAATTGTGTACTTATATAATGTAGCAACGAAGTTAAGTATTACACGCATTTGATCAGTTCGTGTTTCTGGAAACTCAATTTAAAAACTGACATGACACCACTGTAGCATCATCGGTGATAACATTAACTTCTAATTACTAATTTTCGATCATGTTAATTGGTATTTAATGTTGATTGGTAATTTCATCAATTGTTTCAATTTAAGAACGGCGTGATCCAAGGATCTTTGCTCGCTTTGGATTATATGGGCAAACACAAAGGTGGCAAAGGAGGCACCATAGTAAACATTGCATCGATCGTGGCTCTGAAAATCTTCCCTGAATTACCTATTTATTGTACCAGCAAACACACTGTCTTGGCGTTCAGCCGTTGCATACAGGTAACTATAATGCATACAGAGTGGGTCGGGGCACGTAAAAAACACAATAAGAGCTGATTCAGCGTTCTAAAATAAAAAAAAAGCATTCATATAAATACATTCCCGAGGTCATACGTCGGGAATGTTCTTGAATAACAGCTTCTTTTGTGTTTACCTATAATAGTTACGTATCCACGTTCAGTGAAATTGTTCCAATTTTCCAACAAGGAATCATAGATCGTCGAGTTTGTTCGAACAGCTTACAATTTTTTCTATCAACTGACGTATCAGAAACAAGAGACTTTTTAATTCCACCGTAGCTAATAATCGAATGAATTTACTCTCTTTTGATCGAATGATTATTGATTGAATGAATCGAATAAGACCAGCACGATCTATCATTCGTTTGCAACGAAATCGTTCATTTAAGTAATTTCGCATTACAAAATAAAACGTGCTGAATTAACACTTACCCTATTTCACCCCTGTATAAACAAATGTATATTGTCAAATTGTAGAAACGACTGATAGAGATACGTGGCCATTACTTTTGCCAATTTTGTCGTAGGATTCATTCTCAGAAAATTAAGTATAAATTTAGAATTAACAAGTATATACTAAATACTTTGTGTCGATTCACTTTCTTATATACAAGCTATATATTGTAAGCCCTATTTAAGATAATATATACATATATGTATGTATTGGTTTATTTAAGAATTTACATTTTGTACGTCGTATTTATTATAGCATTTATATACTAACTAATTGATTCCAAGTAAATGTATTACGTTTCATAACGTTTGACAGTAGTTTCGTATGACGAAACAAATTTAATGCTATGTAAATGAAAGGTGGAATCTGATAAAGAAGAACGTTTTATTGGATAATAAGTGTATATAGAAATACTTTTTGTAATTTCACAAGAACACTGCCCTAAAAATTTATACGTTTATACTAATTGTCTTAGGAACACTTTGACAAAACTGGCGTTCGTATTCTTGTACTTTGCCCTGGTGCTACGGCAACGGCGCTTTTGGATGAAGTGACAGAGAAACGTTTAGACTTTGTTGAAAAAAATGATGTTAAAACAATGCTAGAATCACTGCCGGTACAATCGTAAGTAGTCACTTACATGTTACTAGCTTCGTTTCACAGTTTTGAACATAATCTGAAGTTGTTTGAATATAGAGGAAATGAAATGATGCTCTTAATGTAATATAAATGATATTACAGAATATTGTTTCTGTTTTTATATCACCAGAACGCAACACGTAGGAAGAGGCATGGTACAGTTTCTCTTGAAAGGTGAAAATGGAGCTGTCTGGGTCATTGAGAACAAAAAACCACCATACGCTGTTGAATTTCCACCTTGCAAAAAAGTGGAGGTGAAGCTCTAAAGATGAATGACTAATCTTTCATAGTGTATTATTTACTTGCCCCATTTTGTACTTAAACAAGACTTCTGAAACAATTGAAATTCAAATAATGGTATTTGAAGTACTTTATCAAGTTTCAAGCTACATACAAGCATATTTAACGTAAAAATGACATTCTTCTTAAAATAAATAAATTATTGAAAGCGAAAACCTATCGTATCAGATAGATTTTTCACATTATACGCGAAAAGCGATATCTTTAAGAATTGTAACTAGAATTGAATATAAGAATATTGCAGGAAATAAACAGCTGCGATATAATTACTTTATTAGTCAAAATTATTTGATAGAAGATCGCCTTTAGAGTACAAAATGAAAAATCTATCTGGCCAGAAACTTGTATACACCACTGTAAATCGGAAAAATATTCACTCTTTCGTAAGTAAAACGAAAATTAAACTTACCACTGAGTAGAACTATTTCAAAGATCGTTAAAAAGTGCTAAACTACACGTCGAAGCTTCTCGCGGCTCTCGTAAGCAATAAAGATCAAGGGACGACGCGTGTTGCAATGGATCATCGATGCAGATAGCGAAAGATTCGTGCCCTCGTTAAACATCATGGCGCGCAAGAGGTCGAAGATCGCGACACGAAAACAACTTCTTTCGTATCAGCTCGATACGAAATACTTCCAGTACAGAAACACGTCCAGTAACTACTAAGACACTGTCTGTTTCCATTTCCAATTTCAATAATTCACCTTTAGATTTCTCCGTTTTCTCTCTCTCTCTCTCTCTCTCTCTCGAACTTCTCTTTACATTCTTTTATCTCTCGTTTCCCTATCTACGTAAATGAGACAATTAAAACAGCAATCATTTCGTAGTGAAAATCGCGCGAGGCTGTTTCACAAACGTTTTAAGTTTACCATATCGCGTATTTGATTGGCAAGTTTGACTCTTTTAAAAGGAAACCATATGGTGAAAATAATTTACAGTACTCCGAGTACACGATTCCTTTCGTATTTACATTATTTTGAACGGAAAGAAAGTGTCGGCTATTTATTTCATACTTTTCTTCGCAACAAAGGCATATTATAGTAAAATATGCAGATCAAGGATAAAAGAGTCATTGTAACGGGAGCTGCAGGTGGCTTGGGTATGACTATTAGCAGAGAACTGCTGCGAAATGGTGCATCCGTAAGTACTTGTCATCTTGATAATCATCGAGAAACTTTCTGAGAGAGTGACATGTTCGTTTGATTTTCACGAGTACGAAGAGAACCAAGTTCTTTGAGAATTCTCTATAAGAATCGATTCAAAAGTAGCTGATATAAAAAAAAAAAGAAAAAAAAAGAAAGAAAACTAAAACTAAAACACTTGCAATACAGTTTACTCGATTCACCATTTTTATCTTACGGACTTTCTTTTTTTCTCAAAAACTCTTCAATGATAATCATGGCTGCAGAAAGAAAATTAAACAAAGTTTAATGTTTTAAAAGATACAAAAGATTTACACGAAACGTGGATGAGTGTACTCGTAATGGAAAATAATTGCAGGTGATAGCAATGATAGATATCGAGGAGGTAGCTGGCAAGGAAGCTATGAACGTGTTGAACGCAGAATTCGGACGCAATCGTGCTATATTCTTCCAGTGCGATGTCGCGAACAATTCCGAATTCGATGGTAATTATATTTTTATACGGCATAATCTTATAATTATTGGATACAAGTTTTCATACGCGACGTTGTGACTGACGACAATGAGTTTGATTTTGTCTGTGATTGTTAAACGTTGTCGAAGAAACTGATGCAGTGACATTTTAAGGAACTCGTGAGAGATGGTTCGACCCCTTAAAAGGAAACTCTCTTAAATACTTTGGAAGATTCTTTGGTTTTAATTTTGGCTTTCTTTCGATGTTGCTTCAGATATCGATAGTTATCCTACTTAATCCGATATATTGTTAATTAATACGGGTATGTTTTAGCATGCAAAGTTATTGCCAGATACGATATAAATCATTATTTGGATTATTAGCATATTTATTAAAATACTCGTCGATTAATATGACAGTATATTATTGATTCGCGCTACGTTTTAATCAACTATCAAAATACTTCAGATTTACGAAAAATAATAGCGTTAAATTATGCTTGATTTGAGTAACAGATACTTTCAAGAAAGCTGTGAAGACACTCGGCGGTCTGGAGATTCTAGTGAACAATGCCGGTGTCATTAACGAGAGCGATTTCAGTAAAACCATCGATGTAAACGTGGTAAGCAACAGCAAGAACAACGACGTTTGTTCGAATGTAATATTCTTGCAACGGAATAGAGAGCTTAGGATCAGAGATCTAGGGGATGGCTGAAACCTTTCAAGTTTCTTTCGCGCTTCTGTTATCTCGGATTCTCGATTATTTAACTAATAAATTAACAAACAAAATAGAAAGAAAGATAACGCATAAATGTAAACGTTAAAGCTTAGGAGCTTCAACGAAATTAAAAGTAAATTAAATAAATTAGATAAACGAGGTAAAATAGCTTGAATAATTATATGAATTTCTATCGCGTTACCTGCAAATAATTTCAACGACGAATAATTATTCACTGTATATATATAAAATCTTGCGACTAAAAGAAAAATATGTAGCATTTCATTCAGGAAAATCTGATCAGAAACAGCGTAATATCGATCATATCGAACGTCTTACGATTTATTGTTGCAATTCGTTAATTGAGATCGATCTGCGTAGACAGCGGTGATACGAGCGACGCTTCTAGGAATCCAACAAATGCAAAAGGACTCCGGTGGCAAAGGCGGTGTTATCGTCAATATATCGTCTGTGGCTGGTCTGTATTCCTTATCTCAGCTTCCAGTATATTCCGCTACGAAACATGCAGTGGTTAGCTTCAGCCGTTCGTTCGCGGTACGTTCTGGTTCATCGAGAAACGTCGTACACAGTTATTCTCAACCTAATGCCTCCCGACACTTCGATCCTTAATTTCAATGGTAATTTTGCAGCAACCTTATCATTACGAAAGGACTGGAGTAAGGATAATAGTCCTGTGTCCCGAGCTTTCTCAAATGTCCAATGTAAAAAATTCAGGAGTAGATCTGTCGCAAGATCAACTGATACAGAAATATTTCCGAAGGTATTTTCAACGAAGTAACAATTACACAAATATATGCTTTTGGAACTAGGCCAAATTTTGGTAGAATCTTGACAGAGCGTGTTTTTTTCGAATAATTAAGAAAATATTCGGATTATATTGAAATGAGAATCTTGTACCTTTTCGCGTGTCTTTGAAGAATAAGCTTGTTGCAATCGGGTGGGTTTTTTGAGAATTATAGTATTTCAAAGATGAAGAAGAAGAGAATGCATTTTTGCATTGATGAGCGATGATTGATTGCACGAAGAACGCGTTGGAAGACTCTTTGAAGCTAAAATTCGAACATTAATTACACACTTTAGCAATGTTCGCCTAAAAATTGACGCTAACTCTCCAACTCTATCTAATACCTTTTTTCTTATTGTCGTTATTTCTTCCTTATGCCCTTCTTACTATTATCAAGCCGCTTTATTTTATCAGAGTGGACAGCGTGGCACACGGACTGGTTTACGTGGTGAGATGCGCTCAGAACGGAAGTATATGGATCAGCGAGGATGGAAAACCTGTCTACGAGATACAGTTGTTCGACAGCCTACCGCAGAAGCATAATGATTCCATTTTGGAAGAAAACGAGCGTAAAATGCAAATAGATTAAATCACTGAATTCTGTAAATAGACATTATTAATATGTTATGCGCTTGATGTATATATTATTTTGTATGTATTATTCTTACTCGTGGTGTTTTTTAAGTTTGCATAATTTACGATAAAAGTGTCCGGATGTAATAAATAAATGGCGATAAGAAAAGTACGCGTTGACATGATTGATAATCGACTTAACAAATCAAATTACACGAAGAAAAGAAAGAAACGATATTGAAAGTTTTCGTAGGTTTTCCTATTATTTACATATTTAATACGTCATCTTTTTCTTTCAATATTTTATTTATATTATCGAAAACCCAAAGCGGATTCGCGTTTAAAAATTGACATCGTTCGAAAAGAACACCGTGGTATAAAATTTTAATTTGGTCTAGATTTACGCATCTAACAAATACATAAACACGCTTATCTGTTTATTTAAGCAAAAACAGATTTAATTTAACTTACTTATATCTCGTTTCAATAACTATGAATTTTCTCAAAACTTATTTGATTTATAAAATCCTCGCATTTAACAGGTTAAGAAAGCGTACATCAAACAAAGACAGAACAGGAAGTAATTATGTCAGATATGACTATCGACTTCTTCGCATGTCAGTTACACTACAGATAAATCAACTTTCTACGGTCAAAAAAATTCATGCCGGTTGATGTGCGCTATCATCGTGTGGCAACATAATAAACAACGTGTATCTCAAATATTCAAGTTAATTTAGTTTTAGATACGTAGAATTGAGAAAAATACGTAAAATCGTAGAGTTATACCATAGAACTGGGCACGACTCGATTCCTCGCGAAAGAAGAATATAGAATAATAGATATAATAGAATAAAACGTTTTCACTCTCGGTTACATTTTCAAGGAAATAGAGTTTGAACGTGTTCAGTTAAGAATTGACCTAATACGCGAGTATGACAACTTTTCAAATTTATTTTTCTCGGAGAAAAAGCATCTTGTGAAAAAATCGTATTTTACGTTTTCAACTTATTTTTCACACGTGCAACAAACTGCTATCGATTATTTAATTTTACCTAGTCAGGAATTAGCCACGTTCCCGTAGACTCGATAAATTTTCAAAGTCCGTTTGCCCGAAAACCAAACCGAGAATAAAACAATTTTATTTTATATCCTTTTCTTATTTGTTTACAAGGAATCACGTTGTGCTCGCTTTTACGCGTTAGTCGATCGTTACCTGTATAAAGGAGAAGTCTATAGTCTACACCTATAACTCGTAACTTATTCCCTGGTATTGTTAATGGGTAAATTATTATTCAAGAAGTCTATCGTTCTTGTTTACGTGATTAGTATTTCACTTCTCTAAAAACGCGCGATATGCTTCCATAAGCTTATTTATCACAGGAAGATGGCACGGGCAGTCGTAAATTGCAAAATAAATGTAAAACAGTAGCGCTTGCAACATTATCGATACCTTTACTCTTTACTCGTTAATGTGCGGAGTTGATCGATACATCTTCTCTTCGTTTTATGAGTATTATTAGTAACTTTTGTACTAAATATTTCTTATTATGTTCGTAACAGTCATCTATCTTAAACTATTATACGATACGTTCATACTATTCATTCGCATATTCAATATTTATAAAATTTTAATGGTTTTTCGTATCACTAACATTTTTAATTCCCTTCTGTTGGAATTGAAAAATTGAACAATTAAAAATCAAAAGAACAACGAGACTAGGCTGTGGTATATTTCTTCCGACCGATCTTCATTTATAAAAAGAAAAATAACTAACTAGATAATTCTCCAAGTCTTAAAAAAAAAAAAAAAAAAAAAAAAAAAAAAAAAAAAAAAAAAAAAAAAAAAAAAAAAAAAAAAAAAAAAAAAAAAAAAAAAAAAAAAAAAAAAAAAAAAAAAAAAAAAAAAAAAAAAAAAAAATAATGATTCACACCAATAAAAATGTCATTTTCTGCGTCAAATTTCCCACAAAATTATGATATGTTCAGCTTGAGAACCCTCAAAGAACCATTTACGCTTCGCGGGAGGAAAAATATGTTTTTGGACACTAGCGGTTACGGTATTTTCTTATCAAGGACCACTGGAAACTCGATTGATCGAGAGACCATGGGTCTCTTGAACTTTGATTCGAATCTTTTATCGTATAGAGAAAAAAAAAAGACCAACAACTCTGAGAGATTGCTGCTTGGCCCCGTTCCTTCCTACGTTTTCTCGCGTACCAACCATGCAAGTATATACTTAATATAATACGTATCGTTGTACAAAGGTGACGACTATTTACGTTCACGTGATTACACGCAAACGATTCTTCGATAGCACGCATAATTCGTTTGCGAAATGTTACAGTACGTGTACAAAATGTTATAACCAGATCGAGTAAATAATAACTTGATAACATTCTGCTTAATATAGTATCTACGTCTATAGTTGCAGATTGCTTCGTCAGCCGTAGAAGGTGGTTTCGAATAATATTCTTTGAATGGCATAGAGATATCTATATACATATATGATACAGAAAAGAATCTGTGCAGATTCAGAATCGATTGCATCTGACATTTTACTCCGTACATGATGAATAATAGGAATTTTATAAAAATATTCTTGCCATTTTCGAACTTGTTCCTTTTAGAATTCTTTTTCGATTAATTGTATCATTAATTGCATCAAAATTTCATTTAAAGAATACTATTAAATCGTCATTTTATAATTCTAATCCTTCTAAGATCGTGGTCTTTTTCCAATTGAACGTGAAATTTTCTTGAGAATGTTAAGAAAATTTTACATCTTTTAGCGTAGAATTCAAACACTCGTCTGATTAGTTAAATGCCAAACGACAAGAATGGCGATAATTTATCTATGAACATTATTTTTAAAAGTAATTTCGACGGTAAAATCGGAGAAACGTAAAGTACAGTACGTCGTTCGTCGTTATTCTAAAACGATAAGCTCGGAAAATACGCGTAAAGAACTGAATTGTTCTTATTTGTATTCTTGAAGCGTATGATTTATATTTATCTATTTCTGCAGCTTTCAAAGTATTTTCAATCGATATAAGGATCTTTATTGAATGTTAGTAAACGATCGTTGTTATTATGTTATTATTATTGAAAATGGCGCATTGTAAAATTTATAATTATTCGTATTTTGAAAAATTCGTTTTTAAATCAGCAGAGTCTAAATCTTCGTTCAAAATTAGAATCTTCGTTCGTCTAATACTTTCAATCGATTATGCAATAATATCGTAACAATGCGATCAAATTCGTCAGTCGAAATCATTGCTTTTTCTTAAAAATTTTGGTGGAAGAAATAAAATATGTGAAAATTAAAGAAGAAAAAAAAAAGAGGATGGAAAGAGGAAGATAAAGAAAATACAAGGAAAGTTAAATCAAACAAAAGTAAGGAAACTAAGAGAAATTAAATATTAAGATAAAAGGGAAAGTATAACGGAGAGAACTGAAAATTTCATTTAAATTAATTATTCTATTTGAAAAATTAATTTAATTGAATGGACTGAAAAACAGAAAAGGAAACGTTGAAAAGTAAACTATAATAAAAGAGACGAAACAGAAAAAAAAACAAGGAAAGAAAGAGAAAAAGGAAGAAGAAGAAAAAGAGAATGCGTTGTTTCTAGCCTGTTACTCGGAGTAAAGTTCACCGCGAACCGAATCATACCGGATTCTCGATGCGCCTTTAAAACGCGTGGTTTCGCCGCGATTTATCACAACTTCGCCGAGACGAACACATTAAATGCACTTTTTTCGCGATAACAGTCCTCGAAGCACGAGCTGCGCGTACGTCGACACTTTATCGCAGCTGCGCGCCACACGACACTTCGCAACTATGTTTTCCAAGGCTGTAGTCCCAACCATATCCGGCGAAACGGCAGTTTCAAGCTTTTGCGACGAGAAGAAACGCCGAACCAAGAATAAAAAAGGAAGATAATGGCGAAAAGTGAAATGTAGAATAATGTAATTCTTATCAAAAGTCACTTTATCCTCTGTCCTTATTTTAATAAGAATTATACAGTCGAACCTTGATGACTCGATCCTCTATACTCTATAGGACTGTGATGTCGTTCGTTTTCTTCCGTTCTGCTGTAAAAAACCTCTACAAGTCAGAATACACTGACTCGTCGCAAAACTAATTTGAACGTTTACCTTAGAAAACTGTTACATTCATATTGTGTTGCGATATATAATATAAAATATTTTCAAATTTAATTCATCAGATTGGAAAGTAATCCTAAAGCGAACTAATAATCCATGACGTATTTGCAACGTAGAAACGGTAACAAACTATCATATTTTTCTTCCTAAACCTCTCTTACTTGAAAAACTCGATAAAACAAAGTCTCGGTGACTGAAAGATTTCGCATTCCCCTTGAAATTCCAGTTATCAAGATTCAACAGTATTACAGATCGTCCCTTTCGCTTCTTTTTTTTTTTCTTTCTCGTATAACAAACAAATGTAAAGTCAAAGATTGAAAAATATCATTGATAAATCAAGGTTAGTACATCAAAAAATATCAAATGACGCACTTACATGAGATTTCCCCTAATCGCCCTTTCTTCGCAGTCCATCAAAGTTCAACGATGAATCGAAGAAAGTGGATAGGCGCCGAGGTCTGTGGGAATTACCAGTGGTATAAGAGAGATGGATAGGTCATAGAATTTGTATCACGAGATCACTGCACCATAATTGCATTTACAGAATCGACAACACGCATGAAGTAACCTAGCATCGATATCACACGACATTCCTACATTTAACACTTTATTTCGTAATTTTCCTGTTCTCGCGAAATTCCTGTGAAAGAATGATGTAACTGTACGATAAAGAATCTAGTGAAGAATGTGCAACGTATTTTATTTAATCTCTAAAACTGTTATGATTATTACTATTAATGTTATAATTAATCATATTTATTAGTATGATTAATATTTATTATAATTATTATAATTTATTATAATTATGATTAATTGATATTATGATTAATATTATCGCAACATAAATACTCTCTTGTTTATATATATATATATATATATATATATATATATATATATATATATATATATATGTGTGTGTGTGTGTATATACTATTATAATTTAATTATAATACCTTTGAGAAGATAGTGTGGCCGTATCGTATAATTGTAATTTAAATACAGATATAAATGTAAATTTTATAATACCAAGTATATATATAAATTTCATTTTTTCAAGTCCTCCAGTGGCTTTAAATTTTCCAAGACCTTTCAACAAAATTTGATAATTGAAAAGGATTTATGATAATTTATACATTTTCAATAGAATCCGCAATTTAACACGTAGACTTTTATATAGATATTGAACTTTACTAATCCTAATGAATAAAAAAATCTACTACTACTACAATAATATTATACTAGTTTTATATTACAATATCAATTTACGTTTACGTCATAACCTAAAAAGCATTAAAGAACAAAATTAATAATTTGAGAGATATCCAAAATATCCTTACAAAACATTTATACCCGTAATACAGAAATATAACCACCAAATTAATAATAAAAAAACAACGAATTCAATTAAAATTTTACCTTCGATTGTAGTTAACTAAAATTCTTATTAGCACATCATTCACTGACATATGTTTTACCTGGCGCGTACGATTAAAACTGCGTATACAACACAGAAGAAATCGTGTTTATCGATGGACTGCAGTCATCGAAACATAGTTTAATTGGGTTTATCGCGAGAGCAGACGCCGCCACTGCGTCGAAATTCCTTTCCGAGCGATCAGCGAATACGCGATAAGAGATCCCGACTGAATTAATTACTTTCGATGGGAAGGGTTAATTAGAGAAGCTATCGACTGTTCGCGATTCGTCGTCGTCCATTGTGGATAGACGCGGCGAGAGGAGAGTAACAGTCGGCCCCTGTTATCCATCTAACCACGGGGCATCCTCCACGATAAAAATCCAAGAATTGGCTTATAAATACCATCGGCAAAGACCGATCGAACTTTAGTGTGCCGAGACACGTTGACCGACCCCGTCTTGTGGCCTTTAATTCTTTGTAAACGTTATCTCGTGTGTCCGATTCTCTTGCGATTTCTTTTAGACAAAAATGGGTACGTTTTAAAGCGTACTTTTAAAGTGAATAAATAAAATAGATAAAGAAGAGTACCATTTACTCGAATTATTTCAGTTTGAAAAATGAATAAAAGATGCTAATATTTTGCTTAAAATTTCTCGCCTTAATAAATTTGAAGTTAATATTTCCTTATAATCAGTTAATTAAATAATTTTGAATAATTGGGTTGAATTGAATCGAAGGATTCTTGAATTGATTTTAAATCAGAAGAAGAAACGAGTTGTCACGCAATAAAGTGTCATTATTAAAGTGGCAATTTCATCTTCGAATATTTCAATACTTTTAAAATATTTCATTCGAACATTCTAATATTAAAACTCTTATTTATGAAAGTTTAGTTGTTACGCAAACGTAAAATGATATTTTTAATGACGCGTGAATTTTACAGAGAATGAAAACACTAGAAGCAGACGATGTTCCTCGTCTGAGAAGGCGATAAATGGGCTGGTTTCTGGAAAAAATGTGCTTATCACCGGTGGCGCTGCAGGTTTAGGGAATGCATTTATGAATCATTTTTTGAAACACGGTATAAACGTAAGTGTGTTCGTAAATCGATTCCAGAAATAACATCAAATTTTTTAAGTATTCTATCATTTAAATTAAATCGGTTTTTAGAAAATAACTATATTAGATATTGATGCTGAAACCGGAAAGCGAATAGAATCGAGCGTAGAAAAGTCCTACGGAGAGAAAAAGGTGCACTTTATCCACGTCGATGTCTCCAATTACGAACTTATGGCTGGTGAGCATCAAATACAGTATCATACAGAGCAATAATTGATTAGATAACACGTTAATAAGTTCTTACGAGTTTCTAAAATATAGCTGATAAAATATATACGATAGATGCAAACTGATTGACTGGACCTTGATCTAAAAAAAAAACATAAATATTTTGATTTTAGAAATCGTCCGATTATGATATATGTTATGAATTACCTGCCTGTGTTTCTTTCCTTTTTATTCTATATTCATTTTTATTCGTTTTTCATTTACAGCGGCTTTTGAGGAAGCTTTGAATTTCATGAACGATATCGATATTGTTGTAAATAATGCCGGTATCTTGGACGAACGACGATGGGAAAAAGAAATAGCGGTTAATATTGTAAGCAATGAAAGAAAGACTCTAATTTTTTATTTGCGTTTGTTTTAATCAAAAATTATTCTATTGTTTGTCGATCGTGTCAGGGAGGAATGGTTTGCACCTCATTACTGGCTGCCAAATATTTGAACAGAGATCAACTTGGACACGGAGGAACTTTAGTGAATATTAGTCAACATATAGATATTAAAAGCACTGCTCAACTTCCGATTTACACAGCCACCAAACATGCTATCATTGGTCTTTCACAATCTTTAGCGGTAAGATATTTATTTGACTGAACTAATCGAATGATATACATTTCGTAGTTTTAAAAGTACTATCGTTAAAATATTTGTTATTATTAGTTGTTATTATAAAAAAGAGAAGGAAAAGAAAAAAGAACAAATTTCTATCTCAATAATTGTTGAATAGGTATAGAAAATTGATTTATCATTAAATATCATTCATTCTCAATACCTTAATTTGTTTTTTATTTCGTATATCGTTTGCTTTCCTTCGGAAATTATAATCAGCCTACAAAACACACGACATCACAAACTGCAAATTTGATTAAATAAAAAAAAAAAAAAATGTAAATCTACTTTAGGATTCTTACCAGTACGAGAAGACTGGTGTTCGTGTGATAACTCTGTGTCCTGGTCTGACAGAAACCGCTCTCACAGTGAACAGTCCAAACAGATTACTTTCTCGTGTTATGAAGGCGGACTTCGTAAAAAATCTCGAACAGCTGTCGATACAAACGTGAGTCCTTTTCCATAGAAATTAACTTTGAAAATTAATCTACTAAATGTACTAAATCTGTTTTTCTTCTTACAATTAGTCCGTACGTGGTAGCTCAGGGTTTAATGTCGATACTGAGAATCGCTGAATCCGGTACAATATGGGTGATTGAAAATGGTCGGTCTCCATATGAGGTCTATGTTCCAAATCCACGTAGTTTGCGACGTACTTACAAAAACAATTTCACGCTGGCTGAGACCAAGGTAATTACAAAAGGTCGACCAATTAGAGAAGTCTGTGACAATACACGAACAGGACTGATGAGTTGCGCTTGACGGCACGATGGCGAAACATCTTTGATCATGACGATCTTCCGCGATATTCAAGAAGCTCTCAGACTGGGACCACTACGATGTGTCGTCGTCTTGCCTGAAAAATTCCGTCGTAGTAACATACGTGCAGAATTTCGAATGGAAAATTTGTCGATGGTCGACGGAAACTATCAAATTGCATCTTTTTCGATCACTTGAAAAATTGTTGAGGAAAAGAGGTTCAAGCTGCAGACTGCTTGATATTTGTTAGTCATTAATACAATGTTAAGTATTTATACAGATAGTCATACATATATACTCAATGTTTTGTACATAAAATCAACGTGACCATATTTAAGAGGTTTCTTAAATAATTACAATTGTTGACAATAATGATATTTGTTTTGTAATATGATCAAGTCTTTTTTTATTTCTTCAACCTTTGTTCAATAATGTCAATTTACAAGTGCTTTTTCATATTATCGTTTCTCTTGTTTTGACAAGCAATTTGTTCATTCGGTACGAAAAACGCAATGATAATTGACAAATATTATACGAACAAATCTCTCGAAATAATTAGTGGGCTTAAAGAGTACAACAAACATTATTTTATTACTTCAGTATTATTCAGCATTGGGAATCACAATATCCGCTGTACAAAACAAAAATTCTTCATCGGAAAACCGCATGTACTGTGCATTTCTTTACACACGCAATGCATAAAACTTAAAAGTTATATTTTTTCTTTCCCCATATTCCTTCTTATTTTACTTATCTTTATTCATATATGCTTTATCATTTTTTTGTAGTTTTACTTTACTTTGCAACTTTACTGGTAGCTTATGGAGATTTTCGATTTATATGTAACTAAATCTCATGTTATGTATGTATATATCTGTATACGCTTGGGACTCCATATGAGCCATAAGAAAATAACAGTCGCAAATAATATACTTATTCTGCCTTTGTTTTTTGTTTGCGTCTTATATTGTTAAGGACATTATCATGTTTTTAGAGTCTTACTCTCGCAACGCTATCCGCGACAGCGCGAGAACGTTCTCGTACATCAAACGATTTCTTCGAAATTCGGAGCTATTAAACGCAGTCGAATTACAAGAAGGCATTCGCGCTCACATTTTCTCTTTCACTAGCATACTACGTTCAATATTTCAAAAACTAATAGTCAATACAATCGATGTACGATTCGGCTTCGCATGCGCACGCGTATCTCTATGAATCATACAAAATCAATCTTTTTTTTCTTTTTTTCTTTATATAAGGAACAATTCAACGTTCCTGTTCGAAAATCAAAACCCCCTGGTAAATATGTGAGTAAAATAATTATTCCAGCTTAATTCGCATACACGGTCATTATAAATAAATAAAGTGTTGACTGTTCCAAATAACCATAATATATTGTCCTACTCTACTCTGCAATTTTATGCATATTCCTCCATTTCCTCCTTTTCTAATATCCTTTTGTTTCATTTTTTACTCACAAAAAATCTGTAAAGAACAGTTAGTGTTTTATGTGTTTTGTTTCAAAAACATCGCAACACATGCAACGCGAAAAATTAATTAGTCATCTTCTTCTTCGTCTTCGCCATCTTCCTTGAAGTCGTTTCGTGCTACTCTTTTACGTTGTATTACAAAAGTTTCCATTACATTCTCATTGTTCACTTAATCGTAGTTGCATGCTTGTCGAATAAATTAATAATGTTCAAAAAAAAAGATTAACAGAAAATTTAAAACTTGTTGCTTTGTATACATTCCTTTGCAAATATTCTACCGTCTGGCGTGTATTGTACTTAATTACATTCAGAAGCATTCGACGATTCCTTAATTCGTAGGACATAATGGCTTTGAATATCGTGTTTTCGAAAATTAACTACTTGTAACAACAAGATTATTTGCCAGAAACTCTAAACGCAGGATCTGCAAAGCATTGATTAGTCCCCTACGTTCCTGCGTGACAATTCAAAAAATTCACGGTAAAGTTCTCTTAAATAACTTCTTTCGTTTTTTTCTTTTGTTCCTTTGAGTCATTGAATCCATTTTAGACTCGATTCAAATCAGTCCATAAGGGCAGAGCATGTATCGTAAAAATCTTAATCTAGAGTGAATACTTATACATATAATAGTGCATTGTTCATTCAAAAAGATACAACGCGACTATTCTGCTGCGACTGAGTAGTAGATTGTTCGTTGGTCGTACGATTTTGACTGCCAGGATTATTCTGTTGCTGCTGATTAGCGGGTTTACGATTTCCACCTCTGGAACCTCTATAACCACCTCTGAAGCCAGAACCACCTGCACCACCACCACCTCGATACATGCCTCCCATTCCACGATTATAGTAACCGCGTCCACGAAAACCACCACGTCTCGTTGACGCTACACCAAATGTTTCAGAGTTCAATTTACGCTCTGTCCTCCAGTCCGTACGTTGGAATCGTCTGAAATAAAAAAAAAAAATTATTCATACGATTTTTTATATAAATTTTAATCATAAGACTTTAATAAACTATATATTATTAAACTGAAAATTCGTCAACTTACCCTTTACTCCTCTCAACAGCTTCACAGCTGATATTATCGAAGAAAGATTTTGACTTGTCATAATGAACTATCTCAGGTTCTTCCTCGGGTTCTCCTTCACCGGCTCCTGTTTCGTTACCACTATCATCCTTCTTTTCGTTATCAGCACCAGCATCAATTTTCGTTTTTGCTAACTGAGATCTAAAATACATCATACAAAAAGTAAATTTTAATTCATTTTCAATTGTCTTTTAAATAGACAAATTTATATCTATTTATAGTCTACAGATAATGGATATGTTGATGCGTTGCGTAAGCAAAGGATATTATAATAAAAATATATTGTTTTAAAGACGCATATCGTTGATTTTGCATGGTATCCACATACGTCGTTTCAAACATACTTGAAAAGAATCCGGCAGTACCATGCTATATACTACGTATATATGTATGTGTTTATCTAGAATACATACCTCAATTCCTCGAACTCAGTATTGGCTTGTTCGAAGTCATAATCATTATCGAATTTCAGTGTATTCTTGGGTTTGGCACCAGCATTACCAGGCTGATTTCTAAAACCACCGCGACCTCTACCTCTTCCACGCATATTTCCACGATTCATCCATCCACCACGATTTCCTCGACCACCTTGATTATGACTACCTTGTCCTTGCAATTGACCATCTTGTTTCATTGTATCACGCTTTCCTTCGTTATATTGCGATACAGTGCCTCCCGTTTTATTACCGCTATGGCTGAAGATAAGAATATATAAATGTATCTAGGAATACTAACAACAGTTAATTTAAATTGATTTAATTAAAGTTTAGTTCCTTAACGTTCAAAAATAGATATATTGTAATATTTATTACCTATCGTGATCGCGCCGAGCAGGTTGAATAGTTCGCATATTCGTCTTTTCACCAAGCTTGCCAACATTTCCACTCTGCTGTTGCTGCTGCTGCTGTTGTTGATGGCCCACCTGGATACCCTGATCCATAGTTGGACTCTTTCGCGTCAATAAAGAGGAAGTTGGAGTTGTTGATCGTGAACCTCCACTAATCAGATCTAATACACCTGTGAAAGTAAGGTGGACAAACATGCATGTTATATCCTATACCATGTGAGCAATACCACGAATAAGAATTTCGAGGTCAAATATTTATTTAAACGTGATATAATATATGGAATATTTAAAATATGTATTAAATTTCCAATTCTAGCTCTAATTGAAGTATGATTGCAAAGTACTACATTAAACATACATTGCATAAAAACTAATCTTATAAAACGATTTCTACCTGAAATTTCAACTGTTCTTGCTATCATGTTACTTGCTAGTGCATAATGCTTCTAACGCTATTTAAATGAAAATCAAATGCATATTCTTAGGGTAAAATTATAAATTATAAACGCAATAAAGAAATTGTCATGCATTGTCAAAGCTATCAAAACTCGTGTGCATATAAATATATCTTATAAGCCACAAATATATCAACAAATCAATTCATGTATTGAAACTGGAATACTATTATTTCATTATCTTAAATATTTATTGTCAATATAATATCAAATATTTGTCTTAACTTAAAAAATTATACACATTAAATAATAATGTAAATAACGTTAAATTGTTTGTTATTACTTGAATAAATATTTTTAAAAATTAACAGTATGATTTAACTACTAACATAAGAAAGCAAATATTAATATAAAAGCGTAATTATTATAACAGATAATATTAAACGAAACATATCAAAATAATATTAAAAATTTGTAATAAAGAACTATACATATATTCTTATATATGTATAAAAATATTAATAGATATGAGATCAAATGCACTCAAAGTATTCAATCAAAATCACCCAAAAAGATTAACAATATAAAATTCAAATGCAAATCAAGTCATAATAAAAATGTATGTCACACAGCATAAGCAATGATTGATAAGCAATTAAAAGAAGAAACACAATAAAAGAAAGAAGAAAAGGCAATAATATTACAAGTGAAGTTAGCAAGCATTACCAGAGAAGCAGCAAGCATGCCATTGGCAAGGGATAGTTCATAGCAAAAACAGTTTACCATCTTCCAGAGATTGGTCTTTTGGTAATGGGTCGACATTGGCCGTCGGTAGTGAGTTTGGGATAGAGATGGCATTGGGTTCAGCAGAGCCCAAGCTCAACTCACTTGGCTGTTTATTTATTGGTCCACGAGGATCTCTAGCAGAAGTTGGCATTCCCATTACAGGTCCCATGGTGCCCATTGTCATGCCATAGGGTGTTCCATATTGTCCACCCATTGGGCCCATCATTGGATGAGCATAACTAGGTTGTGGCTGGTATGATTGCTGGCTCATAGACGGTTGTACCGTCATCTATAAATAACCAAGATTATTTAGCAATCAGCGTTATAGATAATACTGACCTACCCTTTATTATTTAGGTTTAGTATTGCCTATTAAAATTTCATTTGGAAAATATTAAATGAGAAAAATACATAAGTTATAATTACCTGCACAATGGCTGGATCATTTGGAATAGAACTGACATTGTTGACAACTCTAATATCTTTAATATCTGAACCACGGAATAGAATATATTCATATACTTGATTTTGTGGAGCCACTGGAAGTTGAGTTTCTCTATCTTCAGTGCCGAAAGAACGTACTATATTGTGAAAAAAATAAAATATTACATATTTTAAACAATCAAATAAATAAAATAAGATATTCATTTATTATATTTTTATTATTAATTAATTGCAAAAGTAATTGTCATAATTACATAATTATAAAATTAAATATAAAATGAAGATATACACTATCTAATATAATAATACAGATGAAAATTAAAATTCAATAATATGTGTAAATTGAAACCCATATCATACAATTTAAATTTTAACGATTTATTAGAACAGCTCTGTAATATGACAGAAAAAAGGAAGGACATAAGACATAAACAGGGCAAGTATAGAACACAAACATCCCATACAATGGTAGATTATAAGTAACGGCTTTCAAACTCCACGTAAACATAATAGAAGTTATATTACCATTGAAAATATTGAATCCTAATCAAATAGATATTCTAGGATTTAAATTCTATTTGTTTCTTCCACTTCAATTTAAAGCTACAGGAAGAAAGTCAAACATAGTAACATTAAATAAAGAAATATTACAAAATTAAATATGCGCTTATTATGTAAGATCTCTTAAAATCTTAATTATTGCTCTGAAATACAAAATAAAATGTACAACTATTCATTTGAATAATATTATATGACAGATTTGTTTCTACTTTTTTGTATCTAAGTATAATTTGTTATAAATTTAAGAGTGCTCTGTGAACGTTTGATATATTTATTAGAAGTAAAAGTGCGTCAAATAATCGAGTAAATTTCAAAGTATACATTCCAATGAAGTACAAAACACCCGTTATAAGTGACGGGTGACCCCGGTTGTTTTGCATCAAAGTTTTACCGGATGAATCAAATACCGACTGTTCCAAAAACGTTTTCGAATACAACAAATACACAAGAATCATGAAATTTTCGTAAAAGATACGTAAACGAGGCACAACGAGATAAAACGAAAAGATAGTCGAAAATGAAGAATGACGCTTATTAAAACAAGATAGCCGGGAAATGAAACAGCGGCAAAACTGATTTCGGTATCCATCTTGATTTCAGACTCACCATTAGCTAGAGCAATCGTACATTCTTGAGGATCAACAGTAAAAAGTCGGCCCTCATAACGAATATCTGCTTTCGATATTAAACTAATCTTCGAGCCCAATTCTGGCATTCCTCCGCTCATCTTGAATCTCTTTCTTCTGCACGGTGATCGATGTGATATTACAGGATTCACGATACCATCTGACGAAACCACCAGCTGACACCAATGGTCGACAGCGAACTGCCAAGTCTACCAACAGAAATTGCGCATGCGCCACACCCCCTATATATTTACAAATAGCTTACAAATTTCAAATGTAATCAAGTTGAAAAATAAATAAAATATCAAAAATAGAAAGCAACGAGATATCACCGAAGAAAGTAAATAAATATTTTATTCGTACGATATTGTACCCATAAATGATTTGAAACGAGTTTTAAATACATCGTGGTTATAAATTAAACATTGTTATCTTCGAAATCTAAGAAAACGCATTGCTTATGCTTATTATGTTCGTAGAAAAAAAACATTGTACACGAAAGAAAAAGATATCTGAAGGAACCGTTTAAAAGTTGATCTTACTATATTGGTATCCTTGATTAAAGTCGCCTTAGATATCAAAAGTTGTGTAAGTACCTACGGCTTTTGAATGTATGCCTTTTCTTTCTGGACAAAGTTTGTGAATGCATGCAAGAATTATGTGTGACAATAGGAAAATTTAATCGATATGCGCAATTATTGTTCCACTAGCATATAATCTATTTATTGTACAGATATTTAATTGACTAAGAATCTTGCACATTGTACCTCTGGCCAACATGGCGGCTTCATTGGGTCGGGTTTGTAAATTCGGTCTTTTGAAATCGAATTATGGAACATTATTTAACCAGGTATGTAATTTAAAAATGTCAACTGTTTTTAGATATATTAATATGTTTATTCGAAAAATATGATTCTTTATTTGCCTATCATTCTTATAATATTGATGTATTGAAACTAATACGGATCTCTTGACGAACTATACAGCTTGTCGGCTGCTATGACATTTTTCTTAGAAAATACTTTAATTTTGTATCGTCTGTTACCTTTCCAATTCTAATTAAGCATGTTTTATAACAGGATAATAAATTCAACAAGATTTTGAAGACATTTTATTCGATGTTATGTAATAGTTATCAGCATAGAAAATTGTGATGTTGCTGTGACCAAACATATCTTAAAATTATGTGGGTAGCTTCAGAAAATCAAATTTATAACTTAAAATACTTGAAATATTACATTATTTACATAACTATATATCTGTCATAACAAATTAAAACAGATAATAGCAAAATTAGTATAAAATAGTTGTCAATATCCACTACTTCAAAATATGTTACAAATTTGATTTAGTTTAAAATAAAAAATATTGTATTGCAGGTTGAAAACTCTATTTGATATTTGAATTCTAATTTAGCAGGTACATAATTTCTCTACTGCAAACCAATGGTCTAAAGGTAGAAAAGTGGTATGTGTATTTGTCTAATCAACTGAAGATGCATCCCTACCCTTATTCCTAATGTACAACCAATAAAGTATAAATTCACTAAATATATGAATACATATACATATATATGTATATATATATATATATACATTTTTGTAGTAAGTTTTAGATAATTTAAATATCATAATATATATCTTACATATATATATGTATATACATATATGAAATATAAAGATCCATTTTAAAATACTTATATAATTAAAATAATTACAGCTGTTAGCATGTTTAGGAGTAACAGCTGGAGGTATTAGTGCATTAATTTATGCTTTGGATCAATCTGTAAAAGCTTTTGATCAGGTGGCACATGCACCAACATACAAATGGGGTTTCTATGGAATGTTTTCTTCACTAGATCATAAAAGGTAATTAAAAGTATTATAAAAGGTAACCAATAAGTTTTAAATATATATATTTTTTGTTATTTAGTCTCCGACGAGGTTGGGAAGTATATAAAAATGTATGTTCAGCCTGTCATAGTCTACAATTTATGGCTTTTCGCCATCTTGTGGGTGTTACACATACAGAAGAGGAAGTAAAAGCTATTGCAGAAGAATATCAGGTAAATACTTTTAGGCAGTTAAAGTAGTGTTAAATGTATAAAGATGTAAATAGCGTGGAGTAAAAATTAATAAGCTAATTGCACAATATTAATAAAACATACGTTGAGGAATATATTTGTTAATATAGGTTCAAGATGGTCCTGATGATACAGGAGCTTATTTCATGCGTCCTGGTAAATTATCTGATACAATACCATCTCCATACCCAAATGAAGAAGCTGCTAGAGCAGCAAATAATGGGTCCTATCCACCAGACCTAACATACATTGTTAATGCATCACATAATGGAGAGGTAAATTGATTAAATTAAATTTTCTTACATAATTCCTAAATTGAATATTATATACGTTTTATCAATTTTATTTGAAACAAATTATTAATATTCTAGAAGTAGAGTATTCTTAAACATGAATCATATTTTACATTCTAGAATTATATATTTTCATTGTTAACCGGGTACTGTGATGCACCAGCTGGCATTACTATGAGAGAGGGTCAATATTTCAATCCTTACTTCGTTAATGGAGCTGTTGGTATGCCACAAGTAAGTCAGTGTAATTAAGATACTTACATAAAATTGATTCCTAAATTAATTATATAATATTTTAGATTATCTATGATGAAGTGTTAGAATATACAGATGGCACTCCTGCATCTGCTTCTCAAGTAGCAAAAGATGTTGTTGAATTTCTTATGTGGACATCAAATTCTGAATTTGATGAAAGAAAGAAAATGACTATCAAGGTAATAATTTATATTAATTGGATATATTTGTTGAAATATATCCAATTATTATTAATCTAAAAATTATATAATTATTACTCGTTTACAGGTCATTGGTTTGGGTGCAATAGCATTACCATTAGTCATATATTGGAAGAGACTGAAATGGTCAACTGTGAAAAATACTAAAATACTTTTCACCCCGAGATATAAACGACAGTAATGCCTTTCACCTATAAAGCTATATTAGCTGGACGAAAATGATCCGACGATGTTAGGTTCCAATATTGGAATGTAGTTTTATACTTGTTTGAACGTTGCAAAAACATAATTGCACGGAACTGTAAACGTTTATTTAATACGTCAATTGCCTTGTACATATAACTACAATCAGTGTCATCGTCAGATTGAAATAAATTGTTAAACTTATTTAATTATATATTCATTGCCTAAACAAAAAAATTTCCTAAATATAAATATTATAAGGAATGAAGAAATGATTTAAAGATAATTTCTAAAGAAATTTGTTTATTTTTTTTTTTTAAGCTTGACTTCATCGACATGGAGTAATAATTATTCAATATTTTTATTAGTATGAATTGGATTACACTATTACATTACTTATAGTGTAATACTGAAATGCAAAGCTAATGAAGAGGTATGTATAATGTTTCAGGTAGTTGAGAATTTCATAATATTACACGATAAATGTGGACTTGTGTTAAAAATCTCATACTTTGGTTTGGATTTACTTTAAAAGTAAGGATCAACATCTCTACAATTTGGACAATAAAATTTCAAAAAATTGTATTATGTTTGAAATAATTTATGATTATATTTCTCTCTCTCTCTCTCTCTCTCTCTCTCTCCCTTTTTTTCTAAAATGTAACATAATTATGGAAAACTTTTCTTCCCCTCTGTATACAACTTTATGGGAACGGTATAGTTCATGGCAATTCATGATAGAATTACACTAGCATTCAGACCTGATTCCCTAATCGTTGAAAAACTACTTATGGTACTTTGGATATTTATTAAAAGTTAAGTATGATTTTATTAATACATCAATTATGAAGCTTTGATCAAAGAGTAAATAATACATGTTTGCATTATATCTGCACTATAATGATAAGAAGAAACTGAAAATATATTTCTAATATATAAATAGTGGAATATATGGAAAGTTAAGCATTTTTAATCTAATGCTTCATAAATTGATGTATACAATGATGCAAAACACTATACCATTAACCACATGTTATTACAAATCAAGTTATTACTTTATACTTTCAATTGTAACATAATTTGTTTATCAGTTAAGAAATACTTTTTTTTTATAGAATAAGAGGCCGTTCTTGGATGATGTCTCAACCAAACACGCTCAATATATGCTCACTTTTATGCTACTTGCACAAAAAGGCACATTATTACATTAAATATTGATCTCAACAACCTGCTATTTGCTAAAATCTTAATAACAACTAACAGAGAAGAAATAAAGTAAGGCTTGATAAAAATGAGCACACAGAAATATAAATTATTAAAATTTAGAATTGTCTACAATAGTAATTACTGAGACACCTCCACAAATCATGAAATGGCACTTATGCACAAACTGAAATGTCATTCAGGCAATTTTGTTTCATTTAAAAAACTTTGAAGGCATAAGTTATTCTTAGTGATTATTACTTTTATTACACAGTCTGTGTTTCCAATTTTAAGAATCAAAATATGACTTTTGTTTTAGATTGTATTAACTTAAAAAGCTGAAACAGCATTTCCTTAAATTAAATATGTGTGCATGGTTTTAAAATATTAAAATGAAAATATTAATTTTACACATAGAAACATATACATATATACCATACAAGTGTATATATGTTATGCTATATATGTATATGAAATATGCTTCAAGTTTAAGAAATAATAAGTAGTAAATGATTTATGAATTTTGTAAGTAAATATTTTACTAAATTGAAAACACTGAATCAACTTTTATAGTCATTATCCCCCTTGCTTTTTTTATACAGATGTCACTTCTTAGTATATGTCTTTATTCGGCACCCATTTAATATTATTTGGTACCTTTATTGTATCTTGCCCCATGCTACCGCAGAAAGGAAGAGGTGTTGTGTTTACATGTGGTTAGGCTAAAAAGTGCTACCCTCTGGAGGCTGAGACAATTTCATATTTTCTTTCAATGTCATTAAACGGCGAAGTTCTTGAAGAACTGTCTTAATTGTATATTCTCGTTGCCATTTTGCAAGTACTGGTACACTGCGGTTATCAACCTATAAAATTTAAAATCAAATACATATTCCTATTTCATTGAAACTGAGAAAAAGTGATACTTACTGCACCAGTAGTGCTGTTGATACAATTCATATTGATCCTGCTTAAAAATCTTACATTGGGTGCGTCATCTGGATATCTCTGACCACAATCAATTTTCAAACTATACATCCTATTTTCATATGGTGTCTAAAAAATGTCATATACTATATAAGTAACATATTTGATTAGTGATATGAAAATATTATTTCCTGTTATTAATAATAACAGTTATCAGTTTTATTAATTTTATTTTACTTTTAACATAGTTAATTCTCTGATTTGTATTTATACAATACAAATTCATGAAAAGATTTTAGAATAACAAAAAAGATACTCCATAGATAATTAAAATAATATAACTGAAATTAATTTATCGAAGTGGAATTAAAAACTTAGAAAAAATTACTCTAGGTGGTCCAATTATCATTCCAGTCCAATGCGTAAGAGTCATGTCATCATCGTTTTCCAAGCCCCAACTGATTGTACCATCACCTACACCTTTTTGACCTTGTTCTAATTCTTCTAATAAACGAAAGTTTCGAGGCACAACTAAAAACATAAAACTAAAGTTATCTTCCACGGAACTATGAGTGAAATGTTATTAATTAAAACCAGTGAAACAAATACAGGTTATGACTCTGTGATTTTAGACATAGTGTAACTTGCCTCTTGTTCATATTTTCATAATCTCCTCGCCAATATATATAATTTTATATATATGAAAAAAAAACAAAATAATACTGATATTTTCGAAACGTTGACGAATCATTGATTAGTTTTTTACACGTTTACTGTGCGTGATAACTTATTATAACATTACACGTCTGCTCTTGTATTTTACCGAAATTTCGTAGATGTAATTTTCATAACGATATTTTATTTATATCATTTATTGACCTTAACTCTTGAAATTTGTAAAAGTACGAGACCTACTTGTTGTTCCCATCTTTGGTCCGTAAAACAGACATAAAATACTTACCTACACCGGTAGTAGGTACCGCCATGATATCTTATTTTTATGAAGCGCTGTATATTTTTCTAAAGAATAGCAAATAACACCAAATAATGTACCCGAAACGAATTCACTTTAGAATATACGATTCAACTATAATGCGAATCTTTCATCACCCAAAGCTAAGACGAAGAAAATAATAACTAATATTCAAGTGAAATTCACTTTGCGAAAATTCAGCCAACCTCCGTGAGGTTGTCTGTTTCCACAGACTATTCACTTTCTAGACGGGATTATCGCATCATAAGTTTCATATTTTGTAATTACTATCGTTGTTTTTACAAACTCTAAGGCAATTTTTCTCATTTTCCAAATTTAAAAACACAACATTTATGATATTTATAATCATATGATTGTAACATTACAAAATTTGACAGTTCAATCATATTAAACGAATTTTATTCCTTCTACTGATATAAATTATTTTCTATAAAAAATGTAAAGAAAATGATGGACTATTAATATATATTAATAATGATTTTTGTTCTAAAGAAGATTATCTAGAAATTTTTTAATCGAAATTTATTATAAAATTTCATAGGTCGATGGTTATATTCAAATTACAATTTATACAAGATGTTTCAGTATTAATGGTATAAATAAGATAGGTAGGAATAATTCTACACGAAAAAGTAAGTCGGAAATACGGAATACATTCTTTTTATTCGAGGCTTGTTTTTTATTTATATTTCGTTTTCGAGAAAGTCGAGTTTGAAAATTTATCGAGTACATATATATACTTAAACTTGGTTAATTCCGGGCTGGAGAGGAGGTTAGTCTACGTATGAAAATATGTAAGTGGTAAGTCGAAAATATAGAATAAAATTTCTTCATAGGTCGTTTCGTTTCTGTGAAAATAAAATTTGAAAATCGATGAAGTACACGTATACCAGGTCTATTCTTAACTAAACACATTCAAATTTTAATATTTTGAAAACAAGGCCTTAAACAGAAAAGTATTATTTTACTTTTTTCATTTATTTTTGCACGTAGAATAATCTCCTGCTGATTGTTTACTTGTACTCGGTTGGTAATTAATTAAATTCACATATGCTAAACAAATATTCAAATTCGACTTTTTTGAAAAGGAAATCTCAAATGACAAAAATTTATTCTATATTTTCCACTTGCTTTTTCGTGTACAATCAGCCAACTTCGTTTATGCCATCGATATTGGGACATTCTATAGATATAAATATTATATATTATTGTAAACATTGGATTTTGTGTGTAGGGTCGGGGCTCCGTATTTCGTCGATACGGTCATGAACGATACGAATACTATAGGGAAGGAAGGTTGGTTGGTACAAATGGCGTCAGCTCGTAGAGGGGAGGAAGTCGGTAGTATCGCGCCGGCTGCGCAAGAGCAGCCTGCAAGACAGATTTTCTAATAATGAACAACCCGTGGTAACTGTCAGTCTGCTCGTGGTGCATTCGTTGACTCTTGGCTGCGCACAGTGTGTTTCGACGTGTGTTAAAATGTGCTGTATGTTTCACTGAATATTCCATCGAACGCGGATTACTCGAAGAACGTCGAAACTTCTGCTGTAACACAGGTAAAAAGAATTTGAATTTTTCGCATTAAAAGTTTCCCTTGATAGCCGTGTGTGCTGTTTGACATACGTACAGATATGTATACCTATCGGAGTGTTCACCATAATAAACAAACGAACGCCATTGACCTTTAGTTCCGCACATTGTTGGTAATTTCTGAATATTATATTCAAAAGCATTCTTTTCTTAACAAATTATATTTTCTTTATCTTCTATAATAGTTCATTTACACGAGTCTTTAGTCCGAATAATATTTGTGTCAGTGTTGGAAGATATCCTTGCAAGAACTGTAAACAGAAGGTATCGAATCAAAACAAGTGCTTTTCACGTAGAGAGATAAATAGTAAGTGGTACGACAAAAAATATCGTAGTGAAAATTTGTAGAAATTAAGTAGTATTCTTTCGTGATTGACTAAAATTCAACGTTTGATAAATTACATTGTAACTTATTCTAATTGAAATGTATAAAATCATCTTTATACATTTTATTTTCATACGGAAAACATTGTTATTATATCTATTAATTATATAGATACAAAACACATTTGAAGATGACAACATATATCCAAAACGGCGACCAAATTTTAATCTAACTGTGCGTAAAACAAATAGTGCGCTCGTCATCCATTTTAACGTAAAAAGTCGAAAGAATGTAGAACATCTTTGATAGCGGTTACTCAAAATACATGCATATTTCAATCTTATTTATTAGTTGCCAATGGGTTTCTAACATCTCGTAAACGGGTGGTACTATCGCGTTACAACGCGCTCGGTCGGTTTACGGTGGCTGCCGTAAATGTTCACGGGGAATCGAACAAAACGATAATCGCTATCGTCGCAGCTACAGTCGAGTTTCGATAGTTTCGCGTCCCACGAACCTATTATAAACTCGGTTAGTTTTCACCCATCGAATCCTGCCTACTTTCCATCCGTGATCGTTCAACATTGTTGTCAATGAATGATCTCGGTAGTGAACCGTGAAAAACAGAACAGAGGCAATGACGAGGACGAAAGTAAGAGAGCCAATAATGCGTATCCTTCTCGGTTTGTTACGAGGAACGGCCGTTTGTTCGGTTCATATGTATACCGTTATAGGCGCGATTAGCGCTTAGAATCACCTGAATAATCAAAATGATTAATTCATAACTTTCCATTGGCATTTTACAAGGCGTGTATGAGATTAGAACGATTAACGCTAGAAATATTGCAATACTCGAAGTAATCAATTCGTAATTTTCAAATGTGATATTCAACGCTAGAACTATGGAAATAATCAGAATAGTCGAAATAGAGATTTTATAGATTTACAGTTCAAATTTGAATAGTTTGAATGATTTGAATAATTATCACGAAAAATACAAAGACGATTGAAATGATCAAATCATAGTTTTCCATTAAGAAATTAAAATGTACGTTTACAAAAGCGAATATTTGGAAGATTTTTATGATTTTTACTAATGTACATTATGGGGAATATTTGCGTTATATATTTTTTTAAATATCATTTATCTTAACTTCTTTGATATAAATTTTGTAATTTAATGGGTATCTAGTTTGGGGATATTCGATTCGATAGAATCGGTCCGCCCAGAAATCACGCACAGGGGAATCGTAGCGAGGTATATAGCCATAGCGCATGCCGTAAACTTTCTTTAATTGTAAATCTGTCGTTGCGTGGCGTCGCCGGCACGCGCGTGCGACATTGCGCTCGCGAGCTTTCACCGGAGAACCGCACGCGCCTACTTTGCAACGTGGATTGACCGTTATCGTTCACGTTCGATAACATTGTGCTACGAAACGCTGATACTACAAACTACTGATCGTATTCCGAAACTTGATTCATGGATATCTATAAAACATTTTATCGTCCTTATCAGTTAGCGCTGTTTGAATAATAGATATATAAATGGTAATTTATTTCTTATATTGGTAAATATGATATATCAAGTTGACAATATAATTTTAGTTTGGAACTTTTCGTACGTTTGCGTGAAAGATTTAGATATTTGTATAAAGAAAAGGTTACAAAGTGCCATACCAGGATGAACATTTTTCGTACGGAAGTCTGATTTGAGTGTCACGTTTTTCTTTCGGTTTGTGCTTATATTCCTAAACATTACGTTAACGTTGTCGATTATAGTTTAGTATAAGTCTAGCGATTCGTTATCGATATGAGCTATCAGTATCAGTATTGGTTTAACATTATCGGAATTATAATCGCGTGCATACTTGATACAATTTCAAAATTGATTTTATCGAAAGAGAAGCCTTATTTCAACAAATTCCTTATTTTCGATTCACCTTTTTAACGTTAACAATTTAAATCGTACATTGGTTTATCTATTTTTATTTAGAGAATTTTTATCCAACTGTATTGTTTTATCATTAAAAAGTTTTGATACATTTAATAAATTTCACGCTACAATTAAACTTTTTCTAAAAACAAGGTTATAAAAATTCAAAAGCCATAGTAGAGATAAATACCATTAATAAATGAATGTAAATTGATCATTTCACTGTTTTATGAAAATCGTATTTTTTGCCACGAGTCCGTCGAGCTATAGTATTGCATAAAATGTATTTCGAGTTTGAAAGCATCGACGAATACTGTGCATTAGGTTCCTCTTTCTGAACAGATGATTGTTTACACAGAACGGTATGCAGATTTGTTTCATATCGTATCAGAGCACATATTTCACGTTATAAACTCGTCGAATGGTAGAGTTTTTCATTCGAACTCGAATGACAACGTTGCTCGATAAATAAGTAAATGAAATATTGAAATTAACGAAATGAGAAATTCTGACATTTCGTTAATGCTTCTAATTTGTAATAATAATATCGAATGCGTAAGAGGCTTTTCTGTTTATGGAAAGTAACGAAAAGAAATAAGCTGAAACAAAATTTATGCGAACATTAAAATATCCAGTTGAACAAAGCGACGCGAAAGCATCGCGATCGTTAATAAAAATACGGGAGAGCGAGTATGACGATGCAAACAGCATTTTCTATCTCGGAATAATCACCGTTTTGCCACTGTTCGCGATTAAGGTCATCGAAGCTATAGTACATTTCTGACAATAGGGGATTTTACGTTGCTTTGCAATTGCTAGAAATTTGCGAAGGAATCTCTTCTTTATTTATTTATTTATTTATTTATTATTATTACGATCGTTAGATCGTGAATATTCACGTAAATTCGTATTTTTATGAGTACAATTAAAGAAATGGAACTTAAGCAGAAATTTGTTTTACCATCTAAATATTAAAATGTGTACTGTAATTTGGATATTTGCATAGAAATTTCGGTCTAATCATTACTATTGTCTTTATGGACATACGAAGGAAGTTCAAATACAGTTTTCATAAAACCATGATTTTTAGAATGGTTAAAATACAGTTAACCGATGGTGGCTCCAAATATATACACGTATCATTATACTACTCCATATACTTATACTTTTCCATATTTTCTTTCCTTTTTTACTCTGTCATAGTCAAACTTCAAAATTTCATCCATTTCTTTAATTAATGATTCTCATAAAAAATGTGTGAATTCGAAGGGTTACACTACCCTCGATTCTAATTATTTCTCTTTAAAAAAATATGTGTATATTACTGAAATATGGATAAATATTTGTATAAAACGTTGATGGAACAAATTTTATAGATTCGTAGTAAAAAGATCGCTAACGAAAGCCTTAGAAAATGCGTTTTATAGTAAGGAACATTGTAACTGTTACTGTTACATTTGTTTTTACCTTTCATTTTTATTTTACCAAACTAACGAGGGAACAAACGCACGTATAATAATAATCGTGCGTTTTAAAGCAACATCTTGGAAACGGAATGAAACATTCGTCGAAGAGGTTGCTTTATCTTTTCTGTATTCATCGTACGGTCTGTGCATTACGTTGCAAGAAATAAGCAATGACATACTTTAGAAAATGTTCGGGGAAAAGACGAAAGCGTATGATTTCACGTGAACGAAGTAAAGAAAAAAAGTAAAGATGTTAATGTATCAGGTATGGCTAACTCAAAACCATTTTAGTCTTGCTACAGACACTTAGCGTCCTCCGCCCACCAGCGACATTTAAAAGAACGATACTTGCGTCAAAGTATCTTTAAATACGACAAGATGAATTTGTGTCGGTGTTCTGAATAGGCTTACGTCAAAAACAGCGTTAGAAGCTTGGAACTAAAATATCACTGTAACGAAATCTGCACATATCTGGAAGATGCGTGGGATTGCGTTTGAAATTTTCTTAAATCTGATTAAATACATTATCGATTCTCGATGAGCTAAATCATTTTTTCAGAAATTATCGAAGAAAACGAAATTTTTGAGAAATTCGATCGTACGAATATGAAAATTTCTATCTCAACTTGTTCAAATTGAAAAATTTCTATATGTTTGAAGGATGATGTATCGTTAATTTTTCTTATCGTGTGTTTTTACAAAATCAATAATCATATTAATTAGGTGCAACGATTTAACACATTAGATATTTCATGATCAAATTATGATGGTGATCTCGTAGAGATCGTGTCGAGTCACTTAAGCCTTCCATTCGCTAATGACTATGTTCCCCATTGCCCTAAGACGGTCTCCCTAGAAGTTGTCGGATAAAAAGAAGAACCGGTATAGCCGGGAAGAATTTCTTTATTACGATTTCTCGAAATATTCTCTTTGCGTTTCGTCCTATTCGAGCGTGTTTTAAATGCAAAACACCACTTTTCACGAGCAACGCCATTTAGCACTGAAACGCGCCCATTAAGGGGAGATCTTTTCGTGCCTTTCATTGTCGCGAATGAACGATTACACTAACTTTCGAAAATCAGGAAAGTACGTACTTTATTCTTCCTTTAGAAATCCGTATCTAGAATCAGCTTTTTTGTGCGAGAAATCTTTCGTTACTTGTAAAGTTATTCGTTAATGAAATTATAAAAGATCATAAATAACATCCTTGGCTTTAGCTTTTGTCCATATAAGATTGCTTTGAACTCAGCTTTTTAATATTGGATTAGATATAGTAAAATATTATTGATACGACGAATATATGTAGTTAGTATTATACTATTAACATATTACGATAGTATAAAACGTAGAATATATATGTATACACAACGGAGTATTTAGAAATGAAATAACTTAATGAAGCTTTAGCTTAACTTATCGCGATCATTCAATTCATTATTCAAGTAAAAAGATAATCATTGTTACACGATTACGCGAAAGCTGTGATAAATTCGTCGTAACGTATATAAAAATAGCATAATTTATCATTTTTATATCTTTCACATAACTTTTCCATTGATATACGGAACATGGTTTTGCACTGCAAACAAATAGTACAAAACTCTGATAAAATTGTCGATAAAAACGTCTAATAAAATCGCGATTCCTTTTTCTCGGATATAATATAAGCCAATCTATATCTAATGTAATCACACCGATTTACTTGATACATCCGAAAAGTTGCAAAGCTTGTTTGCATGCGGAATCTTTTATATTAACTTAACCATTGTATAGTGTTTCAACGTGGCTCGTTATAAATATAAGTTTCGTTGCTCGTTGGTTTATTCATGGTTGTTGCGCCGCTAGACGGAACTGCGTGTAAATCTAATCCACGTAGCACCTCCGGTCGACGCGGGTCGTGCAAACGCTTCCACTGGATTCGTGCCAGTTATCCGTCGAAAGTCGCGATTTAGAGGGTGGGGACACGTGGCCTCGAGTTTTCCTTCCTTCGAAACGGTCCTTTGTGCCCTTGGAAGCCTCATCGACTCGGTTACAGTGGCATTCGTATCGCGGAAGTAGGCAATTCCACGTGTTTCCCTGGTCGAGCTGCTCGTAGTCGCGTTCTCGGATAAGGATACGAAATTTTGATTTAAATCTGTCCTCCTTTTTCTCTTTTTATTCCTTCGCTCTGCTTGCTGTCGAGTATTTGTTCGTCTATACAAAAAGAAAAATTCTGTTTTCTTTTTATGGCCGGATAACGATAGGTAAAAATACAATATAAGAATTTTGAGTTTGATTATTCCTGTGAAAAGATTTGCGAATGTTACTGAAACAAGAATAAATGTATCACGTGCAAAATGTATATTTATATTTACGCAAATATCTTCGTTGAAAACATTAAAAAGGATGTACAACGTTCGTTTTTGTATTTATGTTCGTTTTGTACTCTTCAAAACTGTAATGCTTGTGCTCTTGTTTGTTGTAAAAATATATTGTTTATTCGTTTTAAATGGTAATAATAATAATAATAATAATAATAATAATAATAATAATAGGTATTTATATTTATGAAAGTACGAATAATTTTAACATTGTGAAATCTACTTTTCACGAATTAAAATAGGGACGCAGTCATATCAGTATAGCACATCGTCGCCGGTTTAATCAGATGAGGTATGCTAGTCCGCCATAAAGGGGACAAACAACAAATTCAAATGGTTTCATACTTTAGTTGCTGGTATAATATATCACTCTATGTAGCTCCCTTCCATTTCTGAAATGAGATTTAATTTCCATTCTCATTAAGCGCTGGATGTACGATGAAATATAAAAAATTGCGATTTAAGTGAGAACAGGATGATACTTTGTACATGCCGAATACGTGAAACAGCTTCGAGCACGATATTTCATAGAAATTGAATTCGAAGATCTTACGAGCACGCTTGTCTACTACGTTTTTTTTCATACAATTCAATTCTGCTTATTACGTAGATATGTACTCGTGTCACAAGATGCGAATGATACTTTCGAAAATTAAATTGGAAATTTCTGCAAGAAATTCTGCTATAAAATTGATAGAAAAATTGGATAATGCGAGTTTACATTTTCGAAAATCAGACTGAACATCCCACAAGGAATTGTTTCGTAAAAGTAATAAAAGTATTGCATGCTTGAGCCATATCTTTATGTCATCTTTGTCTGCCATTTTGATCTATCTACGTTAAGTTGAAATTAGTAGTTGCTCCAGTTGCGTGACTTATTCTTATTCACGATGCGAGTAACATTTTTAAACATAAAATTATATATTCTACAAGGAACTTTATCATGCAAATGATAAAGTAGCCAGATAGTTAGACTTATATATTTATGACAAACGTATTTCTTGCGTCTGCCACTTCTGTTTATCTACGTCAGAAACGAAACTCAAGATTAGAATAGGACATCTAACGTAAAAATATCTATTTAAATTCTATTCCCTTAATTACCACGACAAAGATACGAATTTGCATAAATATTCGCAGTCTGTTTATCACCATGAAAAATAAATCATCGTTACAGAGAGAAAAAAAGACCTTGCGAAAGAATGTATCTGATACATATATGGATAGGTGTTTCACGCGTAATTTTTATTTTCCTCTTTACCCGTCGAATCACCCTGTTTTCTCGTTTGCACCCCCATATTTGCCCTGTTCCGTTTGTTCGTCGAGCACGCGGCATGGCGTGTTTGTCAAACGCAACATCGAGCATGTACAAAAGCGCGTGTTACGAGACGCGACAATTTCTTTTGTACAGGGCAAAATATGTATTCTCGAACAATTTCGTAGATAGACGGTCCACGGACCACCGAATATCATTCCGCGCGTTATTGACGCGGCTTGCTTTTCAATTATTCGCTCGGCCAATGGAGATACTGAAACGCGAAGAATCGATTTATCGAGCGTCGAACGTGGCCAGTGCCCAATCATTCGATATAAAACAATATCTAGACTTGGTAATTCCACGTTAAATTGTGCCAGTTTCGATTAATTCTACGTTATCAATACAGTAGCTGTTTCTATAATTGTCATTTTAGTTCCTCTACTTAAATAGAAGGGTATAGAATAAAGAATCACATATAGAAACATTTTATTCAATGGGAATTTCGATTCCTGTAAAGGTAAAGAAATAACCGACTTGTAATTTGCAAACAATATTTGCGACGCTATATTTGCTGTATCGACGATGCCACGCAAGACTTACTGTTGCTGGTAATTTGTCAAATTTCGCTACCTATGTCGTATAGCTTCGATTATTCCAGAAGTAGCGTGAATTTATTCCAACATACGATTTAATATTACATTTAATATTAAACGTTTATCATACTAGAAGATATAAATATACCTATTAGCAAACATCAATATGTCCTGTATACCCAAAAATTAAGTTGGTTAGTAAGTTATAAGGACATTTATCCTAACTATAATACGTATATGTAATACGCGACAGATATAGATTGTTGGAGAATTAAACCGTTTGGTGGCTGCAACGTCGGTCAAAGACAGGAGAAACGGGGGCAATGAACAATGCGTCTAGGACGATTGCCGATGAAAAACCTACGGGAAAATCGATCGTCGGTCCGTTCCCCGAGTTTTTTCCCTAGCCCCTAATCTCCAGGGGTTGTTCAGAGTCCCCTGTGAAGCGTCCTTCGAAACCATCCTTATTTTAGGTTCGCTCACCCTCGAAGTAGTTAACGAGATTCATCGCGTCGAGCTTGACGGTAACTTTCTGAAAGACAAAACAGAAACAGAGCGAAAAATAGAAAGAAAATATAGGATAAGGTGTAGAATATTTAAGCTATTTGAATCAAAGGAAGTAATTTGCCGTTTTAGATTTCAAACTTCGGATTCAATCGTGTGACACTAATAACGTTAACAACACGTTGCACTTTGTTTTGACGTTCGAACGTGCAGTTCGCTTCCTCAGGGTAGATCTGAAAATGAATTTGTATCGTAACTCGTTAAACTTGATTATGAACAATTTTTATTCCCTCAAGAATTTCTGTTCTTTTTCGCAACCGATCAAATCACTTCGTCTACCTAAGTAAATACAATAATTGTTATTTCCTTCCATTTTTGTAATATTGTACGATGGATCGATTGTACGAATATTTTTGTCTCTCGCTATATATTTAGTAATTTTGATCATTTATTCCCGTGTTCATAGAATAAATAACGACAAGCGCGAATGCGTTAAGCTTACTGAATTGGCTGGGTCTTGCCATTGTTCTATGTAAAGTTGAAGATTGACTTTTAAGATGTCGAAGCTTAGGCGACTGAAATAACTACCCTATCTTGCAATAGCTCCTAAACTCCCATCACTCTCGCTTTCACAAATCGATACGCACTTTTACGCGCGCGTCACGCAGAGAAAACGCTTCCGTTCCGTTTCGTTCCGCTGTTGCTAGCTCATGCAAGTCTGCCTGATTTTCTTTCTCTCTTTCTCTCTCGTTTCCTGTGTATAAGCGGTGGCACAAAAAGCTTCGAGGCCTCTTATCACATTTTCTTCCTTTCTTCTCGCTTTCTTCTCTCCTCTTCACGGTGGGAAATAATGTTCTTTGACGCGAGCGCCTCGCGATTCCGCTTTCCTAACGAGAAACAAGGTGCACAGGAATTCCTTTGAGCCGTTTTATCGAAGGAAAAGGGACAGGTTCGCGTCTCTCTCGCGGCTCGGTCGATCTCGTTGCTCGATATTCGTTTCCCATGTTCCGTCGTATAAGAATCCCGGTGCTTCCATGCCGCGCCCGGACTGTTTACCTCAGAAATTTGATGAAAAGCCCTTTGACAGGCCAACGTTCCACCGCCTGTTCCGCCGCGTTTTCGAAACTTTTCCGAGGGACGTAATTGTTTTCTTTGCTAGACGCCATGCTTTACGTCCTCTCACGCTCCGCGGGAGCTATTCGAAAGTTCTGCGAATCTAGGACGACGTTTACAGCGTGTCAACTTAAATGATTGACTGATATTGTTATATTTTCAGCATGAAGTTGGTAATAATTAGCAAGGCACGAGCTTTTAATGAGACTGATCTACAGATGAAGCGTATTTTTTGTCTAACTAATCAATTTTAGTTTGCGAATATCAAAGTTAGATTGAAATATTGGCGTGAATTTTCTTGGTGCTCATTGGTAAAATTTGTAATATCCCAGTTCGTATTTTTCTTATCTAAAAATGCAGATACATTTTGTTTAAATTTGTGTTTATCACTTTTTAATGATCAATTTTGATTTGTATGCGCATCGTGTTTCTGATTAGAAAAATCAAAATTAAGTTAAAATGTTGGTTTTGATTTTTTTTCTAGTAGTAAAATTTGTGATATTTTTGTCCTACAGCGTTACCTAGAAATACGTATAATTTTTGCATATTTCTTCCACTCGTATGACTCGTACTTTACTCTATCAACATTACAACACGTTTACGTTTCACGGATCTAATTACGTCCTCACTACACGCGCAATTACCGATTCATTTGCAAAAACACTCTCCGTTCGCCTAATATTTACAGTTACCTTACGCGGTATGAATAACATTAACTACCATTAATGGACACCGTGCTTGCTAATGTGGTCCAAGAACGTTTATGGTGGGCATACCAGGACAATCGAATGCACGCGTGCATACAAATGTATCAATGTGATCAAAAGCACTCCTTTTCACGACTAAATAAAAGCCTCTTAATGTACAATGAAATTTATCATTTTAATATGGAATTCTTCGATATCAAATTAAAGCGAGAAAATCATATATACCGATACGATCTTTTTCATATTTTGTTCAAACCAATTGCAAGATATTTTTTAACGTAGAAAAATATAATTGCATGGAAAATGATGGAAAGAACGTTATCGTGTTTATAAAATGCACGTTATACTTCTTCGCTCTTACACGATCCCGCTCACAAGAAATTCAATTTATAACAAAGCTGAATTTCAATCAGAATTTCCCCTATTTTTATCTCCCCTTTTCCCCTTGTTATTCTCACGCCAAAATTATTATTTTTCTTCGTCTTCGTTCGAAGAAAAACACCAACGAACGAAACAAAAAATGGAGCAAAAAATAAGAAAGGAAAGGAAGGAAAAACCATGCAAGATCGCTTGACCTACGGCTCGTCGTATCGTCGAGTGTTAAACCATGCGCGTTGCGCAAATAGGTTGCCGTGCTCATTAAGTATACGAGGTGGAAAAAGCGTTCCTGGCCCCGGTGGCGTCTATATATGCACGTTAGAGTTAGGGGACCTCCTCCCCCATCGGGGTAGTTGTACTATTGATTTTTTTCGCCCTGTCCCGTTGAATTATCGAGAGGCTCTCTCTCGTGGGCGATCCTGCTGGCACATTGTGCTGTCCTCGACACGAACCCATCATACAGAAAATCGTACGCGTGTTAAAGGAGAAAGCGATAAAGGACTCGTGTGATCCACGGTAACATCCGCGTACCGGTAACACGTTCGCGTCTCTACCTTTTATCCCTACTGTATATATATAAGAATTTAATCGTAAGACTGGTTTTATACGGATATTTTATCGTTAGAAGTATCTACTGGTTTTTGTCCGTGACTTCGTTCACGTGGACTACTAACGTAGGAAAAAATATTTAAGCGAATGAATTTTTTATGAATGGAATAGCCACATATTCTTTATACCAACAGTTAGGTTATTCTCCGGAGTAAACAATATTAAATTCGATCTCGGAATGTATACAATTCAGATGCCAGGCTATTTCTCAGCTTCTACAAAATGGATCGAGACGAAACGTATCCTATTTTCTTCCCTGGACACTAAGCTATAGAACAGAGAAAACCTCACCAAAATCCGTTCGGTAGTTTTCACGCGATATCAATGCGAACGGACAAATATTTTTAAAATTAGATTTTTCGACTCCGTAGCTTATGACCTGTTTCTGGATGACCGTTTTATTTTTCTTCTCTTTGTTTTACTCGATATACAAACGCTACTGTGTATGTATACAGATATAGATATAAGATATGTTCGTAAGTATCATACCGATGGCGATGTACGTATATCTCTATCTAGTCTGTATGTTTTTGTACATTAAAATTTTCCATAAATGCATAAACATCTGCAGCCTATTAATAATATTGCAACTTATTGAATAATAGTTGAGAATGCTATGTAGAGTGTCTTCTTCCACTTCATTCCACTGAAGCAAAGACTAACAAGGGATATTTTTGATACGAGCCTTTCGATTCTTCTATTTGTGTAAGAAATACAATATAGATATTTGTAGTTATTTATAGCTATCTATTTATAATTATTTTCCAATTAGGAAAGAACGGTCGACACGAAGTTATCCTATTTTATAAATGGATATACTGTACCACGTATTTTCTTGTATTTTACTTCTAAACAAGCATCTCGCGCGGAACTGACCTAAGAACAAAGATACAGCTCTGTCTTCAGAGAATAAAATAACTACCCTTACTTCGAAAGGTCGAAGAAAACAGCTTTCATTTACACTCGATCCGTTTCGTAATAGTTCCGACGCGATACTTCCAATTAAACTGTCGGGCGATCGAGTGGGTGAGCGCACGCGGAAAATTAACGAATATTCACCGGCATTTTCCAGCGACGACGCCACCAATTACGATTATTGATTGAGAGCTGTCGCAGTTCTCTCTCTCTCTCTCTCTCTGTAAAAGCATCGATGCGAGAGAAACTTGCCGTATCTCTATCGGAAAGCCGTGAAATAATAATTCGCCAGGGATATTAAGTGTAATTGTTGTCCGTAAACCAAGAGAAAGGGGAGAAAGGTTTACCTCGTCGGTTGGAAAGAAAAGGAACGTCCTTCCCTATCTGTCGAGCCGAAGGACACCACCAACTTCCCCTGTCGTTTTCCACTTCTATCCACCGTTGTATGGTATTACGTCCAGCCGGGGTACAGTTTAACCGTAATAACGAGCGGACTCAGGCGGAGGTGTAGCACGGCGGCATTAGATTAATCGAGCGAATCGCCCACGTATAGCGTATGGCACGTAGAACATTTCTCACCTGCCCTTTTTTCCTCGTGCCCTGTTCTCACTGTCTTTTTCTCGCCCACCTTTCTGTCTTTGTCGCGTGTATAGAGGCTGTTTCAAAAAGGTAGGGCAGATTTTAGGAGCACGCGATATTCATCGAAACGAGTAAATTTCATTGGTATAGTAATAATGAAATTAAAGTCATACGGTGTTAGTTTAAAAGAAGATTGTATATTCTTCTGTTACCTTCGATATCGTACAATTACTGTATATTACTGTACATGTTAATATCTGTCGTGGTTACTTTCTTCGATCTAACCACCCACTCGATAAGTTGTAGATAGACGCGCGATAAAGTCGTACGTTTTATGTTACTTCAAACTCATAACTAGAATCATCTTATAACTCGGAAGTTAACGATATTCATGAACCTGTGTTTATTAATCCTTTCGATAGGGTGCGACTAGATATTGTCGTTTTAAATCCTGAAGGGCCATTTAAATATTAAACGACAGTGTTTTAGAAACATTTTCGGCTCATGGAAAAATCATGAAATGAGAATCGATCTGCATATAAATATTCGTATACGTTTCTGATATACAAACATTTTGTACGAAGTTCTTATATACGAACGGTTTATACACAGGTATTATATGTAGTCTCTACATATAAATATATTTTCCATATGTCTTTTTAAGTCCATTTATTCGATGGATAAAGTCCCTGGACTTTAACTTTAATTTTCTGTAACATCCTGTATAGTCAGAACAAGCCATGTGCGACAATACGAAGGACGAAACTAGTCGGATGGCGAGAAGTGAACGTCGTCGTCGTATTCTGTCGTCGAGGCTCGTTAGGCTTAGGTTTAACAAGTTGCAGCCGATTTGTCGATTGTTACGATTGCTACACAGTCGAGTACTGCTACTATATGGCTCGTATAAGTTATATACATATGTGGGGATTGGGGAAGGGTGATTGTTTATTTGCCAATGATACGGTATATCGGTGAACTGTTGGTTTCTTTTATGGACCGGTATGTGATGCAGGAGTAGAATGAATAGATATAGAAGAGGTAGAGACGCATTGAAACTGTATTGAATGCAAATAATTGTATTGTATACGCTTAACGGTGTGTCGAACGTAATGGATGGCCTGCAGTAATTGAAATGTAGATGTTCAGGCCATTCAGGTTTATTTTTCACGTATAATACAGTTTTGGGTTCATCCTAAATGTGATAATATGAGATTAATTATGATTAGAAAGTTTAATGTATTTTATTTTAGCTTTTTGTAATCGAGGATTTCTATTTGTACTACATATCTTCCAATTCCTAATTTTTTCAGGTCTGTTTCAAGCTTTAGCAATATATAATCATCAGTTGTAATGAAATTTCAAAATATCTCGCATAACACATATAATACATTCATAAAACGTATGTACAAGTATTGCAATACTTCAGTATACATACATACGTAATCTACCAGTCTATTCTGCGTTATTGAGGATTCCAAATTAGAAATCATCGTGAATCTTCTTCAATTCCCTCCACTTGTCAACGTCTCTCTTATCGTGCATCGAGTTTCTATAAAATGTCCAAGGTTTTAATGAAACACCACGTTCCTCAACCCTTTCCATCCTCGTTCCTTGTTTACATTAAGCGCCTCTCCTTTATTCGTCCGTCTGGAGAATCGGTCGATATTCTAAATGCATTTTTCCAAGTGCGTCGACTCGTCGGACGATCAGCGTCGCAACAACTTGGAAATCTCGCTGGTCGAAAGGGGTTGGGTGGTTGAAAGAGGGTCGGTGGCGAGGGTCGACTCGCGATCCCGTGCTCGAAGAGTGGGTGCTTGACAGAGTCGAGTGAACGGTACAATTTCATCGACGGCTCGGGCAATAATCTCGTCGACAATGCGGCCGTTCCGCCGTCCGGAGCGAGTCAGCTGGCATCTTCGATCCGTTCTCGACTCGATTCCAGTCCGACAGTCGATGTTCCCGCTGCTTTCAACGTTCGTTTCGAAACGATCTTCCTCGCGCACGATTGGCCCGGACTCGAGAAAGATTTCGATAATACTCCTCGCTAACACGATCGCGATTTCGCTCTTTTATCTATCCTATATGGTTTTACGAACACTGGAATTACCAAGGATCGTGAACATTTGTAGCAGAGAAACGAAACGATTTCGCGGTTTACTCAACATATCGTATTTTATTCTGACTAGCTGATGGTTAATAAGACGTTACCAAAAGCTATATATTTTTGAGACCAATATCTACACTGACGTATTTTTATTAAATTAACGTACGAGACGAAAGACACGTTTTGTGTATCGAAATTGCCCAGTTCGACGCGCGATTACAGACAGTTAAAATGCAAATAGGTCTTATTTCTTCTGAACTGATGGGAAGAATTCTGAGGTTAATGCAAGCGATAATTTTTAACAGCAGAATCTAAATAGTTTTTAATGTGCAGGTAAATATAGAGTACATAAACGATGAAAATTGTAAGACACATTATTGTGTATTTTTCGACAAGTAATTTAAACTACTGATTCTAGAGAAGAATAGTATATTCTGCTGCTAATTATTAATTCGTCATTCGTGTGTTCACGTTAATCAAATTTAAACATGGTTACCATGAATCGACCAAAGTGTTTGGATATTTATAAACCCTAGAGTATCTCGTCCATAACGTTGCGTCACGAGATACATACTTTATCACCAGATGTAAAAGGGTTAAGCGCCGCACGATTAAGTTAGAATACAGCGAGAACAGAATAATTTATTATAAGTTTAAACCCGCTATCTGTTGTGTCCAACTTTCATTGTGGTTATAAACGGAAACGCTAATTTGTTTCTTGGATAGTAGCGTAATCTCGTCGCCGATGATCTCCAGTTTAGGTTTCCCTCGAAACTTCTCCGTGATAAAGAATTTATCGTCTTGTACAGTTTACAGATTTAATGTTGCTTTAACGAGTTGAATGTTTCGTGCTTTGCCGTATTCACTTTCTCACATACATAGAAGCGCCCCAGCAATCCTGCTATTACCCAGAAAAAGAAATCGAAATTGTCGTTACATTATTTACGTTGTCCATCATTTTCTTTTTATGGGCTACCATCGATCTTAAATCTCTTGAAACTGAAACTAAATTCCATAAAGTCGACAAACGGTGCAGGATCGTAATATCAACATAATCGACTTTCAATATCTTTCCTCTCAAAAACCAAAATCGTCGTATGTGGAAATCTATATTTTTATAAAAATTCTTCTCCACCATACCACGATCTCTGAGGCTCCCTGTACATTACACCATCTGATACAATAAGAAACAAAAATCCTAAAAAGGAATATTAAAAATAGGACACGTACAGGTATGGTAAAAAAAAAGAAAAACGAAAAAGTCGTATTTTCTTCACGCTGCTGTCCGTATCACAAAAATTTGCCCGTCTACTCGAACGTAAATGCCCGCCACTCCGTTCAAATTTCCTCGTTTCGCGCGATTCAGTCCTCCGACACCCATTCATATTTCCTTCGTTTTCAAAGGCTCGCGTTTTTCCCGTTGAAAGCGTCACCGCGGCATTGCACCGCGTTAAATACTATAGAGTATAGGTATAGAGGATGGAACCACGCGCGACGCTTCAAGCTCACTACGACACGCTAGAAGCATTAGCCTGCGTCGGCGAGCATCGCCAGGCTGATGACACCTCATCACGCGATCCCTCTTTCACCGGTGCACGCACGTGCTCGATTCGGTGCCGGCGTGGCGCGGGTGCGGCATTTCGCGCTATCAATCTTCGCTAAACATATGCTCCAAAAATCATACACGTCCCTTAAATGCGGAATTTCTTACGAGTGCCAGGTGTTGGTATCACTGACTCACGAGAGTATTTCAACATCGACCATACAGAACTTATGTATTAGGTTGTCCGGAATGTTTGTTTCGTTTTATAAGGAAATAATAGACGCACGATGTTTTTTGTTTTATATGAGTTTATTGAATTATGCACGAATATAATAATAGAAATAGAACGAAATGGATCATACCTAATTCAATAAAATAATATAAAACGGAAATTGTTGTTCATCTATTATCACTTTATCACTTTTAAAACATTTTGAAATTTCATTAACATTCGAACGAGGGACGATAGCCACGATTATATTGGACAAATTCAGTAAAAAGTTACGTAGCATACAGCATGAATAGCCATCTCGAACATATCGCGGAGTAAATGTTGTTTTTGACCATTAGTTTCTCGTTGATTTATACATTTTGGAAATTTCCGGATACCTATGAGAGATGGTGTTCAAAATTCCAATAGTGACTTTGTTCTTCGTTAAAATATTACGAGACCATAATATTATTTAATAGAATAGAGCGTTTAGATTATTATGAACCGCAGAATATTAAGACAGCATAAAATTCATTTTGGAGAATTAATATATAACGAAAGAATGAATATTTCCAAGTATCGTTCGGATATTATGAAGGAATTTTTTTAAGCAACCCTCAGCTTGTTTGATTATCAAGTTGCAGCTGTTTATAAACAACATTCTTCTAAACTGGTAGATACAAGCAATCGTACTTAATACTGGATTAGAAGTAATACTTGAAATGTATTAACAACTCGTCGAATCTTGCAAACGAAAATTGCATACGACGTGCCATTATGTCGCCTGTATGCAGCTTGTACGATGGAAGGGATGGTATACAACAGCAATTTCACTATGGACGATTGTAATAAGCACGTTGACAATGGGCCCAGGATACGGACTGGCCCAGCTGGTCCTTCGATTTTTACCGCTTGTTTGCCACTTTCGTGCACACGCAGTCCGTATTACCAGTATAGCGCAAGGATACAGGGACACGAGGAACACTGTATACTCTGTCCCTCTCCTTCTTTTTACTCGACTGGTAACACATGTTGCATGGAGTGTGTCCTATTGTCTCGTGTCCGTGGTCGCTCTCGTACGTGCCGCATACCGAGTAACGGACAGGCAAATGAAGGATTTTTGATCATATGCCTCGTCTGGCCACAAGGGATTTTCGATGGGCCGGCACGTTTCATTCTTCCCTTCTTTGGCTTCGATATGCTGCGCTCAAAATTATCCTTGTCCAACTGGTGTAGTTATTTGTGCGAATATTTGGCGGAAATTCGTTGTATTTATACAGGTAGATTTTATAGCGAACATTTATAAATATACTTACCTATAACCAACAAATAATAAATGCGTTTGTAATTGTTTTTTCTTTAAGAATTGATCGAAGAAAATTATTTGTCAAGTTTACCGTATAGTATATAATTGTATTAAGTACTTACGATCAATCCTTGTATGCAAAGTATTCCTTTTATAGTATTAATTTAAGTATTATATGAACAAAAGTTCATAATGAACGTTTAAATTACTTTTTATAAGTATTCGGTGAAGATCGATTAAGAAATTCTTCGGAATATCTTCAGAATATAAACAGTCGTTTAAGCTTCAAATTATAATAAACGCTATTATCAAACTAAAAAAACGCAGATGATTCAAATGCTCGGGTAAACAGAAATATTTCACACACAGAAGTGAACTCACCGTTAATCACTTCGACGCACAGTAATTTCCTTCTTTTCTAATATACTATATTTACATTATTCGTTTTAACGTGTAGTATAATGTGATTATAGATAAGCGAATGATTCACGACAAAGAAATTTTTGTCTCTGACGTAACAGTGAACGGGAAAGGTAAGCAAAACGTTGGTGAGATAAGATTGATGAAAAATCACGATATGTACTTCCGATACGAGGTCGTTTATATCATTTCGAAATTGCATATTTTTCTTAATCGATTTGTCGATAATTATCTCTCTCTCTCTTTCTCCGTGGCAAGGTCTGCGACCTAGTTGCAAATGAAACGAGGAAAGCGGTTGTAGACTTGCGTGCTTAAGAGACGGGAAGACAGGATTAAAAGGAACGGGGTTGAAAGGCAAAAGGGTAGACGTCCAATGGTATTTGCGAATTGCGATATCGTGTACTATCAAGGTGGTGAACAAATTGCGAGATAGGGGAACGAAGGACGAAGGAAATAGCCGGTGTAATGCAGACGAGTCAATAATGGAAAAATTTTTCCGCCGATTTACTTCCTCGTAGAGTACATTGCGCGTTACCATTGCCCAAGATGATAATAATGACGAAGTGATTGCGATTTTCTTGGCGGCGGAAGCTATCGAAATGAAATATAACTTAACGTTAGAATTGTCGATTTTCAGCGAACAAAATGGCTGTGTAATTTATAATTTTTCGTGGGAATTTTATAGATTTATATATGTAGGGTTATCATTGGAGTTAGGAGCGTATAATGAATATTCGCGTGAATTGACCATCGTTGTTGTGTACTATAGATGATATTTATTGATACAAATGTGATTATTACAGAGTTTAACAAGTAATAGCCGCGATTGGATAATCGAGATGTCGATGACAATGAATTTAGGTTCGATAACGAATCCACGGTCAACGGGATCACGAATGCGATTTGATACAGGATTCTGGTGTCACTCGACGTACTTGTCCACCGTACAAGTAGAACTTATCGGACTGAATCTCGGTACAAGTGAAACTGCCCTTATATACTCCTCTCCGTACCTCTCTGTACCCCTCGGGTCAATCTTTGTTTTTAAGGAGAGCTGTTTAATTTCTCCATACCTCTGTTAGGTACACGTCCCTCCCGTGACCGTGGCTACGTTCAGCGACCCGTTATGTCACTTCGAGCCCAAGCTCAGTGTTATAAATCTCGGGCACCCATACTCAGATTAAATCATAAACAATTATTTCTCAGTTTTATCATTTAAATCCAACTATAATAAAAAGTCTGGACTAAAGTATCGGGGATCTTCCCAAACATTCCAAAAGAAAGGCTCCGATGTCCTTTCATCTTCGACATATAAATATATTTTATAGTTTCACAGATAGATCAGGTTCTTAAGTAGGTTAAAAATACTTCGAATTGTTTATATTATTTACTTTTATTTTATTTTATTATTATTCTTTATTTTATAAAATTATATAAATAAGAAATGTAGCTAGGTACCTTTTTTTTACACACACCATATAGGCGAAGGAAAAGGTAGATTGAGAATGCTGAAACGTCAGCAACCGGAAAAGCGAGGGAAATAAATAAAACATGATCTTCGAAGGGACAAGCGTTGTAGTTTGCCTTCTATTGGTAGAATGGAGGGATCTTGGCACGTTTCAAGGATGATAAGTGTACCTACAACGCTTAATGATATTGCTACTTTTGTATTCTATACTCGCTCATGATGAAGCTCTATTGATGAGAATATGTACCTTCAAGTTGAATGTTGTTAGATATTAATGGTATATATCAGAAAATGTTATGGACTAGGATTACCTAATGAATAAGAGATTTAGAATTGCGCAAACGAATACGTGGACTGGAAGCAGAAAGCTCAAAAATTTATGCAGAGAAACGTTGAATACGAGAATCCTTGGATTTTTTTGTTACTTTTTTACTTCGAGGTGCAAAGGTTGTCGTTCTCGTTCTTTTAATGAATGTTTCTTCTTTTTTCTTTCACATCATCCCCACCGGTAAATGCGACTATTAGAAGTTTCAAACTGCTCGCGCTTTAAAGTGTAAAACTATGAAACTTCTTGTTAAGTAGTATATTTAAGGTAGAAAAAAAAAGTACGAAGAGCCAGTTTCATCGGCTGGTTTTACGCGTGAAAAATGGAAATAGACGTTTGTGGCGAACATTTGGATTACAACTGGCCATAAGAATGAACAATAACTCTTCTTTATGAGGAAAGAATAAAAATATTGTTTCCGCCGACATTACCATGAAATAAAACTTACGTAACTATTATGAAAGTAGTTTTTCAAAATTAGCGAAAAATTCAAGAAAATATAGATATTGTATTAAACTTGTGCATATTAAATATAATCTCTCCTTCTTTAGTAAGTGTAATTTCTTGAAAATTACAGAATTTTCAGATTAATTTTTATACCTATATTTTTTCATCTTCTTTAAATGAAAATTTCATTAAAATTATTTTATTTTTCGCAAATAAACAATTGTTTGCAACATTTTCATTAAAAAAAAATTAACTATTAACAATGACATTCGAGGGATTTTTGATTCAGGCGTTTTAATAAAAATTTCAAAGAAACATTTCGTTGCAACGCAACAATACGATTATAAAACCTTCCAGAGTCTTTAGAAATAATTTAAGGAAACTACAACTGTTTATAACCAAGGACAGTCCAATGACACGAAATTTTGTGGAATTGGTATATCTTTCTTCTTCCTTTAAACCGAGCCCGCTTTCTTGTTTTATTGATCAGGCCTCAAGGCCTCTCGCTACCTGATGTGACCGGTAGAGGTATGTAGAGGTTACATTTTTGGCTTCTTTGAAACACACATTCACCAAGCACTTCTCTCTATCTCCTCCATCTCGAGAAAATACGAAATCAGGAAATTCGAGTGTCCACCGTCGGCAACTTGCCTAATTTCAAACATCGTTTCTATCGTCAGTCTGAATCAGTCTATCGCCAGAACTTCATCAAGTAGCCACTCGTTTCTTCTACGAGTCTACAAGCCTAATTTGGTTCTTTCCAGAACGTTTTAAAGAGACTCGATCGCATTAAGTTGCTCTACGAGGCAGTCGAGTAAAAGTTCGCACGAACAATCTCCCGCGCTGCAACATATTTTCTATTACACCAACCTAACATCACGAATTTCGAATATCACGTTGAATTTTTCATAGGTACTTCTTCAGGAAACTGTATACATAAATGGTACCGTTACGCAATTAAATCGTTTCTTATCATGTTCGCTGCTAACACTCTACCTATATTTAAAGCGCAATCAATGTCGAGTTAAGCGTCCCGCATTTTCATCGTGGCTTTAAAAGCCAATCGGTCGCGAACAGAATCGTTTTCACGGGCTTTCGCAGAGGCGTTCGATGATTTTACGAGGAGTCGTATCGTTCGTGCAACACGTGTCGACGACACGTTTTCAACCTCTCCTTCGTGCATTTACCTTCGCCATGGATTATTATTTCTGGCCTATCTGCGCGAGTTACTTCGACGTCGACGATGTGTGCAGGTCGTTACTCCATTTTTTCAACCGCTTTAATCGCGTTATTTGCATACGGGCTCGTTTTACACGAACATGCCCAACTTATTAATTCTTTTTTGCCAAGGGTTTCTTTTTTAAACGAACCTTCATCATCGAGAGAAATCAATTTTTTTTTTAATATATTCGCAGCTATAAACAGTTTCAATGGAGTTTATAAAGTTTGGTGAAAATTTCATTCTCTGTACATATTCTCGTTTTAACAGCTTTGATGAAAATAGTAAACCCGTAAAAATGGTGCGTCAGACCTTTTATTTTTTAAATTATTATTATTATATTTAATCTACATACCAATCTTGTTCTCTAATTATTACTCATCGATAAAACTGCTAGATTTATTCACCGCATGAAATTATAAATCCTCGAACTACAAGTTCTGAACACAACCAGTCGTGTGTTCGATGCTACGGGTCCATCTCATTATCAAGCAAATGAGCCACAGTGACAGACGTTTAGCACCTCTGTCAATTTCTCCAGCCATAGACAAAGTATCTTTCAATTCTACCAATCAATTTAACTACCCTTCTCACTATAATCTCTATGCGTAAGCTTCTTAGGAACGATCGTGACTTTCTTCACTTTTATGAACCAAAAATCTCTACCATTCAATAGCAACTTCTACAATAACTTCTGATTATCTAAGTTGTTCTCGCTTCTAACAAATCCCTCTAATGAATTCTACGCACGAAACCACGTGTTCTTTAAGCACAGGATTTTAGAAAACCAGTTACATGCCTGCAAGAGTTGATTCTATTGTAAAGGCTTACTCAGGGTTTAGTTTGGTCAAGTTGTTCGAATTGGAATAATTTTACTTCGAGTTTGTGTTTATACAAGTAAAGTTGAGTGACTTGGAGTTATTCGAATTTAAGTAATTTGATTTTCCGCAAGGAATACTAAAACGACGAAGAAGATGAAAATGTGGAATTTGTTGAAGTGTCTGTAATAGTAAGAGAAATTATGAGCGAATTCTTCAATTAAAAAAGGGACGATATTATCGAGGATCGTTCGAGTTTTAAGAAAGCAAATGTTTTTTCTGTGTGAATTTTCTTCAACAATATTTAAATAAATTTGACAAAAATCAGTTTCGTATCAGAAAATCAAGCAATCGATCGATAAATCAGATCTTTGCGAATCAACTGAAACAAATTGGTTTGCATTACAACTTGCTAAAGTAACTTGGCTGATTTGAGATTTCAGTGAACGTTCGCAAACGTGGTACGTACCATGTGTCCTTTATGAATGCATGGAAGATTCGATCCTATTGTAAGGTGAGCAAAGCGGAACAACGCGTATATGCACACCGGGATGTACACCGGGTGGCCCGATGGATTATTCATGCTGACGATAAACAGTGCATACGTGAGAGCATACGGGCGAAATGGAACGTACGAAGACGATAATATGACAATGAAAAATTTTCGAGAATCACAAATTTTTAAATTTACAGAACTGTAGGATTCAATAAACTTTCACGAGATTCGATAATATAAATAGTACAAAATCGTTGCTCATTTGTAACTTTTAACTTCTTGGGGTACAGTGGTACCATTTTTGTTGCACGATAGCGCAAAATAGTTTACGTTTCGACGATTGAAATATACACTGAACAATTTGCAGCTTTTGACATCTTTCCAGCTGTACGTAGATACACACATACAATATATCGAATTAATCACAAGAAATTAAAAACGAATGGTTTACGTAAGTTCGTGTCTCGTTCAAAACTTTCATTGCGATAATTGTACTACTATCGATAACATTCAAGGGACTTAGTACTCAAATGTATTAGTGAAAATTTCCCAAAACAACTATTTTGAAGATATTTTGGAGACTATTACGAAGATATTTTCTAATGTTAGAAAAATATAGTGACCGAAAGAATACAGCAGAGTTGAAGAGAATTGATAATTCAAACGCTTCGTTGAAGATTCTGATAAACGAAGGTAAACACTTTGTTCGTATTTTGTTCAACTGAAGATGTTAGAAAACTCCACTTCGAAGCTCTAGATCGAAAATAAGTAAAAGAATGTAGCAGGATTAAAAGCTAAAGGAGCTCAGCGATTCAAATGCTTTACTGAAAATCCGCCCAAAACAACAAAATTGTTTGCCATTAGTCAGTTATTATAATATAATATCAACGAGGCCTGGTGATTTCTGGGACCAATTTGAGGCGCATCTGGCGACCACGTGCTCCACGAATTTTACCCCTGGCGAAGTTGTGCGTTCTTTCAATTGAACACGGGGCAGTTCGTTAATGGTCGGCCGTATATCCGAGCCAGGAATACGTCCAGACTTCTTCCTTTTCTGATCCATGAGGCAGGTCGCACGTGTTTATCAGGGCCATTGGACAAAACGTGTCTGGAATTCGCTGATCATCCCTAATACATTGTTGCACGCTCGCCTGCTAGTCTGGCGAAGAATTCTCTCGGAGACGAAGTATCCAATAGATTATTATGGTACGACCGATAATTGTGGGGATTTTCGGAAATTGCGTTGGCTTTTTTTTTGGCGAAATTTTTAACAAACAGTTTGATACGATTTTTAGGGGCCGTGAAATGTATTTCTGTTATCGTGTAGTGGAGATAAGATAGAAGTCTTTGGCTGTAATGTACGAAATGTTTACTTATTAACGATTTGTGTCATGAAATTTTAAAAAATTCTTATTTTGAACATGATTTATTATATTGTTTTCTATTCGTAATGATCTTTTGTTAAAATACGTGGCGGTAAAGAGCATAGTGACGTGCGTATATGCTATAGCAAAAGAAGTTACGATATAGAAAGGAAACACTTAGGACTCTTTTTTTGTTAAAAACATTAAGAAGGTGAAAATTGCTTTAACGCGTTTCCTGTTTATCTAACGTCCTCGTGTATTCGGCTACTAATTGCAGGACCAAGTAATTGTTACGTGACTAGTCGGGGAATAAAACGTTTGCAATTACCATAAGCTGTTGTCATTTTCGTCATCTCTTTGTACACTGTCGATATATTCTATCCATCGCAAGTATCGTGATATAAATTAGTTGTATCCTAGTTATTCGTTAAATACAAGTAGCTAAAACACTTTTTACTGTAATTAATCAGTTTCTACAATAGAATCAGGAAATAATACCTCGTTGCGTAACTACGTTATTTAACGAAAAATATACGCGAAAGGAGTATTGCAAAAGAATCGGAGAATTTTCGAAAGTTCGATTTTTATCTGCAGAGTCGAGGAGAATTGTGTGACTATAACAAAATTCCATTCTTGACGCTTTTCGATTGGTTGTCTATTCGAGTTTAGATGTTTATGTTAAATCGTCTATGTTGAAGAGAATTCGTAGGATTTAGATGTTAGATGAAATAGAAAACGAAGAGTTTATTATCTAATCTTAGAGCTAACTCCAGCTGCGACCACTTAAAAATATATCGTTCGTATTTCTTTTCTTCTTCCTTTTCTTCTGTTTTTCTGTATCCTATAAGACTTAGGATAAAAGGAAAAACAGATTAAAGGATTTCTTCGAGGATTAACGGTCGTGCGAAAATTAAAACACAATTTCACGGAAGATGCCCCATTATATTGATTACTTTCAAATCGATAAGGTTTCGTTGCTGTTGATTAAACAAATACGACGATGTGAATGGTTCGTTTAATTATTTATCGAATGAAATTGTGTCGAAGCGCTTTTTCTTTATCGAGGAAATTTAAATCAATGCAAGGAGATTATTTGCACTATCTATATTCTTCTTTAGGAAATAAGATAAGAATTATTATATCATACGTTATTTTTTCAAATTGTTAGATTAATTTCACAGAAACGAAGAAGAGAAGTTACAAATCGAAGTACACATATTCTTTTTCAAGTGCTAATTTCGTTTTAATTAATTGAACATTTGTTCAACCTTCGTACATTAAGCTGTCGAGAAAATACTTTTAATTCTACGTGGATTTTAATGAACTATACTTTATCGAATCGAGCATCATATTCAATTTAAACAAAGAAAAACTATTGAGGTTGTATTTTAATTTCATTTGTGTACGTTTGATTGCAACCATAAATTAAAAGAATCCATTACTTGAAATAAGAATTACAGTTACGTTTCAAATTACAGTCTGCACGTGAGTAATTAACTGTATGAAGCCATAGACGATATAAACCGATATGAATCGGCAAATTAACGATATACGATATTTGTTTCGATATTTCGAAAATGTGAAATACTTTAAAAAATATAAAAATATACACATTGAAATGCATCTGTAAAAATCTTTCAAAATATACAACATATAAATCGTTAACGCACTTGTAAAGAATAATAGAACGCGTCGCTAATTGAATAAATTCCATACAACAGTAAACGATCTTTGACGCTTTTCCGAAGAAACGCGAACGACCTTATTATCCAACTCGATACCTTTGTATATTATAAATATATACATTCGTGGAAAATCGTGACAATCCCCTCTCAAGACCGATAAAGACGTAAAGGGTGTTACTATGTTGCCGGTGTCTATTAATGTCGGGGGCCTATTTCCTCCGGATATATCTTGTTGCCGTGCGAAAATTCGTCTCCCCCCGGGGAATGGATATCGATCGATCGTGTGTCCCAAAGAGTCGAAAGCGGCGGGACAGACGGAGAACAGCACAGTTGCGGGGCGCACTAATGCGCGCCAGAGGAGGACAGAGACACACCGATCCTCCGCCTTCGCGTCGCTTTCATCGTAGCAACAGAGGGTGGAAACGAGACGAAGAAAGAAAAGAGCGAACGAACGGTTGGATGGCTCGTTTATTAAAGTTTTCGAGCACGAAACCCTGCTGAACGGCAACCAGTTGAATACACGTAAAAATGTTAAACACGATCCCAGCGGGACTGACGGAAAAAGAAGGAAAGAAAAAATAATAAGAGGGAAAGAGGGGATAGAAAGAGAAGAAGGGAGATAAAGAAAGGGTAGAGAGATTACACGGAGACTAGATAATAAAACGAGAAGACGGAAACTCGGCCGTCCTCGGCTTTTTACCGCGTCATTTTTCCCGTTCTTTCAACAACTTTCCACGGTCCCGGTATGCATCGCGCAGGAACTTTGTGCCACCAGCCAGAAAATAGGGAGCAAATAGACGAGCAGGCGGGATAAACTATAGGGAAGTGTTTCGTGCTTGCTGGCAACTGGGATGTTGCACTCGCTCGGTCGATGCGTATCCCGGCGTCGCTTGTGCATCCGCTCTGATGCTTGTTTACGAAAAATGTTGGACAACTTGTGCGAGGAGCTATAGGAGAATATGGATTTGTCAGCAGGATCGTGCAAATGTTTCGGTCAGATTGGTGAGAACCTTTGAATTCGGGTTAAAACATGATTTATGGAAATATTCCTGAGTGCTTGAAATTTTGCTTTTGGATGATACAATGTAGCGGCACACGAGTCAACGGAAAATTTGTATCGGGAGAGACTCATATTATTGCGCCTTGGAATACCAACGTTGTTTTGGTTTGCTAGGTTCAAAGGTAAATGAACTCCGGACAAAATATTATCGCTGTTATTTGTAATCGTCAACCGGAGTTACATTTGAACTTCTTGTAATAACACTTGTCGATACAAATAGAGGAACGTGCTCTCTAGGACGGTCATAATAACGAGTCATTATAGCTAGTCATACAGTCGAATAGTGAGCGTAGAGTCGAACAGTAGCATTGTGCGAGCGACGATTACGACTGGTATACATTATCTCTGTACTTGTACTTACAGTGATTTTAATATACACTTACTATTACAATTTTATCACTCGTGTCTTTAATAAACAAACCAACACGTTTAATATACACCTCAACAGGTTTGGAGATTCTTTGGTTTTATGTAATTTATATATCATCAGTGATTATCTATCGTTTTAATTATTGTTACCCATATGCTATTGTTATATTTGTTAATAGCAATCAGTAGATAACGTTTACGTAACAATTTAAAAGATATACGTTTCATTAGTATACAGGATATAACATATTACAAAGATATAATTCATAGGATGATTTAATAATCCTGATGACACATAAGTATATGTTCTTTTACATCTTTTACAACTGTTTGATTCCTCGGTACTCTTAAATCTACATTTCCTTTGTATGTTCTATCTATCTCGTGAGAAAGGAAGAAAGGAAGTTCCATTCCATTCGATTCGATTCGATTCGACCAGTCGAATCAGCTCTGCCATAGCACGGCAAGGGTGGGAAATTAAACACGAGGGTTATACTATCCGTTTTTAATCGCGCGCCGTTAGTTTTGTTTCCTTTCCCGCCGGATAGTGCACGGAAATTGAAGCATATGGGTTTCGTGTCTAGTTTGTATTACACGGCTCGTTTCCTTTTCTTTTTCACCCCTATATACGAGCGATACGATTGTTTGTATTCTGGAAACAAAACATCGATTACACTGCTGGAAAAAATCGTAAGACGTTTTGATTTCAATCTATTGAAAACGTTCCTCTTTCCTTTCTAATTCCAGTATTTTTATTCCTTTACTTTTAACTATTTTCTATTAACTATTCAACTATTTTAACTGATTTTCCAAGTGCAATGCTTTCATTTCTAGCTTGTTTGCAATTTATTTTTAATTTTCCCCTTCTGCTCTCAATTATTTATTACGTTTCTATTTGTCATTTCTATTTAACGTTCTTCTACGTGATACTGTTTCGTTACAGGAAATTGCTAAATCGATAGATTTATAAGCTAATACGCGCAAGTACAATGTGCTTACGTATATAACATTCTATTTCATAATACTAAACGCATATATATGTAGGCATCGTGAAAACGAGTGAATTTCATTAGATAGATTTAGGTAACACTGTAATATTTACGTTTGCATATAAGTCGAATAATATTATGGAGATGAAAAGACAAACATTTATTCACACGGAATAATTTTTTCAATTGCATTATCAATATTGCACTAGCGATATTCTGATATCACATAGCTGGAAAATATCTAAAATTAAAATCTCTAATTAACACCCAAATTAACCGGTAAAACAAAATCCAAGATTAACATTAATTAAGATTAACGCAATTTTTTTAAACTTCGTGCGATCATCTTGCAATGTTAAACGTCGATAAGGATAATATGTAGCACGTTGTGCGTGGTCGTTAATCGATTCCTATTACGTCGGGATCTCATCGATTTATCGTTCTCGTGATGCTCGGTGGTTTTCGCCGGAATTCGAACTAATAATACGACCGAAAACAATATCGAGAATCGTAATTAGGGCGAAGCGCGTACGCGTTCGCCTCGACTCTGTTCGAATATTCTGTATATGGCAGGTTATTCGTTATCGAGCATGCGGTTTGCGACCTGTGCACCCACCTTGTGTACATTGTACGCGCACAATCGAAATAATACACGTGCTTGTCGTTAATTTATTTTCAAGAAAATTTTCATTATACGTATCGCAAAATCAAAGATATAATGTACACATTCATCGACTAAATTACAAGCCACCTGGCTGAATATTTCGTTTAATTAGCGTAAGGTTGCGGTTGGATACTTCAATCTTTTGTATTTGAGAAACATGAATTACTCGCTCCTTTAATCACTGGTCAATTGGAAATTTTTATTCGCGAAGGAAAGTCTTTTAGGGAAAGTAAATAGTTTTTCGATTAATCTGCTGAAATATTCAATAAACAAAATTAAAAGATTCCTGTATTTCATGAAAGTTATGAAATAAAATTTACAAGATATTCGAAGTCCGCGTTAAAAAATAAGAACGTATGCGAATACTTCTTGTAATTACTATAATAGTAACGAAAAAAAAGAGAAAAAAAGGAAAAAGAGAGGAATAAAACATTTGTCGTGTAATTAGCGCAAGAACGCAAAGACCCTTGATATCTCGATAACATGGAATTGTAGCAAAAGCAGAGTATTTTTATCCTGGAAACACACCATTGAAGTGTTCTAAAAAATTCATAGCTCTTCCACTGACAATAAGCAATAGGAGAAACCTGACGCTCCGGCTGGTAGTATAGTACGGCGAGCAACGATCGTTCTCCAGCGCGATATTGAGCGCACAGGCATTATACGGAATGAAATAAAAGCCGAGCGTATTGTCTAGTTAGATCGTTAGTTAGTAATGAAAATAACACGACCGTTACATAGTTAAGACTTCTGTGAACGGGTGTTTAACTTGGTGTGTGTGGAACACACGCAACAAGAGGGGCGAAACCAGGTTCGAACCGGGAACAGAAGAGAGCGAGACAAATCTTTGAAAGGCCACGGTTGGCTAGTGCTATCAATAGTTCGCTGAAGTGCCTACTTACTTTACCCTCCAACCTTTTGCACAGTGGCGTAGGGAAAAGTAGGGTCAGCCATAATGTCGGCGTTTAGACAAAAGGAACGTACAACGTACCTCGAAGAGCCTTGTCTTTGTTGTACACCGAAAAGAAGTCGAAGAAGATCGAACGATAACCGGAAGCCTTTCTGGTGTCACCTCGCGAGAAAATAAAGTCATTGTACGTATTGGATGTTTGTCGTGACAGAGAAATCAGGGTTCTTTTGTGTTGGCGAAGTAATATTATTAATACATTACAGATTTTTATGCGTTTATGGGAAATTCAAAGGTGTAAAGTTGTACAAGATGTACATACCATAATACGCGAAAATATTCGAAGTAGATTACTGGCTGTGATATTTAATCGATGCAATGAACCTCTATTTTTAGCTTCTATTTCCTTAATTACAGTTGTACCTAGACGGATGAGGGTTCAAAAGTTTGGTGCGTGGATATGAATATGTAAGCGTCGATTCTTCTATAGAGGAGATACGTGTGTCAAGCTCGATGCATCATGAGTTCTATGTTCTATTGTCGTTCTATTTTAATAAATATTGTATCGCCGATAGTCGGAACCCCAAATGTATCATCAGGGTTTAGGCTTAGGCTCGGGATTTGAGTGGTGATACTCATAAGGACTTAAGGACTACCGCGGTTCTGACAATAAGAGTCACGGATGCTAGCTTCGGAGTGTCGACAAGGGGTCCGATCTCTTCTGTTGCTGTCTGCCACAGAACATCGTTTACACGGTACCGATGATTCGGGTGTACTCGGATACATTCGGGATACTCAGGTACACTCGGGTACACTTGGATATACTCGGATATACTCAAATACACTCGGGTATACTCAGGTACACTCAGTTACATTCGTGAACACTCGAGGATACGCTGCTCCCTGGCATGTGGGAAGCGAACGATCTGGCTACGAAGTGGGCAGGCCGATGAACACTGTAAAAAAGATCGTGAGTCAAAGAAATCTCAGCATTTAATATCAGCATAATGCCAGAACTTTGCGAGATATACGTATTACTTCGGAAAAGAAGAAATAGACAAAATCGATGAAATAATGTTATTAAAATATGTTATTATAAGATACACATCGGTCAACTGTACTAACAGGAAGATTTCAAAAATTTCAAAGAGTGTAGTTAATGATTTTAGCCTGCTAACGGCTCATATATTCGTAAAGATACGAATTTACACAAACGTCGAGAGTTCGTCTATTATTAACTGAATTATCGCGCATGAGGGAGCCATAGCGCAAAACAAGAAAGTACAATTAGATCGAACACACGTATAGATCGTTATTCACGTGGAAACTTATCGTCGTTTATCAAACAAAATGGAAGCACGGTCGTCTGAGTTACAAAATCAATCTGGGACAAACGACATCGACAGGGAACCAAACTGTTTGTCGCTGAGAAACTTTACGGCTATTTTATTTCGCAAACGCGCCCTCCGCTTTTTCTGTAAAATTCCGTTTCCGGAGGGAACACGTTCTCCGAGTTTGCCTAGGAAAGTCTCGTAAATTTCTAGAAACCGTGCTCACGGGCAAAGCGAAGCAGATGGAAACGAAGTTGGAAAGAGCTGCGAGAACTCGCCAGGAAGTCGTTTTGGGATCGACCTAATAGCATTTTAGCGATATCGAGCGGGAGTACCAACGTAACTCAACAATGACGCAGGGTGGAAAAGGTTGTCGACCTTTAAAAAACTGTGTCCGAGTGCTCTAGAAACCCCGAATTCGACGCGACAGGGATCCGTCGGATTATTTTCCGATCGGGCTTCTTCGCGTTCCTCTTTCGCGTCACTGAACAACCAGACTCTATTTTCGGAGAAACAGCTTACTTTGCTTTTTGTCACCGATAGATTCGGCGCTCCTTTTAAGTTAGAGAAACGAGACGCTTGGCTGTTTGAATACGATGGAGTGTTTGGTTGGGGTCACTTGAAGTATTTGAATATTGGATCCTATTATAGATGAGTCCTTACTCTTGAATCGTTGAATAAAATGAACTTCTTACTTCTTATTCTTAACATTAAAATGTTGTCGCTTATTCGCACACGTAGGTTTTTATCTAATTAGAATCAACGATGTTTTTAAAGCGGTTATACATAGGAACGATACGTTGTTTATGAGATAAAATTTATCTCTTCGTCTCCTGAATTTTTTTAATATCGAGAAAAAGATACTTCTTATTTTTTAGTCCTATTATAACATGCTTGAAAAAAATACTTGTTTACATATTTATAGCGGTTGTGTTTTTTTATAGTTACGTCTGAATTGATTAATAAATAAATTCCAACGTCAATCTCTCTTAAAAGCATAAATAATTGAATCGTTCGAAGTGCAGCATCACGTACTGTCATTAAATTTATCTACTTTCGTATATTGTTCAGGTTGGAAAATGTGACTCTATCCTAAATTGCAGTCTGTATTTTTCTATAATATTTATTTAATTCGTTTATTCATGAAAAGGAAATACTAACGTAGATATCTATGGTTTAAAATTTATAATAAAAGTCAATGTTTGATCGTCATTATACTTTGAAATTTTAATTATTTCGGTATATCAGTTAGTCCTTAATCAATTCGTTAGCCACACATTTATAATGTCAGTACAATATGGAAATATGCGTAGGATGTATTTTATTGGACGTCCTAGAGGCACATGCTATTAGGTTGTATCTAGCAGTATATAACACATAACGATGAAATTAGTGGGACACATGTGGTCACATTTTGTGGCTCGTAAGGGTAGGCCATGAATTGGACGCTGACGAAATCAAGATTTAATACATACTTAGTACATGATGTGTGTGGACGGAGTATAGAATATTGTGTATGATTTCCATTAAGGGAACACTGCCTTCTGACGAAGAAATATCCATTTTATTAACATATTTCACATGAAAATGGTCTTCTTCGTGTAACTTTATATTCGAATGATCTCTTGTATATTATCGCTTAAGTACTGTTATAATATTTTCATTTTATTTGAAATATATTCAGATATGTATTTTATTTTTATTTTAGATACGTTGAAATATTTGAAGTTCCCCGTGTTTCGTATCGTCTAAATAAGAACAATAAAAGAAGCCAATAGCAATAAAAGAAAAAGAAAACGAATAATAAGGCTAAGTATTTTAAATCGAAGAAAAACAAAGATAGCATAGAGGAATTAATAAACATTCAGATTTCTTCAGTTTCGAGATAATAGATAGGACATTTTAACTAAATAAAATAGGACGAACATATAAAATATAGCACGTAATGAAAATTTGGCCAACACTAATTTAATTATCGTCCTAAAAATTCCTCGCGTAGAACTCGATGGAAAAGTAAATTTCGCTGTACGATCCAAAAGCAAAAGCTTTTTTATTCGCGGGTAATTGTTCATGGGCAAGTGTATTACGAAACGCGAACGTCGCGTCGTGGCGAGTTTCCGGTACGGCGGATCGATGATTACTCGGGAAAGGCGGACAGGCTGAGAATGAAATTTGGATTCGGTTCGAAAGAATTAAATTCGTGCGGGCGAGCACCTTCTCAGCCTGCGAATCAGCCAGGTGTTCCAACATACGTCGCTGAATTTTCGTTATTTCGCCGACTGGCCACCGCACCGACACGATTTCCGCATCGAGCGACTGACCTTTCGGTGGTGGCCGACTGTTCCGGAAACCTCGAATCAGCTAACGAAAATTTCGCTATCCAACGTTTCCAACGATCGAATCTCGATGCTCTGTTTGAATGATCGTTTTATCTACATACATATTTATTTTGGGAAGTCCAGGTACATTGGTGGATCGACAAAGTTTACTCATTCCGATATCCATTCTTACGTATTTATTCGCGTTTGAATACGCGATGACTTGAAAATACGATTGCAGGCTTGAATAGATATTCGAGGAGAAATCGTTTAGATTTAGATGATTTACGGATGGAGCTTTCCGAATAATTGTGGACCAGTTTACCGTAGTGAAAAAGAAAGGGCATTTTTCTCCGTACCGTTTAAATATTTCAAAGTACGTACTGTGAGGTTTGAAAATAGATTAGGCTGTTGTTTAATTTCTACTTTCATCATTCGTATTAACGAAATATAATTGTAGCTTTTATCATTTTTTATAGCGAAATAGAATTGTTAATTTTATCACGTTTAATAGCGAAGTATCACGGAATTCCTGTTTTTATATTTTGTAACAACGAGATGTAATTTTTGCGTGTATTTCTGTTCTTATCGTCTGCAGTAGCAAAGTAATGGCTATGTGTATAGACTGCGGATATTTATACACATTCAGATTTTTGTGAATATAATTAAAGAAATGGAAACTAGGCAGAAAATTGTTTGATCTACTGAACGCTGTAATAAATACTCTAAATATTTTAATATATTTTTGCATAATACGTGTGCTTTATATATTCTTACATTTAAAGATTTACCGTAAATTCATAAATATTCACAGTCTAGTAATATATTATATGCAAAGGGAAAGTTACATTTGTATCTAAACAATGAAATAGTTTTTAGTAGTTAAATTGGAAGTGTTTGAAGCAAAGTTTGCATTTATTCGTTGGTAGTTATTAGCACAAGAGCTGTTTGTCGAGAGGAGGCAGTCTAAAGCACAAGTATGTTGGAAAACAGGATTTGAGAACAAGAATTCACTTGTCAGGAGTTGTTTGTCAGTCAGCTGTAAGCAGTATGTAGTCCAGTGATTAATTAGGATCGAGTAATTGGATCTCTAGTTGGCTCGAAATTATGTAGCACTACCTTCGTTTATTGCTCAGTCTCAACAAATAAGCTGGCTTGAACTTTCTCTCGGCTGTTCTTTCGAGGAGATTGATGCTCTTTCCGCTACAATCATAGTCATTTAGATCATTGAGATCATTGAGAACCGTGTCACGGCTCTATACTATACAACATCCATGGATGTAGTTATTTACATTTAAACAAGACCAAATTTTCACTCGTAGCATTCAGTTTCGTTAGAATATAGAAATTTGTTAATTTTTGTGCAATTTATTATTTTGCATAGTTTCTTTATTTAAATATTCACCGTTTAATAGATAAAAAATTTACAGCTTTGAAAATTACTCCATCAAGATGATATTTAAGTATAAAACTTCCGATACTCTCCGTCTTCATCGTGTAGGTAAATCTATTTTTAGCATAAATAAGGTTAGTCGCATTCAAAGTTTAACGATTCGAATGATTTTGGTCTTGGATATTCACTGGAAGAATTGCAATGATATTTGAAACGAGTCGATTACGTTCGCCTATTTCAATCATTTCGTGTTTCAAATGTACCGGCGAACAATTCCGTGCATGGAAACAATTCCTCACTCTCGCTGGATCTATTTTAATCGCAGTCATCCTTGTGAACGTTCGCGAATCGTCGTGTGAAAGCGTCTTTTCAGTATGCAAACCGCGCGACAAGTCCGCACAACAGAACTCAATAACCTGCAAAATCGTCGTTAGAATCAACCTGTGCTCGAGACAGATTTTCCGTATTACGTACGTCGCGTATGAAAACTGAACGAGAACGATAATTAGTTCTTTTTCATTCATATAAAACCATGTCAGAATTTTTATCTATTTTTTTGAGGAATATCTTTTTACCTTTCTTATAGTTACAAATTTTTATTTCATTCGTTTATTATATTATTTTCTTATTATTCTTACCTTTTCTTATTTACACTTAAGTATTCGTCTCGTTTTCTCACCCTTTTTTAATATTCTCCTTCTTTTCTTACTTATTCCTTTACATACTTATAATCCTATTGCTCTTTGTTACATTTTATTATTACGTTATTTTTTTATAATTCTTACATTTCTCATTTTTCAAAATTCCTGTGTATTCGTTAATAGATTATAGACCTTCAAGATTGCATTGCTATGAGGATATCGACTCACGTAAATATGTAATTGTGCAAGGTGCATAAATGGCGCTATTGTAGTTACCAAATTGAATCACGAAATTTTATGGCCAACTTAGAAAATGAACTCGCTGTGTCTCTTGTCTAGTCATTAAAAACTTAACCGTATTAAACAATGATAAATTTTCGTATGGGAAGTTGAGACTAGTTAGTCCTGTGGTATGGCGTACCGTTGACCTAAGTTCAATCTTGCTTCTTCCGCTTCCTGCATCATGAAAGGGCCGTTAACAGTAATTTCACAGCCGTTAAAAGTAAATCGCGAACGATAATACGACGGAGAGCACCGATTACAAAGGCGTTGTACAACAAACTGTCGATACCAGATAAAGGGTTCGAGCTGAAGATTAAAAAGCTTTGAGGAAGAGATTAGCGAACTTAATGCCGGGGGAGTGTTCTCTTGCGATCACGGTTAAAATGACTCGAAGCAACCAAGCTTTCTGATACGTTTAATCAATATTTTTCTTCCGTGTTTTTTTCATCCTCTTTAAACTTTCCACGCAGAATTTTTATATTTTCTCAGAGTTTTCATTACCAGGAAGTTTTAAAATACGCAGGTGCATACGTGTACTTTAATCTTCTGTCATGTCGTGCGATATAATCTATTTGTTTTCTTCTTTTTAATATATCTTCTTTTATCATATTGTATACATAATATATTCTTCTTTCTTCTGTTTAAAATCGAGACACGTGTAACAGATATAGGCGTAATCAAATTTGTAGCTAGAGTTAGACCTACTTTGAGTCTTACCATATAACGAAGTTGCTTTTACGAAAAACGATCCACGTTTTTCTGATTTGTTGTCGAATGAAAATTAAAGCGGTTCTATTAAAGTAACTCGTGTAATAGTTTCACAGCTTCATGATTTATTTAAATACGATTCTACTGAAACATAATTACAGATACACTTGTAGTAATCGCGTAGTATGAATGATATTTTATTTAGAAAAATTGAAATACGTTGAACGAAAACTAAAGACGCTTTCGTAGAAAACGAGAAACGCGAACCGGGGTTCTTATCACGAATTTTTCGATTTGAATGTAATACACGTAAACCGTACTATTCTTATTGATAAAATAAAAATATGTATTCTTGCTTATCGTTGAAAAATCGTGTCTTCGCTAATATATTCTTATCGATCGAATAAAAATATATTTTTATTCATTGTCGAGAAAATTCATTTCAACGAACTGGAGAAATCTCGAACTCGGAATATATTTCTCAAATAAGATAACTCGCACATCTGTTAGTCGAAAAAATGAAAGAAGAAATATACTTTCGAAGAGCAGCGACCAGTGGTCAACAACAGAACGCCGCGCGCGCAATTTCAATCGATCAAAGGGACGAAACGAATTTTGTGCGCGTCATACACACACAGAGTGAGTTGTGCAAATCGGCGACCGGTTGGTTCTTCTGGAAACGAATCGATCGATTGTAGCGAGTACAACGACCGAATTAATAACGACAGCGGACTACGTAACGCGAGGAAGCGGCGCGTGCGAAAATTTATTGGCAATTTTCTCAGTTCTCCGGGAACTTTCCTTATGGTGCAACCGCACGAAAGTCGGCTGACTGTATGTAGGTCGAGATTGAATATAAATTTGTAGATCGAACGACGATTATTATCGATCGATAATACGTTTGCCATTCCGTCACGATCAGTCAACTTTTTCACCTCTGTCTCTAATCATCGGTATGCGTGTATCCGGTTCACGGTGTACAATTTATTGCAACGAACTTTTAGTCGAATAATGGATAGTTAATGAAACTTTATTTCTTACCATCCATCGCTTGATTCTAGCTCCTTTTCTCTCTTTCTTCTTATAGGTTTCTTCTTATAGGTTCATAGGTTTATCTATTACGTTCATTCGTTATTTTGTTAATTGTAATGTTATTTGTAAGCATTTATTCGTTTATTGAAGCAAGGAACGAAGTTTCGTTCATTATTTGTTACTCGTTTATTTACCGCTTGTATAAACTCTCCTGCTCTTTTACTAACTTTATTACTATAATCATATACAAGTTATATAGACGTTACCTGTTCCTCGTTATTTTACTTATTCGTTTTTTTTATGGAATAAACAACTTCATAGAACACATGATATTCGAGAAGCTGATATATTCTCGTCTTTAAATTTCGATATAAAAGAAAAGTAAAATGTCTCGTATGTACGTCAAATCATTGATATGTACAAATAACCGTTGATATTTAGGTTGTTCATCAGGATCCATGCGTATTCAGCACTGACCTAATTTATTCGTTATTCACGAACAGCGAATAATTCGAATAACGATAAAATGGATTCATTCGTTACTCGAAGTATCTTCTAGTTAACGCTGATTGCCAATTGGTTAACGATATGGTTCCATTAGCGGATAAATATCGACAATTTGGTCGGACCAATAGCACCTAGTTCTAATTGCCACGCAATACGCGCGGAACAACGCAAGCTGTATGCGTGTATACGCTCGTTATGTCTTCACTGACAAGTTAACGACTGTTCAAGCTTGTTCTTGGCAAAGTTTATCGTCACGAATACCTTCCACTTTGAGGGATTCATTTCGTAGTCGCCGTGCGTTTCTCGAGTTGAAGTGCATCCTAGCGAGGAAAATTGCATTTCGACTTTTTAGGCTCGATCCACACTATCGGTTCGTTCTCGGTTTGATCTCGTCTCCACGACGATCCTTGGAAAGAATATTTTGCTTGCAGCAGGATCCAAACTGAGTCGATAGGACGAAGAGCGATCGCGTTTCTCGATCTACCTTCAGGCAACCCATGATTTTTCGAGCGTTGCCACGGCTGACTGTATAGCCGATTCTGCCTAATAAAACTCATTTTTTCTTCATTCTTTGTTACTTAATTTTCACTTTATTTACATTCTTAAATTCCCATAGATTTTTAAAGGGAATATCATTTATCTATGAAAAGGGTATCGTCTAGCTGTTAACGTTTCTGCTTCTGCTATATGACGATACGTGTTAATCAATCAACTGTGGGATTTAGTTTTTAGAAATCTGCCATGGAATTAGATGGTGCAGTGCGTAAACAGATAGAAGCGACGACGAATGTACGCGTCAAACGCACCGAAATAAAGCTTTCGTTTGACGTGTATACTCGTCAAACTCATTTAACTGTGAATTATTTTGTCTTTCGCGGATTTTACACGTGTCGTGCGTTGATGGTAAGTTGGCAGTCGCTAATCGCTACGACATAGCACAGAGACAAGCGAGATATATATTGCGTTTTATCACTCACAATCGCGCGTTGATATATTATTTTATCTGCATATGCATGTGGTGCGTTCACGTTATCGGATCAACTCCCAACAAATCCGATCTCGCTCCAGTAAAATATTCTTCCCAAGAATCGTTGGAGGGATGGGGTCGGAGGTGAGATCGGTCATTACTGTCGGTGTGAGTACGTATAATTGAAAGCACGGGATAATAATTTGACCGAATCGAGGGCGGACTGGTGCGATGACGTGGATGGAAAACAACCGTGGACACGCAGGGATGTGATGGAACCGAGAACGAAACGATAGTGTGGATGGAGCCTTAGAATTTCAATGCATTCGCTGTCGTTAATAGCTGGGGAATGTGTCGTTTTCCAAGTGGATGGTTAACATAGAAATTAGTCGTAAAATATACACGATTCTCTGAATCCGATTTTCTATTCTAACACTCTGTACTTGTGGAATTTCAATATTCTATATGAGACGTTGTGTGTAATGTACAATTAGTAGATTATGAATTTTTTATAGCATGCAGGTAATATGTAAAAATGTACAAAATACCCAAAGCAGAATACTCGTTATAATACTTGTGTTTATTCGTGTTGATAAGAATATAAATATGCTTAAACAGCTGCAGTCCTGCCAGTCGTGTGTGTCTGAATCTTTCAATGTATTTGAATACCACCGTGGCTGTTAATAACGTCATTATATCGATCGTACGATATGTTAATAAAAATCAACGATTGTATACATTAAAATATTAGAATGTTTAAAAATTTGTAATTGTTTCAAAAGAGAAAATAATTTTTAAATTCGCCAGAATTCATTTATCTTGCCATTTAAATTGTTATACAGAGAAACTTAAATTGAACAAATTAAAAATTTCATATTGAAAGAACGAATATGATATTTCATTAATAGGTACAGCGTGGATAATAATGCCATTTTGAAAATTCCTCGGGATTCACTTACCTTACCATCGATGTAAATTAAAATACAAAAACGTCAAAAAATTGTTAGTTTCGTATTAAAAGAAACAATACGATATTTTATCGATACGGTACGTATAATAATCCTATTCTGAATTTGACAGAATTGATCCAAGGTAATACGTTGTTATACAAAATACAAACTACATGTGGAACGCGCTAATGGGAAATTTAATCCGATTATGTAACGAAATTCCCGATATACATGTGTATGCAATATGATATTTAAAAGACTAGCGTAATACACAATGGAAACGCTTTGCTCTCTCTCTCTCTCTCTCCCTCTCTCCCCCTATATATATATATATATATATTCGCAGTTTTTATTCTCAACAGAATATGTTAATGCGCTCGATATGGAATAAAACAAGAACACGTTTATCTATGGCATTTCTTATCTATTGTGTTTATCTATATTTCGAGCGTATGCGCGATAACACACGTGCATAATATCTAGGATAAGCTGTAGAAGTTAGGTGGAATACGTATAGGAGGGAATACATTAATAGGACGTTCAATTTAGATTACATAGCCGATTGCGTTGATACAATATTAAATTAAATTGAAAAACACGTATCATTGTTCTTTCTTTTTCAAAAGTATTCGCTGCTCGATGAAAAGTTATTTTATTTTTACATTATCGTTCTGTGAAAACTGTTTCTCATTTTTAATAGTTCGACGATTTTTCTAAAGTTTTAATAGAAATTTCATTAATAAATTACCGTGGAATAAAGCTCCGATCGAGGAGATCAGGCTACTCTTCTTCTAGAGGAAATTTCCTTTTATCCACATCGACCCTCTCAAATATAAAATCCAGGTGTTTTAAACGATTATTCGTCAAACAACAGAAACTTGCAGAAACTTGCACGCTTTCGAACATCTCGCAAACCGTATCGATAACAAATATTCTCTATAAAACTGATCGTGAATCGCTTCCTCCAGTCATCCACATTCAGTTCGTACACCCCCGCCGCTCATCCTACTATTATACGTTTATATTTCGGAAACGGCCGGTGATCGTGACAGGAAAATGGAGCAACGATAGCTTCTAAAAATATCACTCGGATCATTCATGACGAAAAAAGAAAAGAAAAAAACGCTTTACCGGAAGAGAGTTAACAACAGAAAAAAAAGGCGAGGGTGTGTTTGGTAATCAAAGCGGGGTGACTCAACCGCGAAATTTCACTAAAAATCGACGCTAGTACATCGAACGTGACTTTTCCGTATAGTGACTTTTATCTTTCATTCTTTTTTTTTTTAGTTCGATAGTTTCATATTTTTCTCGCTCGAGAAATACCGTCGTGTATCCATAAAACGTTTCTACAAGTGTTCCAATACTTTGTGAGTTATTGTATGTTGATTAGCGTTTGAATACTCTCAACAGCTATTGTATGTTGATTACAGATATTTTTTGCTCTTGTCATTCGATACTATCTTCGCTATAACTTGCTTCCATATAACTTCGCTGTACTTCGATATAAATCCTTAAACGTTTATCTTTATTTTTGACACTGTACATTTTCCTCTCTATTCCCCTCTCATCCATATCGCAATTTCCTTGTTCCTTCTTCTTCTTCCTTCTCGTCTGTCGCGTCTTCCTTCCTTTTCTCCCCTCTTTTTTTTTCCTTTTTATCTTAGTTTTTTGTAGCGTACCGACGCATCAAAGCTTTGTCGGCGCGTTGGCCGGAACAACGAGCAGATTTGAAATTAGCACGGCCCGATGGAGGAGAGAGAGACGAGCCGACCAGCCTCTCTCCCCGTTTCGCAGTCGGTCGAATCCTACCTTTCCCTTTTCCAGGCGCCGCGCCGCGCCGCGCCGCGCCGCCGTCGAGTCTTCCTCGAGGGCCTTTGCACTCCTCCACTACGTCATTACCACGTTAATCGTTCTACCCTTATCGGGGGAGAGGCTATCGATCTCTCAGGGGCATACACACGAAGCCACGCGACTTTACTCGCAAGAACCCCCGAAGCGCTCCACGACGATATATTTCTTACGATAGGCGGAAGAAAACCCGTTTGAGATATGTCCTTTGTTTTTCTGCACCACCGTATATTACTATCTGTGGCAGGCATTGTTCCATCACCGTCGCAGATTCACTTTTTTCATCTGGTCTTCTCCCTTCTTTTTTTTAATACCATCATCGAACGTTGAAAGAGGGTAGAGAAGTGGAGGAACGTGATTGGATAGTATGAAAATATCAACGCCTGCAACTGTTGTCCAGAAACGTGGAAGAAGAGAGTATGGCGAGTTCGATTGCGTTTAAACTTTGTTGCTTGTGTCGGTGCTGCATTCTTACGCGGTAATTTAATGGCTAATAATTATACGTTATAAAATACATATTAATTTTTCATTTTATAATTTTACGATAAGTACGCACGACGACCAAACGACTCGTAACACGTGAGATTTCCTTGTAAAAGGAAAGAAGTAGGAAACCGAAAGGATATAAAAGAATTCGTTGGACGTAGTATTACGTAGCTTGCGACTTGTAAAATTCCAATAAGTAACATTAATTCCATTCTAATTGCCTGTGAATTTTTCAAAATCGAGATTTCAAAATTCTGAACATCGTTCTCTAGAACTTTTCTTCTCGTCGTCTGTATAATTTTCTTCGTCAATTCTTAATAGTTTTAGAATTTAGAATAGAAATTAGAAAATTGTACTTAACTGTCTCTTAATTAAATATATTTATAACCATTTCGTATACACGGTATATATCTTCTGTAAGAAAGAAATTGAACGAGGTATTAAATATTGCAAAGTTCAATCTGCAATGGTAATATCCGGAAGACAAAGGTTGTACGTTCTTGATTTCCGCCCATCTGGACGTTTAATAACTTCATTTAATTTAAGTAAGAATATCGACGATCGTATTTCACGCGGACATCGCCGCGTTTCAAGTTCGAAATACTCGATCGGGAAACTTTTATCGTAAGTATGGTATTTTCATGGTGGAGAATTTGAGCGAAACTTGCAGATTCCCTTCCTGCAGAACTTCTCTATGGAAGACATCAAAGAATCGGTTCTTTGGTCAATTTGAAACTTTAATGAGTTTTTATCAGGCCAATCGTAACCCAACAAATGCAAAGGGAACAGCAGAATTTCGCGAGAAACGACTAGCATAGCGCATTTGTATGTGAAATGTGTCTCTAGGGAGAAGATTTCACCGTGTAATTTGCTTGGTTGAATTCCATATCTTCTACGAATAATCTAAGAAACACGAATAAGAACAATTTTATTGTATTTATCTTGTAAATCTAATCTGTTAAAAAATGAAATTTCGAAGAATTTGCGTGGCTTCGTGGGAAATAACAAATAATCAAGGCAATTTTCATTATACGCGTTTATTAACATTATATGCAGAGATTCTAAAGAACAAAACACGCGTTGTATCTTTTACGATATTCACAGGAGAATTTTGAATAGAGAACATTGAAAAAAGATTCGAGTTCAAGCGTTACGCGTAATTTTGTTATCAACAAAAGTAACGAACTTGGCTTAATAATATCGAATATACATACTAAGGAAATATTAACTACTTAATTTGTGATATATGCGAAAATGATATTTTGAATAAAAATGTGTATTCTAACGGCTTAAAATATAATAGCCACACGACAATAACTAAATATAAACAAACGATGTGTTTCAGAAATGTCCAATGGCTAAGGGAAGACGCGTGTCATAGAAGCTGAACTCGAGCTGAACTTCAGATTGAGGTTCGTTCTTTGTTTCTTTTAGCGTGTACACACGTACATATGTCATATAGTAATATATACATGAAATTTTTAAGCATACATATACATTGGATTGGCAACTCAATACCACCTAATGACAAAATTCGCAATCACTTAGTCGCCAAGCCAATACATACGTGAACGTTAAAGAATTAAAATCGTGTAACGACGGCGAAAATTCTTTTATTCTTAGTTTCAAAACGGCGTATAAAACGATTTAAGTCGGAAATTTCGTGTTCTAAAGCTCAACACGACGTGAACGTAAACGCGTTATTAATTACGAATTTAACAATCGACAGGTGTTGAGATTCGATAAAATACGAACGAAACTTCGCGATTGCGTTAATAAAAAAGAGGAAAGAAAATATTGAAACAGTTGAGGTATCAAAAATTGCATATCTCGCGTTAGCTAGAAAATCAAAGATATTGTACGAGTTGTCAAATTTTTAAAATCGACATTTTTGTATATTCGATTTCTCCGTACAAACATCTGTAAACCGTACAACCCCTAGAATCTATATATCAGTCGAACATATCGATTCCGGCGATTTCGATCTCACGTTCAACCAGCTTCCGGTGTTCACATAAATCGTCACGTACTTGGGTATCGTCTTCGAGCGTCGCAGACGATGACTACGTTCCACGCGATGATTGTCAGTGCACGAAGGAAGTCCCTTATACACGCGCCTCGCATACTCGATGACCAAACGCGAGAACGAACTTACGCGTTCGTTCGAAAGAAGAGGCTAACGTAAGAAAGAAAATAAGAGAGCCCGTAACCAGTAAGGCGAGCCAGGATCGATGGTTTTTTTCCAAAAGCCGCGTCGTTCGTTGTCCATTGAATCGTAATGTTGGAAAAGTTAAACGAATCCCCTTCGTCTCCATCCTTTTCGCCATCCCTTCTTCTCTTCTCTCGTTATTCGTTTCGTCTCTATCGCTATCCGATTCTATGTCTCTCCTTCTCTATCTCTTTCTCTCTCTTTTTATTTCTTTCTCTTTATCTGTATGTTGTTTGGTTGCAATGGAACTGTAGTTGTACCCGCGACATCCTGAAGTTTCTCTACGCGTGGACGCTTTGTCAGGCTGGTGGGAAAAGGTATGCTCCGTTGGTTGTAATCGCGTTGCTCGGTTGTATTCATTTTTGCGCCGCTTTTGTGTAGATCGTCGCCGCTGTAATGCGGCTTTATTTAGAAAATGGAAAAACACGGACGACTAAAATACCGTTTGAACGCTCGTTTGCTTTTGTCTTCGTGTTACGTGTGTCGATCAATTGAATCTCATTCTTCGATGACGATTTCTTGGACTTATAACATTACGATTATAGTAAATCGTTATTCAGATTCGGACTTGTTTCGTATATTTAATTATCGATTATCATATCGATTATTACAAATCATATTTCATTCGGACGTGGTGGAATTTCTTTGGAACGTCAAAAAAATAATTTTTATAATTTAATAAATAATACAATTCATCGTCGATACGCAACGATATCGTTAATGACAATTATTAATTTGAGTAGTCGATTTAGACTCTTGGATTGTCGTTAGCTACTTTCCAAGAACTAGTTGGTTCATTCTAAAGGATACTGACAAAACTAACGTTATCTCGCCATCGTGCATTTGGAAACATTATAGACAAATTAATTGAATTCATATTCTCATCGATAACAATCTCGTGAATGAGATAAATTTCATTATATTATATCCTGAAACGTAACATGGTTCCTTGTTAACGTATGAAACAGCCACGAACATTATTCGGTTTATAAGTTTGCAAATGTATTCTCGTCTCACGTTAACGAGGAACCTTGTTACCTTACATCTCGCCATGATTTTCCAAGCAAATTATTCAAAAAGAGCAACATGTTATACACATACATGTATATACGTTAAATTTATCTTAATGTCGTATTAATCAACGAACGTATTAAAATAGATAATTCTTATCCGAACCTAAATACAAATCTTATCTACTTCAAGAAAAACTAAACGATCTACAAAGACACGCTTTAGGTGTACAGCAAGCATGTTGTAAAATAATAACGTCTGAAAGTTATGAAAAAGGTTATACAGTGTTCGGAAGATCCACTATGTAAATTTGCCCCTGGCGTTATCTTTAACATTATTTCCCTCTGTTTGAGCCAGCGATACGTTATCACGTGGAAAAGGACGATAAGTACTCTTAAATCTCCTATTGTGAAAGCATGCACCCTTTGGGCGATCACTTGGTGAACGTAAAATACCAGTTAGATAGTTCTTGAGCGGTTAAATTGGAAATCAGCGAAAGACGAAAGAGCCAAGAGGATCCTTGGCCGTCGTCTCTCGTGCTTTCACGGACGTGTCTAGATAAGCTAGCAACTAGCAACGCCTATAGCGCGCTCTGAATCCTTAATATTTCCCTAAAGGTGATATGCTTGGTCGACTATATTTCTCGCGATTAGAATTATTTTCCCCATCAGTAAATCGTAATTCGTTCGCTAATTATAGACTGAGAGACATATAGGTGGACTGTCGGTTATAAATGTTAACGTATTGACCTATATTTGATAGATTTATAATAAAATAATTCGGAAATGCAAGCAATAGAAAGTTTTATTTTGCTTACACGCGATGGAGATTTTTTAATTTGTATTAAATATCAGGGAATAGTCAAATGTTGATCAATCAATAGTTCATGGGAAATTTAAAGGTACAGAAACGTTGAAAATAATGGAAAATTACGTATGATATCTAAAGTAAGGTACTTGCTATATTTAGTAAACAAAGACAAGTTTCTACTTAAATTTCATTTCTTCAATTTATTACGATACAACAAAGATAGGAATTTGCATAAATATCCGCAATCTAGTAATAATTGACGTATTAGCGTTCGTGATACATTTTCAACGTTGTTTCCATACTTTTAAGCAATATCGAGTTTAATCCTTTTCTCTTTCGTGCCGCGAATCTCAAGGTAACATAAAACGAAGGTAAAAGCTTCGGAATTGTATATAAGAGTCCCTGTGGGAATTCTCGGAGAACAAAATCTTAGTTTCCAACTGAAAGGCGTTTCTGTAAGGACACTCGAGCGTGGATTAGAATTTTCAATGGGCTTTTGTAGACTGCCCTAAGTCCTTCCAATGATTTTCAATACCTGCCTGCTTAAAATACTCGAGACAAACGAGCTTGGGAAACGAGTTTGGGAAACGATCAATAAAATAAAACGTCCGTACGCGAAGTACGCGATGAATACAGATACAGAGTGATCGTTTTAATGACGGATTGAATTTCTTCGATAGTCTTCGGCTACGATCTACGTCCTTTTAATGTTTTTAATTGACCGCGTGGCAATTCTACTGTCTTCCATTTGCTGGAAATAATCGCATCAACGTTGCCTTCGACACTCTACTTCGATTCATGAAGATTTCTCTGAAATTCTTCGGACATTTTCGCTTCATCTTTTACCATTCAATCCTTAAACACATCAAACATTATCCTTGTTTATTTCATTTTTTATTCCTTTCTTGGCATTTGTGTTTTTTATAGTTAATTATTTAACACGTGGAAGCCCTTTTGGTTTTTGGATTTTTATTTTTATTATAAGTAATTGCATCGTCCAAATGATTTAAAATAGCTGTATGATAAAAGAAAAACTTCTGTTCGATCAAGGATATCCGATTTTGTTCAATCTATAGAGAAGAACGATTTTAATGTGTATAATTTTTTTTTGTGTAAAAATAATTAAAATTATACAAGATTTATTATAATTTTAATTATACACGATTACATCTTTTTTCACTCGCTTATAAATTTATTACGTGGTGTTGTTTGATAGAAGAACTTGTGCATGCGTGTGTCATATAAAGTATATATTCGTTTTATTTGAAACAAAATTAGTTACGTTATAAATGTGACGAAACTTGTGCAACTTGAAATATCGATTCCTCTTATAAACAACTTCAATGACATTTTTCTAAAATTAATTGTTTATCGCATGCTTTTAATCCATCTGATCGATTCACACGCATCCTTACTCAGAAACATTAAAAAATGTAGGTGGTACTAAGAGTACGTATCATAATCTACATAAGAGAAGACATTTAACAACCTTCACCTTTCTTTGATGGATCAGTATAGTTTTTTTCTTCCATGGCATTTTCCATGGCATTTTTACTCTGCAAGCTACAAGCTGCAACTTGTTTTTTGTAACTCGTAAAATCGATAATCGCCCAATGATTAAGAAAAAGCGGTTAATCGATCATTTTTCAGTAATTATTTAGAATTAAGATCGTGTAAATGTATTATGTATCAGGTAGAACGTCTGAAAAGAAAAAATAAATAAATTAAACAAAGTTGTATATGAAAGTAGAACGCGAATAAATGTTAATTTATGCCTGTAAAAAATATGAATTTACATAAACATTCGCTGTTTATTTCTGGCTATCTTCTCGTGCAAATTTAAAAATATTAAACACGATAATTCATTGTTTTCTAGTTCGTAAAATTTAATCGTGAAACTTTGTTTCTATTATTCCTATTCTACGAGAGAATTTATCAACACTGTAACCTTGCAAGTCGTCGTTTATAAAGCTTCACTGATAATCTAATTGTATGTTGTACGTACGACTCTAGGAATATATCGACCTTTAAGGGTCAAAGTGCACATAATTCACCGTTATCGTGTTTCATCCTTCGCAACGATATCGTAAATATACAAAAGAAGAAGTAAAAGGCAAGAAGAAAACGAAAGGTCGAAACTCGATGTGGTTTCACGCTGTTTCTGGAACGGAAGGTCAGTAATTCTCCAAAGATGGACACCTTCCTTTTGCGTTCTAACACTGCGGAAAGACAAGAGCCCACCTTTGACACTTTTGACGCTCGTATACTCTGTTGAGAGAGCAGCAGGTAAAGCTCGTTCAACTACTAATATCCTACGAGAGGTTGTGTTTCCCCCAGTGGTTATAATTCTCAGAGGATATAACTCTTGGAACGATTGGAGGCAAGTTCCGTTCACCGGACGCCTTCAACGCCGAATCCAACGAAACTCTATCAAAAGAAACGAGAGGAAAGCAGGAACGAGACTAACCAACTGAACAGAGATCGACAATTGCCTGGACTTAATAGTGGAATTGGTGATAAATTAAAAGTAATCGTGGAACCGTCGATTTCTTGTCGATTGTAGTAGACCAGCAGAGGATACAGGGCGTGACAAAAACTAGTGCTTAGCGGTCGAAGATAATTTTACGCTTTCTTTATTTTTTTATCGTAATTCTATCTTGAAATTGATTTGTACGCGTTGAAATGGAAGATTCTTTGAAATTATCGCTTCTAAACATTTTACTATATGTTGCTATATGTAGACGCAAAGGTTTGGAAATTTCTGAAAGAAACATTTAGAAAAATCCTCTAGACACTTCTTCCTTTTATCTGGTTTTTCGGGATGAATCCAGTTATACAATTTCCATGCGAAACGCTTCACTTTATATCACATGGATATCTTTTTAACTCCTTGTGTATTTTTTAATAACTTTGGATCAACTGATATAACTGATATAACTGTGATATTATAGAGTCGAATTCGTTTCAAGGGGAATGATACTTCGAAAACCAGCTGATACGAAGGCTAGAGACTCGTGCATATCGTAATCCTTACGATATCTCTCTTTGGATTATACATATCGTATTGTACATCCTTCGCCCATTTGCACGATTGTTTACTTATTCGCAGAATACTCCTTTGACCTGGAAACATGTCCCTTGCAAAACAGCGAGCGTAATTAAATTCCGAAAGAGAAAAATAATTACGGTTGACGAGCCTGTGAGAAAGTCGCAGCACCGCGAGAACGCGGAATATTCGAAATAGGGGAACGAAAACTTGTACAAGCACAGGGCACTCGAGACCTCTCGGCTCGCCGGAAATATTCTCGTGTCATCTCCTGGAGCAGGCGGCGATAAAGTTTAATTCGGTTTTCCACGCTGGCTCACTGGCCGATTTTGTTTTCAATAAGGCGAACGTAACGCGACACAACGGATCACGTAGCGACTGTGTTCCCACGGGACGGTCTATTAATCCCCAAAGAATTGGAAGGCTGAAAGCGGAACCGCGAAAAGCTCTTGACCTCGTTCCGCGGTTAAATGGCTCGACGTTTTCTTTTCCTACTCCTTCTCCTATTTCTCCTTCCGTCCTCTCTTCTTCTTCCTCTTCGTCTTCTGTTTGCTGACCGGGCGAAAGGAATTTCCACGAGCCTGAAAAAAACCTCGTCGTCGCGTCCTCGACGTTTCTCTTCCTTTCTTTTTTCCTCTGTCCCCTTTCTTTTTTTTTTATGGATATCGATCCTTTGTTTGACCCTCTGTCCCGAAGGAACTGACCGAAGGTCACGAGCAATCTCGTAACGAGCCCGAATTGGAGAGGGGACCCTTTAATCAGCTGGCTCGCAGCTTCGACTTCAATTTTCCGCCGTTCGAACAATAGGTGCAATGTACCGTTGAAGATTCATTTGGTCATCGGGGCCGTTCTCGTCCTTTCCTTTTTCTTTCTCTTCTCTTTTTCTTTTTTTCAGCACAGTTGAAATGATTGCTATGAGACTGCTCGTATAAGTGATATCGATTTTACGTGCGTTTGTACGTGTGTATGGTCGAGAAGGGTATACGTACAGTACCTATAGTCCCTGGACACTATGCTCGGCTATAATAATTCCACTTTTTCAAGTTATTCGATCGGTAAAATAGTTCTTCCCAGTCCTTAAGGAAATTTGACAGATAGATTTTATATATTAGGATGGCAACTAAGTGTCATTAGGTGGTATTGACAAAATCCGCAATCACTTAGTTGCCAACCCAATACATATGTAAAAAGCTTAATACATCGGACGATGTATCGTCTGCTTCGTTGAAAGAAGATACTTTTAATTGTAAAAAATAATTGCAACGAAGCTACGATTCAGCCACGTATATTGAGCGTTATGGGTCGTCGTACGGTCGGATTAGACGCGAGAAAGATGACATTCAGATTCGTTATACGGCTGAGCGGCACGTTACATGCGCGTCACGTGTACTTACGTAGAAGAATGCGAAACGGAGGAAAGTCGCTGAATCGGTTGTTTCTCGAAAGTGCGGAATATCGTTCTACGTCCTGAACACCGCTTTCTTCTCAAGTTTTCCCGTGCCGCGATTTTTCTAGCGCCAGCAACTCCTCTTTCGACCGACCGAGCATCTCGGAAACTAAAAATGCTGGAGGGAAAACTCGAGGAAAAAGTAAAAAGTCGGGAAGAAGTCTGGATTCGATTGGAAACTTGTTGTGTCAATGGCAGAACGTCGAAGGCGAGAACCTTTCTCAGCCGTCGTGATTTATTTTTCCATCGAGCTAAGATCTACGAGTCGTTTTCCAGATTCGAATTAAACGAAATAACTATGATTCGAAATTGAAGTGTTTGGAAAGAGAATAGAAAGAAATTCGTGTTGATCGTTCGAGAAACTATTTCCACTATACCAACAAATTTACATCGTCGTCAAACGTATCACACACTCAACTAAATATTAAACTTTCGTAAATAATCGTTATTAATTTTAGCTTTGTCCTTGCTCTTTAGCTCTTTCTCCTTGTTTCTTTTAACCCTTTGCACTCCGAATTTTATTTCAATTTCGTTACCAGCAGCTCCTAACGCTTCTGAGTGTTTTATTTGAAATTTACTTGAACTAAAAAGTAAGACAATTTAAATAAATAAAGGAAGAAGGAAGATTCGCTTAAATACCAGTTTTATTCGCACTATTGTTGTATTTTGTAATTTTTAAGTGTATGATATACCTTGAAACAATTTCCAGGATGCAATCCTGCTTTTCTTTCGCACGTTTCACAAAAAAAGGTGGCACTGGAAAAATGTCGAGTCACACTCGACATAGGAGTGCAAAGGGTTAATAGTTAGACAACGATATATAATAATTCAAAAGTGTCTTCCACGTAGAAGGTCTATCTACATAGTCTAACGTGTAACACAGCGTGATAGATCTTTGTTGGCCCCTGTACATTTATCGAAAACATCGGAATTAAAAATGTACAGTGTTCAAATTTTATTGCGACCGACTACGCACAGAGTCTTCGTAAAATACGATGAAAATACGATCGAATGCCGAAGAAGATCCAAATCCTCGATCCTTTCTGTAGTATGAAAAACAGAGTTACATTAAAAAGGTCCCATGGTCCGATTGGTCGGTTGGCTGGGCACAATTTTGGGTCGATGGAGAGGCCTGCACGAACGCAAGGGCGCGTAACGCGACACGGCGAGGGTTAAGTGGCGCTCGAAAGCCGCGGGTCGAGCTCCTCGAGTCGCGGCTAACGACGTCCTATTCTTCGTCGGCAAGCGATGGGCTACGCTGACCTGGCTCTAGCTCTCGTGACTCACGGATGTTCCGTGACTTATTGTTAGTCATAGTCATGGAACACACAACCCTCTCTCCGCTGCTTGGTACCTGCTACGGTAGACGTCACCGAGTCACGAGGTTAAACGAGGTCGACGCTCGCCTTCGAAACACACGAGTCGGACTCGCGTCTCGGCCATCGATCTGTCGCGATCCGATCGATGGATCCCTTCAGCTCCGACCATGAGCCGTTGTTATCTCTTTCGATTGATCTTTCGTGTTACGTTCGATCAAGATATCGACCATATCCCGTTTTCTTTGCCGCAGAACGTCGGTCTATCGTTAGGAGGATGTTACGCGTGTATTTTCTCTTGTGCACGTGACGTGAATCGTGCTGGATGGTTATGATAACGATCGCAAAATTAGAATAATCTTGCTTTGATCTCTGTCGTTTGATGCTGGCGAGTGAATTAATTCGGCCCTTTAAGAGAAAATTCAAATTTTACTCGAGAATATTGCGAAGTTTCGATTATTATATTTTCTGTCGTCTATTATTCAACCATGTCGAGCAGAGTTACAGATGGAAATTTGTAAGGAAAAATATGTATTTTGTAATATGAAGTTATTCGTTGTAAGCTGGTAAACTTCAAGGTATGCAGCATGGAATCGTTTAAAAAATAGAATTCTATCTGTAATGCATATTTTGTCATATTTAACTAATGTTACGATCGCAGAAACAAATATAGCCATATTAGCGAGGCATTTAATATTCCAGCATTAAACATGATCGTTGGTCTAATCAAACTTACACAAGTTGCTGTACGTAGATACTTCTGCAGGCTCAAACACGTCGTGCTAAATTATACATTCAGTCGGGTTATTACACTATTAAATGCACGGTGTTTTAGCATCTCTGAATCTAATGAATTTCGAAACCTGTTTCTGTTTCTCTACAGAGGAGAGGCGTGAACCGTGACAAATTCGAAAATTTCTTCTATCACGATAAATTACTTGGAATTCTTGTAAGATTAGTTTCGTAATGATATCAATACTACAAATATCAGATTGGACTTTATTCCCCTTAAATACACTTTTACTATGCCTTAAAAATAATTATTAAAGAAGAAGGCTAATCTTCTTTCTTTGTCATATCAGAATAAATGAAACAATATCTTAATATCGTGGGATATTTTTGAAGCCAGAAAGGCAATACGGAAATACGTTAATTTACCTAAAAATTAAAAATCTAATAAAAAGAATTTCTATAATTATTCTCTATATTAACCGACTGTGTATTGAACTTTGAAACTGTTCTTTCAAAAGGAATAAAAAAATACAAATTGTCATATTCTTCTCCTACAGTCTTGATACGATATCTATGAATTATTTTCACCGTTTTTACATCAACTACGCACGAACACGCTCTTTCTTTCGTTGTTACCTACCGTAATCAACGTAATACCGTAGTCTCATTTCCATAAAGAACGCATAAAGATGTGCTGCGGTTACGCGGAAGACCTGGCAAGAGCGTCAGAGAGAAGACTTGAAAAACTGATTTTATTGATTTTATGCACTGCAGTTGTCTCGAGTTTCTATTGACTTTTCTACGACGGGTATAACTCTTCACGAATGGCTGCTAGAGATGTGTTTCCAAGCTGAAGGGGAGGGAGAGGGAAAAGCTCTTCTTATTTCATAATCGATATAGCGGAGGGTACCGTGTTTCCTCCTATTTATAAGCTCCTTGTCGATATCCACGATATTAAATTCACTACCGTGACTCGATCGCCAGGTTTCAAGAAATAATTGAGTTGCTTTTAACGCCGACGAAACCGGAAGTTAGTTACACAGCCGCACACAGATTTCGTTGAAACTTAGGAAGAATTAGTAGCCGAAGGGAAACGAACTTCTCACCGCGTATCAGGCGTATCTTCTCGTCAGTGACGACGCGAAGGGATGAAATTAACCTGTGAGTTACGGTTCATGAGAAACACTATCGACACGCGTAAATGATCTAATTTGGAACTGTGTCGTACGTGTTGGCGCGTTTATGGAAAATTTGAAAGTGCGACGATGCATAGAACGTATTGCTGGATGAGAAGAAAATATCGAAACTGCAGCATTCTCTGACATTTCTATGTACATTTCACCTAAAAATATAATACAATACATATATAATACAACATCTACTATATAATATTAAATATTTTTAAATTAATACAAAATTATACTATAATACACTATACTGTACAACCTCTCAATTAACCTAAATTTAATTTTGATATAAAAATTAAATACTCAATATCTATTATTACAATGTTAATATATTTAAATATTAGTACAAAATTATGCTATACTATACTATACAACCCCCTAAAAATATAATACAATACATTGTTGATTTTAAATCAATCTAGTCTTTGCAACTTGCAATTTAAATCGACGCGTTTTTAATCTTGAAAATCTTCAAAAATCAACTCTTAAAATGAATGACATTATGATGACGTTAGTCTATTTAGGTTGTATTTCTTTAGTTGCATTCATAACGATATAAACTTGCATAGATATCCAGTGTCTACTAGTGAAAAGAAGAACGTAATTCCAGTGGTAGATACGTAGTGGATTTTTTCAGTTAATTTGGAAATATTAAATGATACTGTAGGCTATGGATCTCCTACTATAGGCTTATAAATGTTTTTGAATCGAGTTATACATTTTTCCATATTATAGGTATACAAGATCAATGGCCAACGCGATTTATTTTTCACTGAAACACAAGAATTGAAATAAATATCTATTTTGAAAATTTATGGCGTTACATTTATCGAATACGGTTACGAAATTCTATTGTTTTGCGCAATAAATTTATTAAAAGCTGTAGGAAATTTCTTTATATATATATATATATATTCCAGTGTCAGTAAATTATACTATTACATTGTTGATCGTTGAATTCGCCAGAATAATCGCTTTCATATAACAAAAATTATATCGATACGAATTGTAAATTTAAAAAATCCATTTGATAAAAATAATAAAACTGAATTTTTCCATTTTTCTGATAAATCTAATCTAAAATTAACGAGTTAAACAGACTACATATATACATTTTTTCAAGTTGTAATTTTTACAGTAATTATTTAATATTTTCTAATTAATTAAGAAAACATGTTGTCGCAGCTAGAAATGGTCGTATTTTTTATTTTCTTGAAGCAGGGAAGACCGAGGCACGTGATAGATTTAAACTCATAAATAAGAGGAATATTCCTCGAACAGAACAACAAAGACAATGTTTCTTTACACTCTCGTATTATTTTCTTCCCGTTTTATTTGAATCTCGTGTTATTTAAAATTCATCTTGGTTTTCCTTCTCAAAGCAATACCGCGCGAGTTTCGTCATCTTTCACAGACTGCTATATGTTCTTACTGTATGTCTTTTAAAGTCAACGATAAAGTTAATAAACAATTATCTTTCTGTTTACTCGAACTACCGCGTCGTTTTCATCAAAAAATTCTCCAACTCTATATTGATTTTTCTACGTATTTTCTACTGAAAATGTTTAACAAGGAATACAATTTTATTCGTTGCTTGTCGCTCGTTCGATTATCGCTGTCCGGTTACGAATTTTTTCTCGCTTATTTCTTACTCATATTGACAAAGTTTAGTTAAAACTATTTAAATTTTCATCGAATAAATGCTGGCAGTGACAAAATTAACGAAGTAACTTTCAAAATTCAACCTCATCTTTCGCACGAAATTAATTATAATGTAAATCTAATTTCACGAGGAAGGAAATTCAGCGCGAACATCAAGGCTCTTACACGGAATACTAATTGACGACGAAATATTTTTCCCCTTTCTTCGTCTTTCCGCGCTAAAAATTGTCGATGAAATTAATGAATTCGTTCGGTAACGCGATGTTCTCGCGCGGAATTAATTGCGCTTCGGTGAAACGCGAAACACTGGAATCGCCAGAGCCGAGGATTTTTCCGCGTGTGTCCACTCGGCGTCTCTTCAACCCGTTACGTTCAAGATGACGATCCGTCGTCGACCTTCCAATTACAAGTTACAAGGATCCACGTGTTAATGTATGACGCGTTTGGTGGGCCAAGAATAGTCTACGATAAAGTGTGGTAAAGTGTAACTCTGATCGTTAACTTTTAGAATTTTTATTACTTTTATCACGTACCTTCGTTACGAGGCTTCGCCCAACAAAATAAAGTCCGGCTGGACAAAACATTGCAAGCTCGAGAAACAGTAAAAAGTAGCGAATATGTATCTTTTCTTGTAGCTGTGGTAATTCAAGTACGAGGGGTGTAATCACCTTCCAAAGTTCAACAGCTTAAGACTTAAGAGCTAACTTGGAAAAGATCGCGGATAAGAAATTTTGTTCGCAAAAGTAAAATTCTTTTTAACGTGTTGGAAAAAAGTAAACAATTTTCAAGTTGGTAGAAAAAGATTGTGACAAATACACGATCAGCTTGTATAAAACTACTAAATAAATGAGTGTATTCTGTTTTCCGTCTAAATGAAGTAAAGCGTCTAGAAATCAGTGATCATTTTCTTTTTTTCGATCAAATATCCGGAGTTCAATTTTTAACCGCACGATTAAGGTTTCATCGAAACGTTTAATCCCCCCATTTGGACAAAGAGCGTGCTAAAACGCGTCACGTCGTAAAGGTACGGTAAAGGAGCACGCTTTTTGGACGACCGATAAACCAGGAGAAACGTGGACCAACGACGCGGAACAAACAGTCCCGAAGAAACCCAGAGATTTCACTCGGTTGATCTTTTCTCTTGTTGAACGTTATAGGTGAATCACTGTTCTTTCGAAGTATACTACGCGTAAGTTCACTGTGTCACGAACGTTCTACAATTTCGCTAGGAATCAATTTTTCTATCTAAGTATAATTTTCTTTTTATTACAATTATAATTCTTCCATCGATTAAAATGCATATGTTTTTTATCGAGTAAGAAGGTGAGAATTCTTGTCATTTTTCTTATTTCTATTCCCAATCTTTCTCACGAGTGACTACTCTTTCTCCAATCATTGAAGTTCTACGGTAGACATCGTGTATCATCTCTGCTATTGAAAGTTTTGCAAGAAGTTCGAAAGTGTCGTTGAAAGTGTGTCTTTATCTGTGCGTATCACCTTATTCTGTGTTTCCCTGAAACGGAGATTTTACGTGTTACTTAATAATAATCCTTCATAATAAATATAATAATAATTAAAAATAAAAAAAGCCCACTTAATAATAATCGAAGCCACGAGTCTACGAAATGGGCGCTGTGAGCTTCTTCGACCCAGAACGAGGAGGATTCGCTCGAACGACGCAAGTAGCCGTTACGGAACGAGGCGTGAAATAATTTCAGCTCGTGCTTCCGCTGCGCTGACGCGAAACGAGAAACGATAAATTCACCGATCTATTGCGAAGAAATATGGAAATGGGAGGCTCACGATGATCCCAGTGGGAGTCACATTGGACTCTAGTCATCGGTCGAGCAACTGGAGATCTTTGACCCTGTTTGAACTGATCGGCTGACGTCATTCGTGAGCTCACGTGTTGGGCGGTTAGTTGGGAAGATCCGAAGGTCTGAGGGTCCATTGAGGAACACGATAAATTTTGGCTCGTATGCTGACTCACAATCGGTATACGTACTTACGTTTATATCGTGTTTCGAGAACGGTTTTCTACGGTTTATAAACGCGTAGAATCTTTCAATACGAAGCTATTGAAAATTATTAAGGGTGGTTAAAGGTAGTGTAATAACTGAAGAACTATTCCATCTTCATATGTTAAAATGTCACGTTTATAATTTATTAGAATTTGTCACTTTGGTTTGAAGAATAGAAACGAATAATTACGATAAGTAGATTATTAAGTGAGAGTATAATAGTATAACGATGAAGTACACGATAGCACACCTAAATCAACGAAATAAAAAGTATGACGAATTGTATCGAGCAGTGAAGTGAAAGGTATATGATTCCACCGAAGAAAGTAAATCTGAGCGTATAGGATAGGATATACAAGAGAGTGCAAAATATCTGAATTAAATGGAAAGTTCCTTTAGCATAACAGAAAATAACATTCTAAGTAATAAAAATTTTAACTTTCTTCTTCGCTATATATATATACCCAGAATGATCTAAAACTGAACACTAAATTCCACCGACACCGTATTTTGGATACCAACACGGTTTCTTCGTCGACCGTATTTTCTTCAACTTCAGAATTCGCATATTCCTTATCTTGAAACCTATCTTCGGCTGTTACTCCCGTACGAAGCATTTCGCTCTTATTATTTCTCAAATTGCGTTATACAACGTCAGTGGTAATTTTCTAATCACGCTTCACGCAGGATGCTGCTGTATCCTATCGATAAAATATTCAACACAACCGAGTACAAAGACAATGATCGTGCCTCGGTCCAATAACGAGCCAACTTGCCCAGAAATAGAAACGAAACGGGTATCCCAAGTATCTGGAGGACATCTACGGAATTAGATGGAACGATGGGGACCGCACTATGTAAGTACGTGGGATCGTTTCCAGCCCCGAGGCTGGCGCAAAGATAGCAACCGCACTACGCGTCAGAGATTTGGGTGCAACTTCGATGGAAATGCAAATGCGTCATAGTTGAAGCGCTGACCAAGAAATTGCCATCACCTCTGTGTGATTTTCTTCTTTCCCTTCGGGCTACGCAATGCCTGGCAAACGCGACCCTTCCACTCGAGAAACATGCTGAGCTTTCTCTCTCTCTCTCTCTCTCTCTCTCTCTCTCTCTCTCTCTGTGTCTCTGGGATCCATGAAAAACGCGCGCCAACTTTTATCCGTCGACCGAAGAAGAGTACGAAAATTTCTACGAAGCGAGTCTCCTTAGTCACTTGCAAGCCAGACTAGCACCATGATTAATTATCCGCGACAGGAAGTCCGCAATCGTTCTAAAACGTATATCTTCTCTACTGCCAGCATACCTAATGAATCGTCGCGTCGCGTCGTACAACGTCTGCCAGTCAATATGGCGACTGTTATTATTCATCAACCGGTGACACTGTTTCCTACTACAGAAGATCCTCTGATGTTCCACTTTTCCTTCTAATCGCGTTGTAAATATGTGGTTAGGGTACGGGACTATCCGGGCAAGGTAGACCGTTGCGAAGATTAGGGTTTGGATAAAAGCTAGGTATTTACAATGGAATATTCTGTGCAAGCGAGATAGTCCTCTCTGGATTCGTTTAAGCTGAAAGCTGTAGCCTAAGGGTATCTTCTCAATAATTCTTTCGTATGTTTATTATTCGTTCTATCTTTTTCTTTTTATTTATTTTGTTATTATTATACCGTAGCGTCAAAATGGGTAAAAAAGAAAAAATTAAATTCCATTGATATTGGTTTTTCAACGCTGCTAAATTTTCTTCGTGGGTTGAACTTCCTTCCGTTTTAGAATTTGTATGTCCTTTATTTACGAACGTTTCCGTAAGTATCATTTCCTTAGAGAGCGTTTCGTTCTCGTGCAAATCCTGTGATTCTCCACGATGCTTGAATTTCATGATTTATATGCCAACTACAGAAGGTATTGCCGCACCATTGTACTTAATACAACATTTAAATGATAATTGATAAGATTTTGTATCATTAAGTAGTATCTTTGTATGGCTACAAAAATTTCATACTATGACAATGAAACGTATAGAATCTGACATAGAAACCCTTCGTTGGAAAACGAGGATATGCGCTAAGAATATAATATATAAAATATTCCAATTTAATTCCAGAGTACTTATTGTGTAATACTTACCAAATAAAACAAATCTCTGTTTAGCTTTCATTTTCTTAATTGTATTAGTAGAAATATCAATCACGTACAACTCGGTAATATCGACCAAAGTTTCAGCGCTTTTCATCGAAATTAATCCGACCATGTAAGCTCTGTTCTTCTTCATATCGAACGAACTCGTCGATACACGCATAGCCCTCGCGAAAGTGACTCATCCCAAGCAAATGATTAGGGAAGCACATTGATTTCCATGCACTATCGATCGCGTCTACGACGTGAAAGAAACAGATATTATACGAAGACATATGATCTACAATACGGTACGTGGGCGCATCGTCAACCAAGAAGAAGCGTTTCAACGACGGAAAGCAGGGACCGCGAGGCCATCGTCGAAGGCGTTGCAAATTACGTTTCTACGTCCCTCCGCGAAACGTTTGAGGGGAGGCAGCCATTTCTGTCTTGCAACCCCTAATTTTCGTCCAAGCTGGGGGCATCTCCGGATTCGGTGCCGTCAGAAGCAACCCTAACATCGTTCGTAACTTCCCTTTCTCTTGGTATTTGTATTTATTTCAGCTAAAAGTATAGTCAAAAGAAGGAACAAAAATACGAAGTTGTTCGCTACAATGTAAAATTGCAGATTTCTGCATGGGGGAAAACGAATGCCCTCGAACGAATGTTCACTGGCTCGCGAAATCTGTTTGAAAAAATATTTTCACTTTTGTCCCCGTTTCAACGATTAAGTATTTTCTTTAAACGCGTTTGTTCGTTTCCTTTGAAACTTCCTCTGACTTTTATAGTCATACCATAGCACTGTGAACTAAATGATGCTTGGATCTAATTAATTAACATTGGAACTACCATACCAGTCTAATTGACTGGTTTTACAATTTTATTTTAAAATCTTTACTTCATGTTATATTTTTTTCCACAATGATGTAATGACTTTCGTAACGATAACTAAAAGAATAATATAATGAATTTGTTTTTTATATATCCAAACTGAAAATAATTTTGTATCAAAGCTACTTATACTGCTGGTATTTGTCAAAGCGTAAAAGGGTGCTGCAATCTGTTTATCGAACCCCAATTAACCAGTTTCCTCGGTTTCTACAACTTGCCGTACGTTTTTCAAATTTTTACCGCGTTTCGTTCAATATGCTGATATCAGATATCAGGAAAATTCAGAATCGATCGCCGGATGTTAACACTGGAAATACCACACCAGTCGAAATGACTGGTTCTACGATTTTTATAAATTTGTCGACCCTCGTTTAGGGATCATTGTCCCAGATGGATTAATAATACCAAAAATGTACTACATAACATGGAATTGCTTCTGTAAGGAAGTAATAGTATTTTTTAAAGACCAATCATTTTCACTGGTTTTGGTAGAAATAGCTTCGTGTTAACTATCGGTAGTTCCAGTGTTAATGTGTAAATACCGTAACAAGTACAGTGGTGTGCCGATACTTTTTACGGGCAATACTTTATGCGTGTTATAGATTTTGAGATTTTATTTTATATGACAAATAAAGATAATTGGAGACGGATAAGGATCGCGTGGATGGACAGATTGTTAATGGAAGAAGTTTCCGTAGAATGAGAACGCACGGTGCCGTGTGTTCGACGGTTAATCAGTCGTACGTTAGGTAGAATAGTTTCTCATTACAGCTTCTGATAGTTGCTTTTTAATCTCTAAAAAGGTGACTTTGTTTGTGGAGTTAAGGGACGTTTGCTTTGATTTCGAATAAATCGACCGAGGCTTCCACAACTAAGAGTTAACGACATCTAATATTTTGTAATTTAACGTATTCGTATATTAAATTGTATATTACGTTAATTTAATATATATCGTATATTATAATTAAATATTATAATTAAATATATCATATATTTAATTTAATATATATTTGATATATATTATATAGTCGTTTAATGCATTAACCAGGTCATATTTTCAAAAGTATATCGATTTATTTTTTATTTCAAATGATGTACGAGTATATATAATTTTTCAGCTATTTAACGTAATTATAGAGAAGTAAATTATGAGACAAATGTTAATCGTCTGCAAATATGACACAAGTATCAATTTGCTCTGAACCACTTTGGCTTGAATATGCCTCATAATGCTAACAAGTTGGAAGTCAAGCACTATCCTGGCCTATTTTGCAGAACATAATGAGCTCTCAATATGTAAGTAAGGTAAATATTGATCCCTGAAAGGATGAAGTACCGATACAACGTGTACAATAGTTGGCAACAATCCTTATCGTAATACAGTATGTTGTTCCTTAATAATTTCATCGAGTCGGTTTCAGCATAAAAAATAAATTCAGGTTAATATCTTACTGGTGAATTAAACGGAGACAAGGTATTCTACATCTGGGTTAACAGCGTCTAAAGTAATATCAAAATGTAGTCCATCGATTTCTTTCGCTTCTCATTTACATTCTTTGAATTAAACGAAGAATACTTTGAAATAAAACTCGACTTTGCGAACCGGTAAGAGCATATACGATACAATATACGCGGAACGTTTAACCTAGAAAATTTATATTCATCCCAAAAGTCGACTCCTGCTACGAAACTTCGATGCTTGTTAAAGTTTCGAACAGATCGTCGAGATCATATTGTAAAATTACCGCGTCGTAACTTGTAATCAAATTGTAATTCATCGGTCGGTTCCTCGATTACGTAGATTAATTTTCACCTTTCGTGCGAAATCGCTAGGTGTTCTTGCTCGATCTCGTTACTCGTTACTCTTGCAACTACGTTTAGTAAAGCTAAAAGAGAAATCTCAAAAAAAGAACACACCTATATAGATACTTTTGTGATCGACTGCAAACATATGGAAACACTTCCTTATTGTTACGTGCTAGGTATCGAAATTAGAAACTGGTACGTTCATTATACTCATACATGAACTGCTTATTTGTCAAATCGGTTAACTTGGCAACATATAAATCAAAGAAAATTAATGAAATTACATAAGCTAGCCATCGATCAAATGATTTGGCAATAAAATTTCTAAAACTTCGAAAAGCAACGGTTATGTAATCGTTTTGGCCTGTCAACGGTTCAAATATCACTCGCTTTTTTTTAAACCTTCTATATATATACTAGAACCATCGGGAGAGACCCGTAACTGGGTTTCCGTTAGCGACCGACATTCTAATGGGCACGCGAGTACATTATTTGCCCGGCACGATTCATCATCGCGTAATCGTATTTCGTGAACGCCAACTAGATGCGGCGAATTCATTTGTGTATCGGACAGAGGGAAATTCACTGTGCACACACCGTGGCCTACGTACGCCCCTGCAACGCAATAACGTCCGATCGGCCACCCCCTGGAGCGCGACGCCGCGCCACGCCGAGGCGGTCGGGGATGAAGGGTAGGAAGGTTAGGAAGGGCGTAGTCCCCGAAATCACGAGCTTATATATCCATTCAAGAAGACGATATTCAAGGGTTGGGGCAGAAGCTCGACGAATCTACGAGGTTGCTGGTCCTAGAGTTCCCTGCTTGTGGATAAAACTCGCTGGATTATCTGGATATATATGTATGTACTTACGTACATGTATAAATGCGTGCTTATATATGTCGTTTTGCATTGAAAACCATCGATAGATAGGTCTTTACCGGGGAACAAACGAGAATATTTGGTGATGTTTTTAGGAATTGAAAGCGATCCGAGTACTAAGCGAGCGTTTTCTCAATTTGGTATATTCGGTGGGTAGCTTTCCGCTGGGTTATGTGTATAGGGTGTCTTAGATACGGTGAAATTTTGCAAGTTTATGGGCTTGAAATGGGATTAGCTTTGTAGGACGTGGAATTTATCGCGTAGAAAGTTTTAGTAAATGTTGCTTGGAAATTTTGTTCTCTCGGTGCTAGAAGTATCAAATGAACGACTGATTTCAAGGTTTTGGTTTTGAAATTGTTGGAGCTATACAGATACCTTTGACGAAATTAAGGTCAACTTCTGTCGAGGTAGGAAGACGATCTATTATCGCCTATTGTACTATTCTCCTGACATCCAACGATCTTAGGACAATTGAATAGAATTATTAGATCCCAGGTTGCAGTTTAAAATAGAAGAAACTGTAATCGATTGTAATAATTGTTTTTCTCATAACGAAATACGTTAATTAGATATAGACTATAACGGATTAATTATATCGATCTGTAATTATTATTAGTGTTAGTTATGCTAGTTAATTATAGTGTAGCGTACATATTTGCGTACATATTATCGGTCGATAATTGTGGTATTAATTACTACAATGAAATGGAAGTACATATGTATGTCGATCCTCTGGTGGGATTCTGAGATTGAGAAATTTATATGTGAATGTAGTTTATAGTAATTGAAAATTAGCCAGGCACTTAACATCAAGTATCGTATGATGCCAACATGATACGAACTTAATGCTTGTAAAAGTATTGAAAATCGTCAAGAATCTTGTTACGTGATACTTGATGTTTGTGAAAATTTTTATAAACTTTGGGATTCCCCAGAACCTCGTAGTATCGGTGAAGACAGCGAAAGTAAAAACAGAATGCACGTGTTCAAATAAATCAATAGAAAGAAACACTCGCACGATGTAGTGAAACAATATTTGATGACAAAAATGTATTAATGAACAGGGACATCATTTCGAAGACTTGAGTACTTGATTCGTTTCTTTGAAAACTAGTTCTCTTTTATTTCGATAAATATTATCGTATCATATTAATATATCGATCTTTCCTCGTATTTACTGGATTTACTTCGTTTCAAGTTTCATTTTCTATAGAATTCTGAAATTTCGTTCATTTGAATTTTAAATTAACAAATTTTGTACATAAGTGTATTTCTTTTACAGAGTCTAATAATTTCCTCGAATATCGAAATTTGTTAAAGGTTTGTTTTTCTATTGTCTTCAATTACAGAGGGATTTAGTTCTATAGAATTGAAATACGCACGTATGCTTCTTTGCAAAGGTTGTTGAATCCGTTGAATTTTATTGAGTAGAAAATCGAAATAGCATTTCCGTATTTAATAGTTTCCGAGTATAGTTACAGCACGAATAGGGTTTCACAATCTATTGTAGCAGAGTGCTATTTTTTTTTGCTTACAAAGGCATCTATAAATGTCAGTATAAATTGCTGACCAATTTATCGAGAAATAACGCGTGTTTTTATTTAGTATTTATACCCTTTTTGTATCAATATCTGTGAGGTACAACAATTCTTCTATTAAACGTCCATGTAGTTTTTAAAATCTCCGATACCTGTATAAGTTCTTATTTTAACCACAAAATTTGCTTTTTATCAATTATTCCATCATCTGCTATTTTTCTATACATAAATATTACTAAAAATTAACGCAATTTCTCATAATCCTCCACACCATCTCTTTCTTGATTAGAAAATTTAGGATATTTTCTTCAAATATTCCATATTTTGTTCATATTTTTTTTTTTTTAAATAAAATGTTCCATCAATTTATCGAGTAAAGACTGTTATTCTTTTATATTTTTCTTTTACGTTGTAATTCTTTTAGTTAGAGAATTCAAGATATTTTCTTACTCCAAAATATTCCATATTTTTATTCTATATATTTTCTTGCCATTTTTAATTTTTCGAGCAAACACTGTCATTTTCCCATATACAGTAAGAATCTCTAAAAGTAACTATCTCTTGCTGTTTCTTCTATATTCATTCTACACATTCGCACGTATATGTTTGTACAGTATATTTTATTGATAAAATAATATTCTTATCTTTTCTGCGTCTCACCTCGCAAATATCATTCCACGTACTTTCCCAGTGATACGAGATATGCATATTCAATTTACGCAAACGAAACAAACCGGTGCTTCTAATTAACGACGGATATTAATTTAACAGATGTAATTCTAGCGTTTCCGCGAATGTATATATATATGTGTGTATACACGTACCATAGAATCTAATATCCACGTAATTCTAAACGTCATCATCGTTAATTAACCAGAATTAAATAGCGATAAACATAACGTGAACATGGAAAATCGGAAGACGCGCGCGAGCCATCATATAATTAACCAAGAATGAATTTATATAAATTCACTGCACGGTGATACGAATTAAACGATTTACGACGAGCACGATATTTTCATGAATTTGTTGTTATTATTTTATTTTTTGTCAACATATTCGGTACTGCTGTTTAGAGGAAAATAGAAAATATCCTTTTAAAAGCTGTTCGAGTTGAAACAAATAATCTTTTCTCAACTCTTATGAACTTGTACTTTGCTCATAAAAATGTTATTTAATTATTTCAAACGAATAGACTTTATAGCAAATAAAACGATTAATATAGATAACTATTTGTACAGAATTTTTTTAACGAAATTAGCTCGAGTTTGCGCTATGCGTAAAAAGTTGAATTTAAACGATTCGAGGAATATGAATATTTTTATTTTGTTCGTGTAAGCTAATAAAATTCATACGATTAGCTATTGGCAGACTCAAATATCTTGTTTCTCGTATAACAATCAATCCGTTTGACAAACACATCAGCCGTCGAAACGAACGATACGATAAGGTCCAAAACGTCAAGTACGTCACTCTCGTGACATGGTAACCTACACATACACGCTGATTAAACTCAAAACGAATGATTTCAAGTTGTAAGCGAGCTTTAATACACCCATTGTTCTAACTTTTTCTATCAACGAGAGGAAAAAGTAGTCTCGGGGTTCCGCACCCCCTGTCGAACGATGTACTCCCTCTCTTGTTCTTCCTTTTGCCCCCTCTCCCCGGGATATAGCAGGATGCATATAACGATGTCGTAAATCGAACGAGTAAGTAGGAGTGACGTTTTAGGGTTGTAAGACCCACTTAAAGCCGTATATTGCGCTGTATTTTTAGGGTTCCGTGTAATAAAAATAATTGACGAATCGTGGATAATATGTCATTTGGAAATAGCAAGATTGGATATATTAATTATTTAGTATTTAATTTATTAGTATTTAAATTAGGAGGTGAAAAAAGAAGAGTTTTAAAATACGGTTTCTCTTCACCGACGAAGAACGACGTCAAATGAATTTCTTTCTACCTTTAAATAGGTTGCGATCATTTTGCATCTCGATGTAATACAAAAATCATGATAAACATAAATAAGAGAAGCCTTAATCGTTGTAATGTATTATCCTTAAAACGTACATAAAATACACAAAGACGTCGAGTATATTCGTCGAGCATTTGTCAGACGAGAGGAATATCTGTTTGAGGAACCAATTTATCATCCATTTGGCAAAGTTCATGAAAATATGGAATTTTTTGGGTTGGCAACTAAGGAAATACGAATTTTGTCAATATCAACTAATGACAAAATCCGCGTTCCTTAGTTGCGAAACCATTGAACATGTTAGAATGTGAAGCTATAAAAGTCTACGTCGATCTACTATAAATTGTTTTACAGATACTACTTATTTTCCATACGTAATTTGCATATAAATCTAATACAATAGTCGAGAAAAATAACCAGAAACGTATAGTACGATATACTGAAATGTAAGAAAATATCGAAACTAATGTACGCATTACGATGTTTAGAGGGTGAAATAATTTCTATCTGCATAAATATTCGCATTGTGATAATAATGACACAGGTACGCACCTACTTTATATACAATTTTTATTCGTTAAAATATTTTATAGATCTACGGGTTAAGAGTTAGAAATTTTCAAAACGCGAAACATTTTATGTCACACTATCGGATCCATATGTTGGTTATCTACTGAGAGTTTCAAGCTTTCTAAAAGATTCTATATCGTCATCTCGTCCTGAGATTTTCGATCTATGCTTAAAGTAGCAGCAAAGTGCGCCACGACGAAATTTTAATTCTTCTGTATGCAGCCTGCCACGAAACGTCGTCATTGTTCGTCACATAAAAGCCCCATCAGATAGCGTGTATATACGCACAACCGTGGGATATCGACCGTCTACCCTGTTCTCTGTGCGTGTGTTTTTGGTGACGTGCATGTGCGCCCAGACCAATTTGACAGAGAGAGAAAGACATAGGGAGAGAACGTGTTACTACGATGGTGGTGGTATAGCCCTGCATGAACGTTATCCTGTGCCCGCGCCATGGTGTTTCCATGGGGTTCGCCACTAGGGTGGGCCAAGCAAAATCGACCGCCTTGCGCTTTCTCTGTCTGTCGTTAGCTAAACTTCGCGTTGGAACGCTTTGAATTTCTGACTTTTTTTTTTAAACATATTCTAACTTTCTCTCGTATTTATATCATTTACGTACTTTGTTCGAATTTTTACTTATATTTATATAACTTACTTGCATCTATCCGGCGACGAAACACGTTCCTGAATCTCCTATTTTTAGGGTACATTTTCATAAGTCATTCCTGAATCTTAAAACAGTTTTTCTGCGAAAAGTAAGAAACGTGACTTGTCGTGTTTTCGCTGCGTGGTCTTCGTACAAAAAAGGCTACAAAATATATTTCCACCCCGTGCTATTTATTACAGTATATACCTACGTACTAATTGATCAATCAGGTCCTAGTGTCATTTAGTAAATAATACTTTCATAGTAATGTCCTCGTGATATTACCAATTATCTACACCTACAAAAATTTCATATTATACAAATAAAATGTATAAGTGGAACATGGTCAAGAAATGGTCCATTGAAAAATAAAGATATATGTAAATTTGTAACCATCATATGTTGCGAAAAGAAAGTTACGAATTCGCTGTATCTCAAGGTGAAGTTCAGCGCATCGTTATTCGAATATTCGAGATAGAGCAGCCTTGGGCTGTTTAATTAAAAACTTTCATGGCGCGGCGAGTATGCGGGACGTCCCGTTGCATCTTCTGATTTACGGAAACATTCCGTACACGAAGTTTTCCTTTTCTACTCGTTTCGTGGGACCTTTTCATGGGCTCTCGGCATTGTCCATCTCAAATGATCGCGAACGGCGGGAAACGTGCGGATAAAGAAGGTTTTCCATCGTATTTTCCTCGTCGATCGGCTTTTTGGAAGCCTCGAGGCTGCTGGAACGCGGTATGGCATTTGGTTTAGAGTTTAGAGTTTACAGATGGTTGCGAAATGTAGAGGAGCTTCGGAACATGTTGCTTATCCTATGAAGAATCCACAATTTTCATCGGCATATCCTTTCTGCGGTTCATTCTGAAACTGGCATTTTCGGTTTAAATAAACTGCTTACGTTTAACATTATACGTTCTTACCTTATCCGTGAAAAGAATCTATCGGATTTTTCGTAAAGAAAATTCATAGAATTGCACGTTTAAAGATCGCGGTGGTGCTACGAAATTTACGTAAATTTCTTTTTACGATCTCCAATAGATACCATAATAGCTACTATATCGATACAATTTGATTCGTTTTACAAGACACGTAACAACAAAAGAGTATATTAATGATAATTAAAACGTTGAAATTAATTGCACTTTACAAGAAATACAAAGGAAGAATTTGTTAATTGTAACCTGCAAAATCGTTCAGTTTTATAAGAAATATGAAAGAGCAATACGTATAAGAGTTATAATTTTAACGCTTAAATCATTATTAAATGACAATGAAATTAAACCCAAAAGTGGAATGAACAGACCACAAATATCGAAGTTTTCGTTGGCTTTGTCCGGGAGGGAAAGCAATTGCCATGGTCCTATGTATTAACGAGAAATATCGTAGGAGCACATCCTGAATTACAACGCGCGAAATTACGCGGTCGAACGTACGACAAGATTAAGTACCACACCGATATTTTAAGTGCCTCTGCTCGCGACTACCACCGTCCTAAATTCATTACTGCCGATATGTCGAACTGGATTTGTCCTATCGCATCGCGTCACCGCGTCGCTTAAAAACGCGACCAAAGCATTTTCTCTCGTTTAGCATTTTCGCCCGACTCGTTTCTAGATCTCTTTTGACCTACTTAAACGCTCTTTAATTATTCATTGGACTGCTTGCTTTACACCTCGGTTAACGTTAATTCATATTAATTCTAAATCCTTTTTTTTTTCTTTTTTTTTTTTAGTTTATTCTTGGATCATGTACAACATTCAAGGATTGGATTTATGCCAAATGCAGGAATACTTCCTTCAGTTTTCTTGTACAAGCTACCAAAGTTTCTGACAAAATTTTGCATCGAATACAAACTCGAATTGCCTTCCTTTGGCCCTCAGCAACTTCTCTCTCGTAATTAGATTTTTACGCGTCTATGAAAAATTTGGAGATGAAAAATGCATATACCTAAATATGCAAAAATATGTAAAAGTATAATACCCTTTACAATACCGAATAGATAAACTAATTTGTTATCAAAGTTCCAGTTTTTTAATTATACTCTCAAAGATACGAATTTGCATAAATGTCCACGATCTACTCGCAGTAAATCTTTTACTCGTAAAACAGATCGAAAGACGAAGAAGAGATGACTTTATTCCGATTTCTCTGCCACACAAAGTTCCTTTCATGAAACTCGTGGCGAGAATTAACAATTTAAATCGCCATTATATATAATACCTCTTTAATTTCAACTGACGCAAGTGTCAGCTTTTAAAAACGAAATTTAGCAGAAACCACCGTATTCGTACGTGATCCATAAGTCAAGTGGTCCTCTTGATTGCCGTGTCTCGTTCGTAGCTGATTCAGACTGGTCCCAACGAAATTTTGTTTCCCCGTGTTACGTCATGATCATTATCATACGGCGGTGATCCTTTTAAGCGGTGATTTCATTTCTGTCCGCTTCCGTCGCCACCATAATTTGTTTATCGGTCATCGAAAGCGGCCTACAATCATCAGAGAACGTCCTGTATTTCCATCGTACGACACGTGTACGAAAATTTTACTCACGGACAGGTGATAGTTTGCGTGTAAGTGTAGACGAGGAAACTTCGTTCCAAACGGGATATTAAACACACACGACGAATCTCGAAACATTCGCACCTTCGTTCGTGTCAGAGGAGCACAGAGACGGCTACGAGGCTCGTAAATATTTCGATCGACGTCGATGCATGGCCGCAGCTCTCTGCAAGTTAAGCGAGTTCTCGTCATTTTGCGTGTTTATGTAATGATGCAAGTTTATGCACAAAGTATCGTGGAAGTATCTTTCTCGTTTTATGCTAAGGTTCCTTAACTCTTTAACTTTGTTTCGAAAAGTATACACGAAGATCACAAGAAGAAGAACATGACAAGTACATTTTTGTTGACTTTCTTAAAAAAAATATCAATTTTGTGTAATATATATTTGATGAATATTTCTGAATGTAGAAATGTGTATTTTTAGTTATCAAATTTTAAGAAGTTTCAAGAAAATTTTCTATATCTTCCAAGTCTTTTTTGTCGCCACGTTATTAAACCTTTCTTCTGAAAATTCTCACGACGAAAAGAAGCAACGACGAAGATGAATCGAAAGATGCATATAAAATATCTCTAGATTTTTTGTTTAATTATAAAAGTATGGTAATTAGAACTTTTGACGTGAATTTTATTCGATGTATTTCTTCGCTACATCCACCAGAGATCTTGTTGTAGATGAAATAACGTTTCCAGAAAAGAAAATATTCTTCTTGTTAATAAACCGTTTCTCTGTATTAATCCAAGAGGATATTAAAGTAATGTGTTGCCAGTAAATCATTTTTGTATCAGATATAATCAAAATTCGTGAAAGTGTGCTGGTAAACTGCAGTAATTTGTTTTACCTCTTTATTAGACCGTATAAAAATTAGATCAACTTGGTTATTATTAAATACTAAGAAAGTAGAATCCAAACGACATAGAAAACTTTGTAAATTACAAAAATCTTTGAAGGAAAGTCGTCGTTAAACTAGAACTAAGATTAACTGAGACTAATTTCTTAAAACTAAGAACACTAAAAAGAACGATTAGGCAAGCTATTCAAGTGTCAGATTTAAAAAACTTCAGTTCAGATAAAAACAACAATTAAATTTGTAAAATGGTTATAATCTAAGAAACGAGTTATTAATCTTTTGAAGATTACTGTATTATACTTTTACTATAAAAATTACCTTTTCTCAAGTTGTCGCTAGAAGAAAGTTGCCTAAGGTTTTTCCATTTTTCAACTCATAAAGTTAAAACGAGTACTACTTGCGGAATCTTTAATTTTTTGTATTGTAAGTTAATATAATTATATATACTAACACGTAATTTTAACATGGTCTATGTTTTATTCACACGTTCGAAAATATTTCTCCGTTATATTCTCCGCAATATTTATCTTATTTCATATAAAATTGTTTGAAACAGATTCAACTAAAAAATAAAAAGAACAGTTATCTCAATTCTAGAAGCTAATAAAAAAAATCTACGTAAAATTCGATAACTAATAAACACATTGTACCCTAAAATATTAAATGAACTACTTAAAACTTGTAAATTATCTAAAAGATATCTCGAAACAAACCAACTAGAATTTTATCTTTAATAAACACTTCGCGGAATATAAAAAGCTGCTCGAGTCTGAGCTTTGCTTCTTGACACAAATTCGTAATATTTCTCACGTAAATATAGCGTCTGAATTGAGCGAATTTTTATCACGTGCAATTTATGCCGGCAGAGAATTAGGATCACGAAGAGGCTTCGTTTGCAGCAGGCCTGCAGATGAAAAGTCGTAAAGTTGATTTTCCCAAGTCGCTTTTCACTTTTTGTGTAACAGGTCGCCGCAAAAACTTGGAATTCGCAACGTCGCGTCGTAATTATGCACGTTGTAATGGTATTTCGTAGACGACAAAAGACATCGTCGTATTCCCCTAAACTCTAAATGAACCCTGTAGGCGCGTTCCTAACTTTATTTATCCTTGTTGCTCGTGGTTTTCCTACGTATCATGCTACATCAGACACGGTCCTTTCAAATTTCAATGAAATTTCGCCTGCTGATAATTCTATACATTAAATAGTATCAAATGAATAATAATTAAATAACAACGCGAACAATTCTATACAGCTACGATAAAATAAAATAAAATTGTAAAGTAAAATTTGCAAGAAAATAAAATAAAATAAAATAGTAATTTTAGCTACATATGACTAATCAATTATGACAAAAATATATTTAAAATTTGATAAAATCACGTAACACTATATATACATATATATATGTCGAAGATGAAAGGACATCGGGGCCTTTCTTTTGGAATGTTTGGGAAAGTCCCCGATACTTTAATCCAGACTTTTTATTATAGCTGTATTTAAATAATAAAACTGAGAAATAATTGTTTATGATTTAATCTGAGTATGGGTGCCCGAGATTTATAACACTGGGCTTGGGCTCGAAGTGACATAACGGGTCGCTGAACGTAGCCACGGTCACGGGAGGGACGTGTACCTAACAGAGGTATGGAGTAATTAAATAGCTCTCCTTAAAAACAAAGATTGACCCGAGGGATACAGAGAGGTACGTAGAGGAGTATATAAGGGCAGTTCCACTTGGACTGAGATTCAGTCTGATAAGTTCTACTTGTACAGTGAACACGTACGTCGAGTGACACCAGAATCGTGGATCAAATCGCATTCGTCATCCCGTTGACCGTGGATTCGTTATCGAACCTAAATTCATTGTCATCGACATCTCGATTATCCAATCGCCGCTATCACTCGTTAAACTCTGTAATAATCACATTTGTACCAATAAATATCATCTATAGTACACAACAACGATGGCCAATTCACGCGAAGATTCGTTATACGCCCCGAACTCCAATGATAACCCGACATATATATGTTACGAAAGAACTAATCATTTTGCAAATAAAATACAAAAATATTAATCAACTGTATATATTAACGTGGATGTTAACATACCTACGTATCTACGTTTTATCTCTTATCACGTCAAATTTCATTGAAACAGGGCTCTATCTGACTCATCCCTTGCAAAGATTTCATCGGAAGAACAGCCACGGATATAGAAAATGTCTGTACGTGACTTCGCGATCGTGTCGCGCCTTTTTGTTTTCAGACTGGTCTTCCCTAAGGAATCGAGAGCAATGCGGAAAAACCTGCAACCTTACAGCTTACATTGTCGTTCGATAGTAGTTTATACGTTTGTATTTACGGCTTCGAGTTTGACTAGTTTACTTCGTTCCAGGTATTGGCAACTGATACTTGGAAATAATTAACAGGTCCCTTGGAAGTTTCCGTGTTTAGAGAGACTTTGGAAATGGATCGTTAGACTTTACGTGTATTTAGGTTTATTGCGCTTAGGAAGAAATAAAGAGCGTAATGGAAATTTGTGTTCTATCGCTATATGATTGCATATTTGTCAGATTTGTTTAAGGATAGCCTCGAGTGATACAAACGTGCATTCGAATCTTACAATCATAGAATTGTAACAGAACGAGAAATATTTATCTAAAATGATTATTTCGCGAGACATTTATTCGAATAAAGTAAAGCAATTATTTCGTTTGGTTATTAAATTTTATGTATGTTTAATGACATTATACACTGTACCTGAAACTTTCTAATAGCCGTTATTTTTAAACATATACCAATGTAATAGCTTGTCTGATATGGTACACTTAACAATCCTTGCTTATAACAGCCTCTACCTACAACAAAAATTCCTAATTTATACGCGAAACGAAGATAAAAGGTAGAAAGGGACGAAGAAAGTTAATGACTCATAAGCATCCAAGAAAATTAATGTGTAATATTTATCACTGGACGCCAGCATTTTAATTACGAATTAAAGGTATTCAACGAACGAACGAACGAAAGAAAACATTTTTCTGTTTGAGAACGTTCACCGTGTCTATGAATGTGAACAATCAACTGGTTAGCATTCTCCGAGTCCTCCTGTTACGCTCATTTTAATTTAACGTATTACTCGGAAACACAGGCGGCATGCCTGATTTGTCTCGCACCGAAAAGGAACACGCTAGTCTCCGGTAAAGAAGATGCACGATGTTGAACAAGGCAAGGAGAAAGAAAACACGAACGTTCTAAGTCTTCTTTAAATACAACATGATCGATGATCCACCGGTGGAAGCTAGGGAGCGGCGAAAGTAATTTCATAAGTCAGCTTCTTCCTCGTCGTAGTTGCACTGGAACAGAAATAATAAATATATTAATAATTGCAATTCAATAAATCACGTCAACGCGAAAGAAATCCACGTCGAATTAATTGATAATGAATTGCTTACAACGAATATCCATTCCATCTGTTGCAAATTAGAATTGCAAACATGAAAGATTTCGAAATAACAAACATATCTGAATAATTGCAATTTAAAACACCATAAGCGAACACAAGAGAAATCTAACTCAAGAGAAATAATAAATACTTCCAACTGTAATACCAATTTGTTTAAATTAATCTTCGTCTCGTTTGTCCTAGATCAAACTAACAAACATAAAAACTTCGACTGTAATACCAATTTGCTTAAATTAATATTCGTCTCGTTTGTCCTAGATCAAACTAACAAACATAAAAACTTTGACTGTAATACCAATTTGCTTAAATTAATATTCGTCTCAGTTATCCTAGATCAAACTAATAAACATAAAAACTTCTACTATAATAGCAATTTGCTTAAATTAATATTCGTCTCGTTTGTCCTAGATCAAGCTAACAAACATAAAAACTTTGACTGTAATATCAATTTGTTTAAATTAATATTCGTCTCGTTTATCCTAGATCAAACTAATAAACATAAAAACTTTGACTGTAATATCAATTTGTTTAAATTAATATTCATTTCATCTATCCCAGATCAAACTAACAAACACAATAAAAACTTGGCAAGCTATAAGCATACGAATGCACAGTGGGACTAAAAAGATCTAATTCGATAAATCATAATTGAACGCGAAGAAACAGAAAAAAGCTTTCCGCTCTATCTACCGATGTATGTATAAACCTACGTCCTTAACTGTGAATTACGATAATGCATCGTGGCACGTTCAAAAGTCGCCTCACTGTAACAAGACGAAGAGGAATCATGGTCGACAATTCTGGTTTACCTTGCAGGTGCGCGGATTCGATAAACACGCGATGGAGAGAAGAAAGTGATGCTAAAAGTCGAAACGGAAACCACCGTCGCGCCGTATCAGCCCGAGTTCACGAGATGGCGACTTTCCTGGGGGCACGCATCAGCATAGAAGGCGCGTAGAATCAGGATCGAAAGGGGAAACATCGAGCACAACATCCAAGATGGGCAAGTGTTGTAGCAAGCGGCAAGAGCCTCAACCCCTTGGTGAGTAGCCTCCTTCTATCTTGCTTTTTATTCTCGTGGCGAAACCGCGATGAGTTTTCTTTTACGAAACTCCTACTACGTGTTTTGTTTCTCTTCTCCCTTTTTCACTTTCTCTCTCTCTCTTTCTTTTTCTCTTTTTTTTCCAAGTATGTCTTTTGAAACTCTTGAATGGAAGTTTCCGGTTAAATGCAACAAAACACAGAGTAAAACGAGATCGTGGAAGTAGGAAAGCTGTTTAATTATGGCGAGTTGCGTTTCCTTTTAGCGTGCAATAAAGAGTTGCATCGAGAGATCCGATTTATTAAAAGTATTTCGAAGGGAATAGCACGGCCGTAGTACGGGAGTTTTAATTTCAAATTAAAAATCCTCTTTGATGTAATTTAATTAAAGTATTAAATGGTTCCAGCTTTGTTAACTGGAACTCCTGTTAATCCTACTTTAATTGCTTTCCTCGATCGACTCCAACTGATAGAATCGTGTAGTCTGAATTTCTAGATACCTTTCTTGGAATTATTACGAAGGAACTAGAAAATATTTTTTAATTGTCCACTTTGCGAATATTTTTATTTGAATCGTGCATGAAAAGAAAGCAATTAAAAAGATTTTCATCATCTATATTCTTAAAGATTTCTTGTACTTATGATTCATTTTAAAATCTCGCTAATGAAATTATTTGTTAAATTGTTCCAAGTTCGTCAACTCGATAAAAACTGTAATTTCTACTCTTTTAAAATAACGTTTCTGTTGATTCAGCCTCGTTTAGTTCTGAACTGCAACGTCACACGTAACGTCGTTTATCATAATTTCGCGTTACAAATGTTCGGCTTGGTTATCTAGGTTACAAGAAAGCAGATACAGGACTAAGCTCGAAACACAGTAATGGAGGTTCTTTGGATCGGTACACTGCTGACCCGAATCAAAGGGGTGTACAAACGAGGGCAGACATCATACGACCGAGGCCGACACCTTGTAAGCTCCAAATTCCTCACCAGCCCCGTAAAACAAGCTCGCCTGTCGTTAAGCCTGCATGTGTGTATTTTTATTTTCTGTTATTTTACTTTTTCTTTAGCATAGCGATTTTACTTTAAGTTTCTAGTTTAAGATTCTATTTTAGCCTGCGATTTACTCTGCTTAATATGCTTCACGTTCCCAGCAGATCTGTTTATAACACAGACAGACTGAGATACTTTTTTTTTATTATACCTATTTTAGTTCAGAATGGATATACAATTCACTGTCAGTGAATTAATGAAAATAATACATTTACGACCAGGAAGATATTATTATCCTTTCGTTTCAATTATTCAGCTTCGTAGAAGATAATCCCATAGATTTAAGAGTGAGCTTTTTTTTTGGTAAACTCCTCGATATTTAAATTTCATTTTATATTTTAATAATCGAAGTTAGGAACGCCTTGATTCGTGTACGCTTAACTTATACGTTTGCTGTAAATTTTTTATGATTTTCCAAAAATTGAACATAAAGAAAGAAGGTGTTATTTTGTATTGCATACAGTTAGTACAAAATGATGCCTATTTTTATTTATTTCATAGGAATATAGTTTATATATTATAATGGCAACTAATATTACTGAAACATTCCATACTTGCTAATTTATGTGTATAAAAAGGACTCGTACAACTGTTCAAAAATATTAATTTATTTCTAAAATGATATTATTGTGAACAACAAATGCTTCTAATTAATATCTTCTAATTTATTTGAGCATTTAATAGTAAATTCAAAGGAATGTAGCGTTGAATAAGCAAAACTAAAATTTGTAAAATGTAAAAAAAAACCATATGTAATTTACATGTAATTAACTTCTATACTTAATTCATCGCTTTGCCCTATGAATCTCTTTTCAAAAAATTTGTCCATTCATATTGAGAAACTGTTCAATTTTCAATATTTACACGTATATGATGAATAATCATTAAAATTCGAAATTTCAATATTTTCGTCATTAACGTTCAACGATAGTTTGTTTGCGAACGATAACTCTATATGAATCAACGACCGCAGTATTTCATCGACGCGTGGTAATCTGGTCGATCGATACTCTGTCAATTGCAATTGCAATCGCCAATAATCTGTGCAATATCAGATTCATTCACGAAAATTTCGATTCGATTCCTTAAATAGTCCGTATTTCCACGTGTACGTCATTCTATATTGATTTGTTCTGGAAACAGCGCATTCACAAAGGTCGAACAAGATCGTGGTGGCCCTGTACAATTACACCGCGCGCGAGAGCACCGATGTTAGTTTCGTAAAGGGAGACCGGATGGAAGTATTGGACGATTCCGAGCCCGACTGGTGGAAAGTTTTACACTTGACAACTTTGCAAGAAGGTCTCATCCCGTGGAACTTTGTGGCCGTGGAGCGTTCGGTCGAGAGCGAAGAGTGAGTCTTCCTTCCATTTTCCAATTAGCAGTTTATAGAATACATTCGACTTGCTTTCCTTCGTTACGAATTTTCTTTTAACGATCTTCGACATTGTCATATAGTCGCGGACAAAGGAAAGTTTAACGAGTAAAGGGGCAAGATAGTATAATTTTACAAAGTTGAATTGTCATTCGCAAGACCAATGAGTAGATATAGTATATATCTTGCGATAGACTACAAAAGATAGATAAAAATAATAAATAGACTGATAAAAGATGTCTAATAAAAAGATCAGCAAGACTCGCGTACGCAAGTAGCAATTTTAAAGTTTTATTTCTCCGCCGCTGCGTTCGTGTTTCTTCAATCGTCTCTTTATTAGTACGTTGCGCTTCGTTGCGTCGTTTTCATAGACACAGCGAGGATACGTATAGATATAGTGCCATCGGGACACGGAACCTTCATTCGCAGGTCTGTCCTGAAGAAGCGAACGGAAACGCTCGCGAATAATCGGAACAAAGCGCAGCGTACCGATGAAATTAAATTAAAAGAATTCGAGGAATCAAACGAATGTATCGTGTAATCATCGAGAGAGTTTGAAATTTATAAATCTTGGACACCGTTCCTTTCTGTTTCTTTTTCCCATCTGCAGTTGGTTTTTCGAGAATGTCTCCCGTAAAGAAGCTGGAAAGCTTCTTCTGGTGGATGAAAACCCTCGGGGAACGTTCTTGGTGAGACCCAGCGAGCACAATCCACGAGGATACAGTTTATCCGTGAAGGATTGGGAGGAGGGAAGGGGTCATCATGTAAAACACTATAAAATTAAGCCGCTCGACAATGGAGGATTCTTTATCGCTACCAACCAGACATTCCCGACTCTACCCGCCCTTGTTATGGCGTACAGCAGTAAGTTGTATCGAATCTTCAGTGATTTATTTTAATCTCTTCCACTTTACTGCCTCTATTCTTTACGAAAAATATATGATCGTAGAAATATAGTTCTTGCGCCGTTACATATGTATTCCGCTCTTAAAATATGGTAGATTTGCCTTAAGACGTTATTTTATACAACATAAGCTACGCTACCTGTCGTAGATTTAGAATCACTTTTGTTCGCTGTAACTAACAAGTAATCTTCTTCTATTTGTCTTATTAAAAAGTTTCCTACAGCAAGTAGAATTCTAAACTGACGCATATGATTTCAAACTTTTGGATGGTATTTTTTTTTTTTTTTTAAACCACATCAACCTGTACACTGTTCCCTGCAACAACAATTTCGTTGGAATTCCTCTGTAACTTTGCGAACTGTGACTGTTGCAGAGAATGCATTGGGTCTCTGTCATGTGCTTTCGAAGCCCTGTCCAAAACCGCAGCCGGACATGTGGGATCTCGGGCCCGAGTTACGAGACAAATGGGAGATCAATAGGAACGAGATACAGCTGATACGGAAATTAGGCCACGGCAATTTCGGCGAGGTATACTACGGTAAATGGAGGAATAAAATCGAAGTGGCTGTGAAGACGTTGCGACCAGGGACCATGTCTACGGAGGCGTTCCTCCAAGAGGCGGCTATTATGAAACAGTTCCGACACAGACATCTAGTCGCGTTGTACGCGATCTGTTCGAAGGAAGAACCGATTTATATCGTGCAAGAATACATGTGCAATGGCAGCTTGTTGGACTTTCTCAGGACAGGTGACGGCAAATACATGCAGTTCGAGGATCTGATTTACATTGCTGCACAAGTGGCATCCGGTATGGAACATCTCGAGAGCAAGCAATTGATACACAGAGACCTTGCTGCGAGGAACGTCCTGATAGGCGAGAAGAATAAAGCAAAGATTTGTGACTTTGGTCTCGCCAGGGCGATCGAGGATGACGAGTACTGTCCTAAACAGGGAAGTAGATTCCCTGTTAGGTGGACTGCTCCCGAGGCCATTGTCTACGGCAGATTCAGCATCAAAAGCGATGTTTGGTCTTATGGCGTGCTGCTGATGGAGCTCTTCACTTATGGCCAAGTTCCTTATCCTGGTAAGTTTCAATAATACCGTTTACTGTAATTTATTAACTTTTAATTGCGTTTTATTCTTCTTTTTGTAATTTCATTAATTTTCTGCAATTCTGTGTTTTTAATTCACTATTTATTAACTTGTGTTCAAGATTGTAATTGTTTGATATCTTCTCATTAATATGGTCCTTACATAATAATCGACGTTTGTATAAATTAAATTTATCGAACAATTAAAAATATAGAAAATAATTATTGCTATTTCTACGATCGTTCGTTTCATTTTACAGGTATGCAGGGTCGCGAAGTAATCGATCAGATCAATAAAGGCTATCGGATGCCTAAACCATTGAATCACCCGCTGCCGGACAGCATTTACCGATTAATGTTACAATGCTGGGATGCTAGCCCCGAGAAGCGACCCACGTTCGAGTTCCTTAATCACTATTTCGAGTCATTCAACGTCACTAGCGAAATACCCTATCTAGAACCACCAACTGACTGATACACAGCTCACATGCAGAGTCACCTGGTACCGCACGGTCATTTCCATCCAGCGCACATTAACTGTGCCATGGAGTTTTATGGTATTTATTGCTAGATCTCCAGCAATACATCCGAAGACTCTGTTTACCGTGTCCTTTTTTATATTAAAAAATCCGCAGAGATATTATCTGTGCGAACAAGAATAATGAATTCTAAAAAAGAAGGAAACTTGGAAAAAAAAAAAAGGAGAATTACCGAAAGTACAGAATGGTACAGGAAATATTTATAAGCTGTCTCTTGATGGCGAAGAATTTTGTAAACGTTACCAGATTTTTCGAAGCAATCGTTGTTAAACGCTGCCAAAAAAAAAAAAAAAAAGAAAGAAGAAAAAGAGAAAAGAAGAAGAAAAGGAAAAGAAAATTCTGCGATAATCGTGGATAATTTACGAAGTGTTCTTTCGTTATCCTTACGAAAATTGAGAGTCATCGAGGAAGCATTTCAAGAACAATGATCTTGTGTGCCATGGAACTGAGAAACGAAAAAAATGAAACTGAGTCTTGCTCGTACTGTGTATCGATGAGACTTTAAACTTTTGTGACCAATCGTGGATAACTGCCGACTAATAACGAGCCAAAACGTTGCGACTGAAGATAAGAGTATAGAATCTCTCTACCCACTACGTATTCGATATATATTATAGAATCTAAAACGAAATCGTTCAACGTTTGAGCTATTTATTAAGCATTTTCACAATTTGGAGAGTATATTAAAAATATTTGACAAAGGTATCTTATTATTAAAAAAAAAAAAAAAAGATAATGTTTAGACGGTAGAACGGAAACAGTTGAGAACTAAAAAGTAGAATTTTAAATGGTAGACAATGTAATCGATTATATTAATCCGTCAATGTATGATTACGACGCAGATAAACAGAAGTGTTGCGACATTTATGTAATCTGCGCGATTGCTTCTTCATTGATCTCGAATCAATCGCGACTGACTTTTCCTAAAATTCAAATCTTGTTTTTTTTCTTTTGGATTCACTCTTTGCAAATCCAAGTGCACAGATTGTGCATCAATTATTGAATGCACAAGCCTGTATTAAAATACAATCATTCTATTGATATAATAAATTAGGATATGCAAAGTTTTTCGTTTGATTTCGAACGATACGTCGAGTAGGACAATATTTTATACGAGAGATTAAGTACGTTTTATACGTAAACGAGAAAAACTTTTTCGATGTGTGTATTTTTGTTCTGTGAACAGTGTATTCCAAATATACGATTCGAAAGCACACGTTCGTTTCTCCGACGAATATACATATACATATACATATATAAATATATAAATATTATTATTTTTTACTGTGATCGCAATCTGTAAAGGAAAGCCAAGAGCTATCTGTTCTCTACGGCGAGTCGATAATGTACCTACATCTGAATATGTCTCGTCATTGTATTAATTTAGACCTCTTTTTTCAAATTCGTTAAGACGCGAGTAAGAAGAAGTTACTAATAACAGAAACAAACATATGTAAGTACGTTATATAAATGCACGTCGCTACGAGAAGCGACAAACTTTTTTTGAATCTACGTGAACCTATCGAGAGAAAAAAATAAAATAAAATAAAAAAATACTAGAAATACTACTTGAAGGTAAAAATTAAGTCATCGATGTTGCTCGTACAAAGTGTTTGAAAAAAAAAAAAAAATTGTAAATTTTCTACTAAACATACAAACGACAAGTTAGGGTAGAGTTTAGGCGATAGGCCCATGAAGGTAGTTGTAAATCTCCTCGGGATGTGAAACACCGACAGATCCTCGTCTTTTTTCGTAATTCCGTTGTACAAGAATATTTCTCGGATAAGAAAGGGTTTAGATCCCGAGGACGTATATCGTTGTCTCGTCATGGTCGTCCTCCGCGGAACGTATCGTTAGACGTATAAGTCCCTAGGCGTACATTGAACTATGTCACGATAAACAAGATGAGCCATTATGACACTTTAGATATATAAAACATTTAAACGAATAAGAACAAGAAAAAAAATATTAAACGAATGAATGGGATAAAAGCTGAGAGAGAGAGAGAGAGAGAGAGAGAGAGAGAGAGAGAAAGTGAGAAGATGATAGAATATAAGTACGAAAGTGCGAGCGATGATAAGACGACTATGTACGTGAGTGTAGTGAATTGTTACAACTATGAATGTGTGGTAATTTTTTCACGCGCATTTTGCCGTGAACATATTAAGAGACGAGCAATAAAATGTCATGCTTCTTGTACGGCCCGTAACTATTGCTCAATAGAAAGAAAATCGTGTCGTTTGAAGAAAACGAACGTTTTCATGAAACGGACGCACGAACGTCTGACAAACCAGTGTTTGTTGTCTAATAACAAACTATAATACGAATGATTCCAAATAGATATCGATACAATTGATATGTCGATTCGAATATGGAATACTTTTGTGGCTTAAGTTTATCGGGACTCGTCGCGAACTCGACATTATATTGCCACAATTACATAGTATACCAATAAATATAATGTTTTTTACTATAATTAGCGAGGCAAACACTACATACTTTTGTTGTGTGAGTTGACTAATTTATTCTACGATAGTATGATGCGGTGAATGCACGTGAAAAAGCATCATGTTTACGTAGTGTTAGAAATGTAGTTGTATTACGTCCAACAAACTTTTTCTATGAGCGTTTTATACCGATCAAAATGTTGTGTTTCTCACGGAGAATGGTCACTCAAGATTTTTCGCTAACGATCATGTTGTCGCCATAGTTCGTAGAATTCATATTGAAATACAATCATGCACGAATTCGATTCGTTGAGAATCGATGGCAAATAATGTCCATCATATATAGAAAGTAATGTATTTGATTTTCTCTATCTTGAATGTCAACACTGTCGCATGTACATCATTTTATCCGAGCAAGACGAAGAGAGTAGTATATTTAAATGTTAAATACTGGTAAGGGCATCGTGTGGCCTTTCCACTGGATCTAGAGACTGATATTGTTTAGACAAAAGGAACAGATCAATTGCATTTGAATTTGTATTTGACGACTATATATGCTCGATCTAATTTTTCACGAGGATATCGAATCATATGTAATTGAAATTTCAATCTTTCTTACGAGATTGTTACACAAGAATAAATTTGGTAATTTATATATATATATATATATATGTAATAATTCAAAAACGATCTCGATTTTGTACTTGTTTGTCCATATTCAAATTAGAGATTCGAGCAGATATAGGTATATATCCTTTCTATTGTATTTGAAATAATAAATTTCAAAGGATTTTTAAATAAAACGAAAACAAGCAAAAAATTTACATCGACGTATTTCACGATGCATTGAAATCGAATTCTGGTCGGGAGACGCTGCGTGTTTCAACTTGATTGTAACGTATAGATGTTCCAGTCTTTAATGGAGCTATCACGAATGCAATAATGCTCTATCATCGTTGTGCTTTCGGTAGTTCGAAGCAAAGTATGTATACTCAATATGCTAGTTGGTTTATGTAAGGCTATCGATCCTTTAACGTTTTTTCGACCGTTCGTTACCACGAATAAATATATAGGCTTTGTATTAAGGCTCCCGAGTTGAAGTATTTCGATCTTGGAGTTAAATTTTTTGTCTATAGCCTATAAATATTCGTCGTCATAATTATCAAAGTAACAACTCACAACGCTAGTTCTACTTTTATTACTCTTATTGAATAACTATTTTTACTGCTTACAATTAGTAAAATCGTGTGACAGCTTCAGCATATCTTTTAAGTATGGATTATAATACGTACTATGGTTCCATATACTTTCCTTTTTGTATTATTTCGAATTTCTTTTTTCGAACACTGCGTCTCTCGGCTTGGAGACAAGTTTCCATGAAAAGATAGTTTCATTCTTTCTATAATTCGTAAAATATAAAGTAAATCCTTCTTGTTCGGTTTGAATTGCCTACTTTTGAAAATTTTATTTCGTTGTGGCTCCGTTCAAATGAAATTTTAATAAATCTGTGATATAGTGACGAACCTCATGTTTTTTGATACAGAGTTTGAGTATTGCGCGGGGCTACCAACGAAATTAACGTGTCAGAAATTGCTTAATAACCGTTTATAAATGTTAAAAAATGAAACAGTCGTCACACCAAATAGATGGATATTTTTTAATGCATTTAGGCTTTCGTCAAGATCATACACACCGCGCGTCAACATGGTTCACTCGTACCTAAAGTAAAAACGGATCAATATATCGTCATTGTTTACGTACCAAAGCTTATTATCATTAAGTAATTTAATGGTTACTTTGTATCATTGTATTAAGTACCATAAGCCTATGCAGATAAATATATTATGTATCATATTAACAGATGAGTGTCAAGTGATATTCATATATTTTATCCATATAACGCTTTATTATTCTTTCATTAATAAACGCGCAAGTAAATCGGGAGTTTTAATAATACAATAGGTTAGTTGCAAGAAATTTATTCTAGTACCAATGTTTCATTTCATAATACAAAACTTTAAAAAACAAAGACATTAAAATGTTTTCATTGAACTAAATGAAATAGTTTGACACAAATGGCTGTTTAAAATAAATACATTGTCATCTCTGTTCTCTTTTACCATTTTTACAAAACAAAAAAAAAAAAAAAAAATAATATTTAAATTTAATCCTCTAAAAAAACGCAGATTTTTTTTGTATTTTTGTTTTATTGTATATTATATATAATTTAGGTACCAAATTAAATTGGATTTGTAGCAAACATACAGTGTTTAGACTTGTAATCATGCATAAACATTGCATCGCATGCTAGTCTTTGAAAAACCGTATAAGAAATCTGTCTGTTACAATTCAATATATTATAATTAAATATACATCATTTCTGCCATGTGCGACATCTTCTTTGGAATATGAACAAACTCCTCGAAGTAGCTGGCAAGCTCGTCAATAGTGACATCGCATGAAGGTGGAGATATTCGTGCTTGTACTGAACATGTATTTGAACTTGAAGGTTGACCAGTTGAACCAGCAGCTTCTGATTGACTATTATTATTATTATTATTGTTAATATTATTATTATTGTTATTGCCTCCACCTGGCCCAGGCCCTCTTTTTAAGCTTGGCATCGTATTACTACGTGCACGTTGGAAACTACTAGCTTGATAATTATCTTGAATGCTGGTATCGTCTTTAGCTTGTCTAGAGTCTTCGCTAATATTTAGCGTTTTAAAGTCCTTTGCGACCGTACCATGGCCAAAAATCTTTGAGTTCTTACCAGAAATACTAAATTTACATGTTTCTTTAATCAATGTATTCGCTAGATTATCACTAAGACAATTAGTGCCAGTATCGTTTAATTTTAATACAGCCTCTTTGATTATTGAGTTTTTCTTATTTTTATCAAGTACTCTTTCATTTCTTGATGGTTTAAAATTCGTTGTGCTTTTAACGCCTCTGGGACTGTTTGTGGTTAACGTTGGCTTGACAGGTATCAATCGTCTTCGAAATAAATGACTGCAATCAGAACTGACGATTTTACTCGTTGTTCTAAATGGATTTGACGACTTCACTTTGTCGGTAGGTGTAATACTGAAACAATAGAAAACAGCGTTGATAATTAACATTACGACGAATAAAAATAATTATTAGGAACGCATAATCCTTTCAACATTCGCATATCGTAAATAAAATTCAATAAAATCTTGCGAAGAAAGAGATTTGAAAACATTACAAAAACATTAACTATATGATGATTTAAAATCATCAAACGATGATTCATCATTCTTGCCACGTAACCTTGAATCGGATATTGGTAAACGTTTAATACTCAGTCGCTTATGCAATAGCATCCAACTACGTGAATTCATGTCGAAGCCACGATGAAATGGGACACTAATTGAGTGAAATTATATTTAAGATTTAATAAATCCACGTTATCACATTTTGACGAACATCAATCATCGCACTTCACTTGTATTCTATTTTCGTTTCCTTTATCGTATTAACACGTAAATTATCGAGGAGCAATATTTCGTAAATGTAGATGACTCTGTGTGGGGGCCCTTTAACTTGCTCGAAATATGTGTAAACATTTGCTTACGGATCGTAGTCGATGTTATTTTTTTGCAGCAGCGAGTACAAGAAGTAACGATCACTAAAACACGCGTTCACGAGTGCTTGCATCATTAATAAATCGAATTAACAAGATGCACGCATACGACGGGTAAACAAGAAATTGTCGCGTAACTCTTGAAACGAGGTAAGGTTTCAACCGAAGACCTTGACCGCGCGTTGAAAATGGATTGAGTCGCAAAACCGCAACGAACCGATACATCGAACGAGCGCACACGATAGAATTCAGAATGTTCGAGGCGCTGGAATAGGACAGTTGCGAGGAGCAGGCGCTTTAAATGAGCTTTCTGGCGGTAAATGCTTACTGAGGACAGCTCGATGAGAGACGATCAATTTCGAGCTTTTCTAAACTCGCCGGCAGTACTTCGTCGGCCATGGTAACAATTTTGCACGGTTCTGTGCTCAGCGTTTGCGGGAACATGGCATCATGCCGAACCACTGTTGGCAAACAAACGTTGACAGCGCGTCAGAAAATTCCAGAATGAAGAATACGATGTTTCGTGAAATAGGTTAGAACGATGACGATAGGCTGAATTCCACAGTCACGACATTCACTAGCGTTTTCTTTCTTTTATATTCAGCGAATCTGTTTAGTTATGTTTTCACCTTTACACCATCTCATTTTCGTTTCCATTGAACTCACTCATCGGATATCGCTTGTAGACGCGATTTCGCGATCAATTAATCATCGACAGCACGTAAATAAACAGACTTTTGCGCGCAACTGCCATTCTACTGCTGCTCAATACCAGAAGCAACGATTCCAGATGGCGTTCCAACTGTATTCTCGTTACGCGCTCAACGCCATTTAAACTTTCGAAACTTACGTCCATGTTTGAATCAGACATCCGAGATAAGAGTTATATTTAACGCATCGTCTAATTGGTGGTCGAAATGAGTGGGTGGTGAGTAATTATGAGATTAATAATTTATTACTTCTGTGATATATAAATATTAAGATAACGCTACGATATTTTGATACATGTAGTTGCATACGAAATATCGCTTCTTTGTAACCTAATATCGTCTATTAAATTTTGTTCCATTTGTCATATTTATAATTAAAAATTTAAAAAAATGTCATTATTGGTCACAGTAAGTGATTAAATTACTCGTATGGTTTTTTTTAGACATATGAGTCTGAATTTTGAAAAAATTATGATGAAAGTTGCTGGAAATATATATATGTAAGGATATACATAAATATGGTTATGGCAGGTTAAAGTAACAACACCATTTCACATATAGAACTTTTTATTTCCGATACTGATAACTCTTACATCGTTAGGAAAGTGCATTGATTCTCACGTCGATGCTACTTTGATTAAATGTGTGATGTTTGAAAGAATTTGGAAGAAACTAACTTTTTATTAGTAAAATAATATTTCATATGTATTAATTTATTAACACTAGAACTAGTCAAACTAACTAACTAGTAATAATATTCAGTATTTTATATTTCCTCTTAAACATGAGTTTTACATCGATGTACTAGTTATTATTGAAATGCAAATGTGTTTGCTCGAATTCGATTGGGATTTGACCCTTCGGAAGTTACATCGATCAACATTACAAATTAAAAAGCTTAGAAAAGCGACGATATTTCAAATGCTGTTTATTAAATTTATCTTAAAATTTATGATTACTTATGTTATTTTCATCGTATTTATTTTTTATTATTTTAAATTATTTTATATTATTAACCGTGTACTTAAGAAACTAAGAAATTAATAGAAAGTGGAGTTGATCAGTTTATATTTTGAGAGGCCTATTTAGAAGTATAAATACAATATTCTGGTAATGTAACAAATAGAATATAGTCGAATCGCGTGCGGTTCTCCTTTGACAGATCTCTTGCATTGCGTTTATGGCCGCTGCATAAGTTGCCAAGATTTAAGTAGAACGAAAATACAGGTCGTAATATCGATCAAACGTATCTTTGCGCCATTAAAAGGATGTCGTGATTTCCGTGGAAGTTTGAAAAGCCTCCTGGGGATCGATCTAAGCCTCGGTTAGAACACAATATCGTGAAATGTGATAGGTTTAATCTGTTCTCTTGCTTCCAACTCCAATTCTTCGTACATAGAACGGTCGCGTGTACTCGTGACTCGTTGTGCAAATCTCCAGATAAAATAGAACCAAGAGCAATTTATCGTTGTAATTTATGGAAATATTTCTTATCGTATCCCACGTGCCGCACTTTTTTCTTTTCTTTTTTTTTTTTTTTTTTTTTTTTTTTTTTTTTTTTTTTTTTTTTTTTTTTTTTTTTTTTTTGTTTTCACGCGAATTTTAAACAGTGTTAAAATAGTTCCGCACCGGTACGATATTTTCATGTTTGCCACATGTATTTGTGTTTGTATTTTTTATTTTTCTACTTCTGCGAGTACGGGTGTAAAAATATAGTTTATTTATTGAAGGATAGTATATCAGGACAGATTTATGGAACGAAGTAGAACAGTTAAAACTTTCGTAAGAATTTTATTGAATCGTATACGTAGTTGTTTCTTACGTACGAGCGATGGATATGATTATCTTGTTCGACTATGAGGCTTGATTAAAACATGAAACATACGTTAGAGAACCGTGAAATTAAAGTATAACATTATTATGCGATACAAGTGTGAACATTTTCATCTTATGTATGTCAATAAATTACGTCATGAACATATAGTAACGAATCTGTGAAGATATTTAGTGTATTTTAATATTAGAATCAATTGAATATCATGTAAATTTTGTAAAGCGAAACACAAGTTCTTATTGATATATTTTACTAAAAATATTATTCAAATTTCCAAAAATTCACCACTGCCAATTTATAAACTTTCGATGAAATATTATGAATTAGTCACTTTGTTTACCACAGCAGTTTTAGCATGTATAAGAAAATGATAAATATATCAAGCGGTGAAAGTTATTTTATCGGAGATCTCGATTTTCAATATAACAACCGATGAATAAGCGAACGAGGCTTACAAGACCTGACACACTCTACGAGGCGCTTTATTTTAGCATATGAGCGAAATATTTACGAATTCCTCGTGCCGAAAAGCACTCAAGAGCCACGGGATTCGTCAGGTTGAAACAACAGAAGCTATCGTTGAATCCATTCAACCATATTCTCATATATCTCTGTTCGTTCAGTTTGTTCGTCCGTCCTTAGAAACTGGAGCGCCATTTTTCTTCTTCAGATTAAGTAATCCTCTTTCGTAATGCTGAAAAAGTAGAAAGGAATTAAGGAAAATGATACAATTTTACGTGCACAGACACACACACACACACACACACACACACACAAAACCACGTACGAATTTCACAATTATATAAGAATTAATAGAATTTGAAGAAGAAGTTACAATAAAACAGTTAAATAAGAAAAGAACCTACCTAAAATTAAGAAAATAAGACATAGAAATCTTAAGAATCTCCGAAATAGAAAGGTAGAATTATTATCTTTGTCAGATAAGTGCATATAAATACACGATCCTTCAATACACGCGCTTCCTTTTATCCATTTCAATCATCTTCGTTCGTTCTTCCAAGTTGCCTATTTCAAAAATAAAAAATAAAAAAAAAAAAAAGGTAAAAAATGAAACCGCCGAAAGATATTAATTTTACCAATTAAAAAGCTTGGTAAGATCGTTCGAAGGCGTATCCTGTTCGCCGTATCGTCTCGTTTTCTTGCTTAAGAGACCAGAAACGCGGGTTGGTACGATGCCAAACGGTGGCCACACGTACATATACATGATACACTACACCCACGTCTCGCGACCGCGTTCACTTCCTGCGGATTTGCACACGGGTTAGAAAAGGCCGTGGCGTGGCACTGTGGCACGCGGTGAACGCGTTCTCCACGTCGGTAAATTTATATTTCAAGATCGCCTACCGAATGATCTTTACGATCGCTGGAACGTTTGCCTGACAATAACGGTTCACGACTCGAGGCAATTACTGACAGATCCAGCTCGATGCCTCGCTATCGCAACGAAATGGCGCGCGTTGGTTTCAAAGCGCGAGCGAGCGCACGAACGTCAGTTTGACACCGGCTTGATACATTGTACGCGGCCAGTGTCGTTTCCACTTGTCGTCGACATCTGTTTCCGTCGAGTATTTATAAAGTGATCGAACGTAGCGGAACTCGATTCCCCATATGTCGTTCGACCAAAAATTCGCCGAAAGTATTTTGCCAACTATAGTATAGCTTCGTTTTTGGTAGTTGAGTAATAGTAAATGGAATGGTAAAAATGATGTAAGTAGCAGAAGGATAAAAAAGGATTTTCTTAGAAGATTGGCAGAGTTTTGAAATAAATCTACGCCTATAAGAGAGAATTTTGTGGAGTATCTGTAGAGCGATAGATTTTTAAATCGTTTGTTCATATGTTTATATAAGAGTTGTGGATTCTTAAAATTAAGCTTGCTTTATATTTAGAAGATGGTGGAAAAAATATTTATATTTACATCGTATTCTACCATCTTCTATATATATGTATCCCAGGCTATATATTCCATAGAAAAACATAAGATAGCTTGTGTTTAAGAATTCCTAATTTATGTAGTATTTTGCTTCTGAGCTTGTAGAATAGTTTGTTATCTACACGATAGATAGATTTTCTCCTCGATGTGTCTAATTTGTGTCGACTACTTCTATTTTCAAAGTGAAATTAAGAAAGGAATTCATTTCCGCGTATCTTACTGCAGAATGAAGTTATAATCGTTTATAAAGAATTGGTATTATTAACAATCGATACAATCATTCTCAAGTACTAATTATTTAAAGTAATACGAAAATTGATCAATTCTTCTGATTCTGATAGATTCACTTGCGCTAGTAGGTCTCAAGATAATAAATATCTTAATTTATTATTTTTCATCGGTATTCCAAAATTATAAACGATACGAGATACCTCAAGATCCGTTTACATACATCGTATTAATATCTATAAGTCTATGGATTATCACATCGAAAGACAAATGTAGAAATTCTAAAACGAGTCATTTTTCCTTATTACGTGTTCTCTTCTGACCCAGATACGTAAAATACTCAACGCTTAATTCGTTATATAGATAACGGTATCAATATACAATTATGAAACTCGCGATCTTCTAGAATCTAGAACATAAATTAGGATTAAAACACCAATTTACTTTGTTTTTGAGGTTACAAAATCCTGTTGTTCGTTTCATGCATCATTCTTCCACCTATCGTATTGTATTCGTACTATATTGGAATTTCGTAAAATTGGAATAGAAAACTTCATGGAAATAGATAGAAAAATTAGGATAAAACAAGAGAAAGTTCAACATCGATCAATTGCCGATAGATAATTTTTATATCTTCATATGGTATACGAAAACCAACGATTGCGTTATTCGTGTGATTATATCGTATACAAGTATCTAATATTACCGATCGAGTAGACGAGATGGGGCTAATGGTGATCGATAGAGTAAGTTTAGGTAATTTCTAGGTTTGTTAGGCGATTATATTAGGTTGTAACTAGTGTGTGGCTCTCGTGGTATCCATTTGTCGAACCTTCTTTTCTAACAAATATTTTCATCTTCTCTAGATATATTTCTTTCATATATAATTACTTTCATTATCTTGTGTATTTCATATGTTACACACATTTCATATATTTTCAAATTTTTCACAAGCTTATATATATTTACAGTTAGGAAACTAGAGATATTTCTGGTGAGAGAAGCTGCCGCAAGAAGAGCAGTCATATTTTAGTAACGTTAAATATGTCAAGCGACTGTCATAATCTCTCTTTTAAACCAACAACATTGTAAGAAGACACCTATATGTCAAAATGCTTGAAGAAATGGTTGGTCGATAATGCCAGAATATCGAGCCAAATTCCACTTTTAACGATTCTCTGATAATTTTCATTGGTCGAACCGTGAATGTTATGCGATACATGCCAATGATTAATCCATTTCTTCGCCTTCTAATAATCCAATCAGCTTAATGGCGCGTTTCCATCGCGCGAATGCGCTTCCACCTAGAAAACGAAAGAGACTGTCCACCACGCGATGGCGACAACCGCGGCCAAAGGCATCGGATGATATTTATGAGAGCCCTTATGCTGGAACGTGTCGCGTGATTTCAGTGGGGGTGTTGGAACACGGGGAGACGCCGCCGCGACCAGGACGGAAATAGCTGGTCGCAAGGATTTCTCGGTGAAACGACACGCACTTTCGACACATTCTCCAGACTGCTTCCGCATAATTTGCTGGAACTCCTCTAAAAGCATTTCGTTTATATATTCTTGAGAAAATTGTGAAACTCGTGTTGACATCTGGTTTGGATGGATATATTATATTTCCGTTTTAGTATGTTTTTTCTTTTTTTAAAACGAAGAATATATTAATCTTTCCTAGATTATTTAGCAGCCGTAAACATTTGTCTCCTAGTTTCCTGTGAAGAATTGAAGTTGTATCTTGTTGTATGTTTCTTTTTGAACAAGTATTTTTATTCTTTTCGCGGATTATTTTATACGTCGCTTTTTCTTCCTCCTTCTTCTGCGTTCAACCTTCGTCTTAATATTTTCTTCTGTCTGAATAGGGAATTTTCTTTAGTTTTAGTTTATCGTACGAAGTTGAAACGCACGTGTATGGTCCGATGGTACGAGTTTCTTTTCAACGTTGAAAGTTCGAAAAATACTCTACGCTCGTTGTATATTTTCCGAACCGAGATTAGCAGTTGTTGCACACTGCGAATATAAACGTTTATACGGATAACGTATCTCGTCCAGGCGCCACGTGTTTTGCACAAAAATACCTCTTAAAATTCGCAATCCGCAGGAATATGTTATAAACTACGGCCACTTTGCCGCGTCTAACACTGACACGAAATCGTTCATAAATCCAACGTTAATGAACAGATGCATTCCTTCATCTATTAACTTATTAACTGTTAGAACAGTTAAAAAGTAAATAAGAGAATATTATAATTGTCAATTAAAAAATAATGTTTTCTAATTGTAATTCAATTAAAATTATAATTAAAAGAAATTATCTTACGAAACCGATTTTCTCCTAAAATTACAATTATCGTCTCATACTAATCACTAAAGTAGTAAATACCTCGAACAATATTAACTGTCATATCATATCGAAGTAATGACTCTTCAAACTCGCGTTTAGTCACACACGATATAAAATTTTGCTTAAAAAATAAAAACAAAAAGGTACACTTTTCTCAGTCGTCTCTATGCGTATTTATATTCACCATAAATGAAATAAGTAGAATATGTACGGTGTTTGTTAGACACACCGAGGAATCGCTTTTAACACGGACATCAATTGCAAAGGGGGTTACATCGTTTTTGTCGTTCCTTAGCGGATTCGCCTTTTATCTCATAAATCTCGTAACTTATCCCCTTTACTTTGCTCCTTTTCGCCATTTTTCCGATGCTTCAGTTTCCGACACAATCAGATCGCGGTACATTCCGATTTCTGCGTAACACATTCCTTAAGTTGTTACAAAAATGAACATCGTATGTTATGGTTGGTTTCGTTTCGAAGAAATTTAGGATACAATTTAACAAATTTTCTTTTTGTAAAAACAGAGTATTTACGTATCAAAATTTGAGTAAGATTTAGTAGGAAAAAGTGTTGCGAATATCGAACAAAGTCTTCGTTATTTCCTTTCGCGTAAATTCCTTTGAACTATCATCTCGAAAATATCGGTTGTATTAAATCTGAGGAATAAATTTCTCAAGGCTATTATTATTTTTTATTTTTCCCAGACATGAAAGGATTCTAAACGTTTAAGAATGTCCATTCGCAATTGTATTCATTCTGATAATTTGGGAAATAAAGGATAATTTTCATTTAAATTAGGGAAATACCCAACATATACGTAAACACGTACGTCAGTATTATTTTGAAATAAAAACAAGTTAAAACACAAAATAGAAAGTTAAGATTGAGAATTCGACGGAAAGTAATAAAAAGTAAAATGTCCGAAAATTAAGAAAGGGATCACGTAAGGAGGGGAAGTTTGAGATACGAAACGCGCTAAAAAGGTAGGATATCCGATCTACACAATGTTTCAAGCATTGTCCACGCGCGGTGGAACATGTTGCGGCGAGCCTATTTTTGTGGAACAAGAATCTGTGCTTAGCGCTTTGCGAAATAGCCCGAAGGAATTAAACAAACGATTCATTTGTCTGGAAACAAAGCGTAGGTTCGGGCTGCTTAGACGGTAGAAAGCAAGGGTTTCGTGTTTGCATCGCGTTTAAACGCGAGCCGTGTGAAAAATGGGAATCGGCGAACGAACAAATTAAGCTTTCGCCTCGAGTCGAGAGTTAAAAATGAAGCAACGTCGATGTTCTTCAATTTGTTTCGAAAGGAAATATATTTGTTACGTATCGAAAGCGAAAGAAAGTTTTTGGGTTTTCGGGTCTGTATCGAATTGAAGAAAAAATTAAGATTACAGAAAAGAAATACTACAAGTACAATTTCGTTGATTTTCTAATTTTGATGTTTAAGTGCGTGTACTTCAACATAATATAGGAAAAATAGGGACAACTTATTTGATCCAAAGATGTAAGTTATTTTCCATTACACATTTTTCCAATTTTTATTTCAAATTTACGAACGCTACCGATCAATGATAATGTTATTAATTGTCTTTTTATTCGATCTTGCAATAAAACATATATTTTCATATTGTTCACAATTTTAAAGATATTTCTTTTGGATCGTAAAGTAACATTAATCTAAAAAATTCACTAGACTGTATCTATCATATCTCTTCTCTGTGATCTTCGTCTATATCATCGTATAAGAAGAGAAAGGATGGTAAAAGCGCAAGGGTCTAAATAAAGTTAGACGATCATCACCGATCATAATGTTTTATTCGAGAAAACGCCCACAAAATTACTCGATCGTTACGTCGAAGCTGGCAAAAATAAAAAATTATCTCGACCTTTGGTCGAATTCTTCCACGAATCTTCTTTTATTCGCGTTCAAGGAATCGGATAACGCTACTTGATAATAATTGGAACTGATGAGGGAAACATGGTGGTCGCAGCAGTTGGTCGCAATCCAAGATCTTTCTGTAAGAAATTTGCCTGCTGTTTGCAAGTAAATTAATAATTGGAGCACTGTTTATATTTCTATATTTACGCACGTTACAATGGCAGCTAATTTAGGAATATTTTGTTCGCGAGATAATTTATACGAAGATACATTTCATCAAACTGAATTCTAATTGTAAGTTATTCGTTAAAGTCCTAACAATTTTTCAACAGAGAAATTACGAAATTTACGAAAGAGTTGGAACATAGTTTTAGAAAAGGAGAAATAATATTTTTCATTTCTTCGTTAATAAACGCGATAAATTTGACTTCTCAATGTAATAAAATTATATACATGAAATTATACGTAACTACGATATTATTCGTAGAATAACTCGAAGATTATCATGACTTGACATGAGCTTAAAAATACAAAATCAGGAAATGAAAACCAAAAGCTAGAGATTAGGAAGTAGAGTCTAGAAATTTTAGAAATTCCAAAAATCGACTTCAAAGTTACGAAAAACTGAGAAATTCCAAATATTGTCAAACTACACGTATGTTGGATATTACAAATCGTTCGAGATATCGATCGCGATCTCATACATTATGATTTACAGTGGGACCGGAAATCTTCATGTTTCCTATAATATTCGCGACCATGAGGAAGAAAGGGAAAAGATAGACGTGCTTATAAAGGGCAGTTCGAGTGTGTAAATCATCCTCGTAACACCAAATGGGCGGAAAGAAGATGGGTAGGGAAAAGCTCGGCAATTTATCGCTTCAACGCATATGATAGACTAATGTTTGTCTGTCCAACGGACCAAAGGACAAACGACATTTAAGACCCGTAAATCAACCTCTTAGCTATATAGGTGCTTTAATTTACGAGTTACTTGACAACGATTAAAAACTTTCATTGACGAAGTAATATCGCTGATAATGAGACGTGTTGCGTGTGAGGGGTTTGCGATTTAAAGGCAAGGAACGACAACCTCTTTAGTCTTTACAAGATAGAGGAGGATGTGATTTACGATACGTGTAGTTGCATTGCGGTTAGGATCGATTTACTACCTTTTTTCGAATTAGTCGAACATTTGTTTCAATTTACAATTGTAGGACTAGTTTATTATTGCTTATTGATAATTGAATTTTCTAAAATTTTGTTGAATTGTATTGATCTATTTTGTAAAATATAAAGTTGAGGGGAATGACGATGATTTATGTGTTTTAAAACGCTCGTCTTGGATCTTACAATTATTTATGCACGTTGTCGTAAAGAATTAATTTTTAGAAGCAAGCAGTTTTGTTTTTTACACATTGCATAGCAATTATGTAGGTAAATAATGAGAGTGTAAGATTTGTAAACAAATTTGACACGATTAGTTTGACTTGTAAAGAGTTAGATTAACTTTAGGATTTGTGTGTGTTCTGATATTAAAAAATTGGGACTAGATATTATAAAAACTAGATATTATTTTATAATGAAATAGCAGATGCACGACATTTTTCGTTTTATGTTATTTTATTGAATTATGTTTGATCCATTTTATTCTATTACTACAAAATGGATCATACATAAATCTATAAAATAATATAAAATAAAAAATGTTGTGCATCTATTATTTCGTTATTATAAACGAAAGAAACTTTTGGAACAACCTGATAGTACAGTAGCTCGTCTATCTTGATGGGTAAAGAATGAGAAAAGGTACACGATATAATCACCAAGCCTGCAACACTAAACTATGTACGTTACTCTTCAAAACTCATGCTACAAAAATTTCATTTCCACCAACTGAATCTAAAAATACACGTGAAATTATCAATCTTAATTGTATTTAAAAATACACACGAGCTTATCGTAAACTCATCGCAAACGCAACTGAATGAAAATCACGAAAGAAATCCAACATTTTCCGATAATACTTCGTAACTCTAGTGAGTTATGGATCAATTTAACACACGATGAAGGGACATTTTCGCGATTTAGTGACATTGTGGGGTCGGTTGTCGCGTGTGCACCATGACTCACGCGGAAAAAGGAGCAAATGGATACAGAAGGAACAGCGACGTAACTATAATAGACGAGCAAAGGGCACAAAGTATGCATGCACTTACGCGTGCTGCCTAATAATGTATATCGTTTCTGCACGGTCAAGAGCCACGACAAAGTAAATTACGTTTGCGGAGGTGGAAAGAGATAGAAACGCACAGAGGATGAAAGAGTGGGACTCGTGCTTCTCTAATTGCACGCTCAGAATAATAGATAGCGAGGAGCTTCTACTCGTTGTCGTACTCACAGACGAATATAGACACGGCAGGTGTTTAAAGATTCGATTAAATCTCAGACGAGTGGCAAACCTTTTAATAAGTTTTATTAAAACACGTATTCCCATGTATACTCTTGTATCCATTCTATACATTTTATACTTATTTTCTTTTACTCTATACGTTTATTATATTTTCCACTTGAGGTAGAGGAGGAATTGTTTGGTTTTCAGGTTATAGTAAGTGGATCGTGATGTTTGTCACGAATTATAGTTTCGCGTAGTACTAGGGAAAGACAAATATCCGCAGCTGTTCTTATTTGTCAAGGTTTATATATGAGCACGTTGAAAAAAGAAAAAAAAAAAAAATGAAGGAAACGAGCTTCAATTATCGCGCAAACCGCGAACTCTTGTCCTTTGTCTTCTGTCTTAATGATGGACACACAATGCACGATATGTTGTTGGTAAGGATATCAAATTCAGTACGCACTTGTAAATCTAAGTCAATTTCTATAGAAAAATCTCAACTCGTGAAATTTAATGTAATTTGACGTTAATTCTTATTTTTATGTAAATTCCAATACTCCGATAATTTCTTCCGGACTCGATGCAACAAACAGAAAGTTAGGTATTATATAGTACATCGCTTTTCCGATTAAAGTACAGACCAAATCTACTTGGTCAATTTCTAATTATCCTTGAGAAAAGTACCATTTATATTTCTCAAAATACTTCTAAATTAGTCTAACCAACCAAATCTTATTTGAGTTTAACTCCACTTAAAAATATTCTTTTCTCAAATACCTCACGAGATGTCCTGGATATTAAAATTAAACGAAAACTTACTTACGCTATATATATGATGCTTGATTCCATCCCTATTCATAATCTTATAAAACAGCAAAATAATAAATTAATAAGAATCAAAGAGATTCATTGTGCGCGTCAGAGTTAAACGCTGAATGATGAAAACTAGGCGAGTTTCGTTTCTTTCGGTCCTTCAACTTCCGAAACGCTACTCTTGCAATGAAATTTTCTTCTCATGAGGCTCATAAATGTCCGCATACCGTATTCGACATCTTTACGATCTGCTTTATGGGCTCAGACTGTGAGACGTTAGACGTGCGTAGACAATAGCGAAAAGGGGTTGAAAATAATGGGTCTCTTGGCTGTGAGAATAAAAGAAAGAAATTACAGTTGTAAGTGGAATGAGCGTAGCGTTGCGAACAAATGACTTCGAAGGTTCTCTTCACTGGTCGAATTAGGATCGTAACTAGTCGAATCGAAGTAATCAAATTTTCGAGTTTAGATATTTGATCTATTTAAAGAAACAGTAAATTACTTAGGAAGTCGCTTAAAAGATAATTAAAATAAAACGTTTAATTCATTGTCGATTTGTTTTTGAACAAGTTGCTTCTTTGTTTACGAATAGAAGAAATAACCTTAATTTAATTAAGAATTTTATAATACATAATGTACATTGCTGATTAGAAATCGAATGATGCAAATAATTAGACATCTCTAACATCCAAACTGAAATTCAAATCATATAGTCAATCTGAAATTTGATAATACCTTGTGATATCTAATCTGGACTTGTATAATACTTCAGGAACGTTACTAACTATAAATGTACCGATTAACATAAATTATCCAAAGTACATGTAAAGCGCTATTATAAAAAAATAAACTACTTAATCTATCCGTTTTTGAACAAATTGTTTCTTTATCTAATGGCAAAATTCTATAAGTCGAGACTCTCATTAGCCAAGAAACGTCACTGCTTGAAAATATAGTAATTAACATACTGTGAACCCTGAAACGAGTAGTTTAACCATAACCATAACCAATGGCGTATCGAAAATCACTTTGACCACCCCATACGAGCAGAGGGATGAAACGTCTAATTTTAGTAGCTGTAAATTGCACATGGCACGCGATTCCATGCCAGAAGGTCCTCATGCCAAACACGTGGCCGTTTAACGATCGCGTTTGCACAATCTTCAAGAATTTCTCGTTGCTTTTTCGAAATTTCAAATAGACCACTCATGTCTTTAACGACATCCGTAATAATTTTCTTTTTCTTTTCTTTCCTGAGTAACTCGATCCTAGCCATTTTAACGACTGTTCTCTACGCGGAAATACAGTGGTAGCGGATAATTTACAACGAAGAGGAATACAAATGGGTAAAGCGAAAGTAAGTGACAAGCAACACAAGAAAGAAGCAAAAGCTTTGCACCAAGCATCGGTCTCTGTCAGACGAGGATCTTGCCCGTCCTTCTCTGCATGGACAACAAGTAGAATCTGTCCCCGAGATATCCACGAGAACGACAAGCCACTGCCCAAATCGACAATGTTCGCATAACCGCCGACCTGCAATCATAAAGGAGAATTGTCAGCTTTCTAGGAACAAAGAATTTTCTTAACTTCGAGACGCGTTTCTGGTTCTTCGGTATTTCTCTCTTTTTTTGTTCTTTTTCGAGCGGGAGATTTTTTATTACGTTGTAACGACATACGATAACAAATTGGTAAAGGAAAAAGAAAACGATAGTAGAACACGAAATCGGTTGTAGGATATAGGTTCTCCTGTTTTAGGTTTATCGGTATCTTTGAGAACCTTTTGTTAGATCAATAGCATTGTTTGATCGTATTTACGGTGTGACGACAAATTAGTAGAACGAAAGGAAAAGTAATGAAATACTTACAGCACAGTTATAATATAGTCGTATATTTTATCTTAGATCACACTTTTTAGATTATTTTCTTGGCGCAATATAAACCGCTTTTTTTTAACATCGATTAAATTTGATTTTAATTAAAAATAAGTTGTTTTTTCCTTGATATCTTCCTGGATCTTTTCTCGCTTAATTATTTTTATGCTTTTATGGTAAATTGGTAGGACAAAAGGGGAAACTGTAGGTCATATTTTATTTTATATACTCTAAAAAGATTTGAAATAATTTGAAAAGTTTTCTTACCGATTTTTGCAAGCACAAATAAAATAAATGAATTAAAAATTGAAAAGGAAAATGAATGGTGGAAACTCGATCGATCGGTGGTTACGGGGGCAAGCAGAGATCGTAGAACAAAGTTAAAAAAATTCCGTCCATCACGCGTCGGAACGTGGTTCTCGATTCTGAACGGATGGATGCTTGGAATTTCAACGGTTTCGTGAACGCTGTTCGAGTGTTTGCCTTGCCAATCAAACGTCGACGAATCTACCGAGTGGTTAACTTCTTGTCACGCCCAGCTCATCGTCGGAAGTCGTTCCTAGTAACGGTATAGAATTGTCCCGTGAATTGGTCACGATGTAGCGAAGACAGCTGTGAGAACTTCATTATTTACTGGTTCTACGTGTGTCACTTTTCATAGAGAGCTTCACGCTACCGTGACGAACGCGTTAAAATAGAACTTTCGGAAGTTATGTGTCAAGTAGGCTATGAATAATCTATGGGATAAATTTTGTACAGTCTCAGAAAGGATCGGTACTTTAGTCTCGCGATAAGAAACGATTCGATTGCGATGGATAAATAATTTTCAATTATATCGAATTTTGTAGAAAGTCATCTTCTGCTTTAAGTTTGATCTAATTATTCGTATTCATTCACCGAACCAGGGAAAATACTTGTAAAAACTTCCTTTTGGCAAAAAGTTGATTAATATTGAAAAGCTACAAGGTATAATAAAACGACGAAGAATGCGAGATGAATGATTTGGAAAGTGGTTATTTCTTTGTCGTCGAGATTTCTTGCATTTCTGGTATCAGATCGAAACTATACCAAGTCCTTTTCATTCTGTGGAAAAGCATATTTTTTTATTTCACCTTATTAAGAAATTTTCCAAACTTTAGCGATATTAATTATATATTAAAACGTTGCTATCACGAAAGCATAATACACACAGGTATGTATATATTTTCAACGACTTCTTATACTCTGAAAGAGTATTTTTTTACGCTGTTTTAACCACGATTCACCCTATTAAAAAAATCATGAAAAAAGTTAGAAAATATTAATTATATCATATTGATTCATTTATAAATCCACATGTTTTAGCACTTCCTATCGTTTTTCATTTTTGTCAACTAAAATGTACAACAAAAGATGTAAAACATTTCTCTCGTATCATTGTATATTATATACAATGTTATCTACAATGTATCGGATTTTACTCTGAAGAAATTAACCCGATCTATATCATTCCTTGTAAAGATCACAGTCCCATTGGCATCTTACTGTACCGAAGGCTGACATCACGGTCCAACAATAGAGGATCGAAAGCTCGATTGCAGTCGTGTCGAGCGTCCGATTGCCTTTTGTCTTTCGAGGGCAGCTGAGTAAACGGCGATCGGTGCCAAACTCAACAGTAGATCACGCATGTAATTCGCTCGAGGCAAACGAGCCTCGGTTTCGCGATGTTGGCCTACTAATATCTTTATGTCGCGTTCGTGATTCTGGTATTCGTGAATACAACGTGGTCTATCATCCTAGGCGGTAGAACAGATTCTGACCGGGTCCAGGCGACATTAAGGATTCTGTTTACAGATTATTAATCAAAGTAATATATTGGACGACATCGCATCTCGTTCCAGCCTGAAAATGAGCGATCGTTACATCGCTCAGCGAACACGGCTTCTTGTAAAATATTCGTTTGACGCTTCTATCAAAGAGTAAATATAATGCGAGCAATCGATGACATGAGTTCCGTGGTTGGGGAATTCGACGTATTCCGAGAATCGTGATGGGAGAGAAATTCGAGAGAAAGTTGAAAGGAGATGTGTACAACAACGGAATCGTGAAAGTATTTGAACGATCGCGAGTGAAATTTTTGGTTTTGTAGAGAAATACGTACAAAATACATTTTCACAAAAATCTGCGTATATATATATTTGACGAATTGTATGTATCTGAATTATTCAGAGAGAAAAAAAGAAACATATGCAAGAACGAGTTCTTGTGAGTGGAGAAAAATATTTGTCAAACGGAAAATAACGATAAAACAGGGATAACGCATAGAGAACTGAAGAAGATAAAAGAGACGAGGGTAAAGAGACGAAGAAATGTAGAGTAAGTGGCACTCGTGTTTTAAACTGTGGATGAAAATACACGTCAAAGTGTAAACGAGCAACAAGAGGCTCTTTACCGCTCTGGTTTACAAGCGTGACTGACGCCCATCATGGATTTGCGTGTCGTCATTTGGATCAAGTGTTTCCATAAATTTCTCAAATTTAAATGCTTCTGATAGGAGAAACTAAACATGCACGCTATGCTACGAACAATATAATAAATGACCACCACACATGTCACATATTTTCTAGTTATTAATAATTGTAAATCAAACGTATCTAATAATTATGGAATTAATTGAAATTGAATAGAAACATGATTCGTTAATTAAAAGATTATATATATTCTTGGGGATAAAGCGGAAACAGATTTTTACTTAATTTTTATAAATATAATTTTTGTCAAAGAAATAGATTTTAATACTAGTAAGAATAATATGCTATTTTCGTGCTATTGATTAAATTGATTATTTAGAATTGCTAACTATTCTTCCCGAATTTTATTTAATATTTTCCAAAACATCTTACTGCTAGAAAAGTTTCTTAAAATTTCATTAAAACTGTAATCAACCTTATCAAGTATTTAATGACCGTATTGCAACTTATAATAACTTATAATTACTAATATCTTCTACTAATCACCTGCTTAAAAAATTGTCGGCTGTCGCAATCAGTACTTCGCTGCGTCTGACCAAGCACGGCCTAATCTACTGCGCTCGCGATTCTTCCAAACCTCTCTCGTTCTCGTGATCAAATTTTATCAGAATCTACAAGACTAACGTATCTAACGTTTCTTACGTATAATATTCGAAGCATAATATTCTTTATAAAATTTATTAGATGAAACAATTTTCTACTTAGATTCTATCTATTTAATTGCATTCATAAAAATGTAAATTTGCATAAACGTCCATAGTCTACATATAATTGATCTTACCGGATCTATAATTTCATATTCTTTTTTTAATTTCACGTGTCAGAAATAATATGAAAATTTCCTGCTATTCTCTCAATCTTGTTGATGTTTCCTCGTTCCTCGAAACTATGATATTTGTCCTTCCATTAACTGCGTATTTATTAACATTATTGCTTCTCCCGGTGTGAAAATCTCAAGCATGAAAACATAAAGTTCCAATGTGCATCCGTGTCGGATATTAATATGAGACGCGTCAGTGCGTGTACCTCGTGGATGCACCTTAGCGCAGTTAGTTGCACCTTTAACGCGGCGATAGAAGCGGTAGTATAACGTTCCAAGCAATTTCTCATTGGTTTAGTGAGCGTGACGAAGGACCGATATAGGAAAGCTTGGATTATTAATAGAATGATAAACAAGCCGGACGCGGATGCCGAAATTAGATGTAGGTTACAAGGAGGAAGGCGTTGCGTTGGATCGACAGAAGATTAAAAAACTGGCTTGCGCTCGGTGAATTCGCAACCGCGATAAAAATATTGCGAGCTTTCGCGCGGAACGTATTGCCGTTAAATACAAAGGAAAAGAGACAGAGAAACGAAAAGAGAAGCCGAAGCTTGAACTTTGAATTTCAGGGTTATTTGAATCCTTAATTCTTAAATGAATAATTACTCCAAATATAATTCATTTATGGCCTGCAAGTCTATAGAGAAATAATTTTCTTTCATATCTTCTTTTTATTTGGAATAGGCGATAGTTGTGGAACATATGAACAAGTTGTAAATTGTTACTGCATACTGTGGCAACAAAATAACGTTGTTCTTGTAAGAAAATTTATAGAATATTTTAGAACATATGGTACCTACGTATATGAGCTTTAACATTTAACACAGCTTTAAACATTTGTAACTTTGCTGAAGATTCTTCTCAGGTTTATCGATTCGTAATGAAGAATTTAAATGGCAAGTATATGGAACCGTTGTCTTTTCGATTTTCCAAGAGATATATAGCAGATTGATAAAAGATAGATGTAAATCGATCGTTTAAATTGATCGAACTTTTTGAATTTCTTCATTGACATTTTAAATGTGATCTGACTTTCTGGATTTTGTAATTGATCTTGTTAAATGCAATGATCAGTTTTCACGTTTGTTATAGGAGCTATTTAATCGTAGAATTTGTAGCAGCATTACGGTAAAGGTATTTAAGAATTGAAAAAAAAAAAAAATCGAATCTCTCTTAAATCTCGCATATTTCAACGTCATATGCTCTCTCGCATTCCTATTGGTTTAAATTAAACGTGACGCAAATCTTGTTGAACTTGATTTATACGCGGCAAAAATGCGCCGCGGTTAGTTATGTATTACGGCGAAAAATTCATGAAATTACGGAGAAGGGGAATAAAACGCGACGATAAATCTGTAAGAATTATGTACTTTGCCAGTTTTAAACGATCGCATATGTTTCGGTATATCATTGTATTATATTTATGAGTTAATAAATCAATAATTGCCACCAATTTGTGAATTTATTATCAAAATCACGCGTGAAATATCGTCCTTTATTTTTCTCGTATACGAAAATCGTGATAAACGATTTAAAAATAAATTTACTACCTTTTGAATGCTCAATTAGGCGATTTTATTGCGGAAAATTCGGTATTATAAAATTTTTATCAAACAATATTATTCCACAATCGCTTTATCTAATTTTTAATGTTATTAATACTAAAAGTTTTACGATGATTTATAAAAAATTCAACGTTAAATCGTCACGGTATTATCAAATTTGTCAAAAAGAAAATTATTCCATAACAAATTTATTCGATTTTTCGTATTACTAATAATATTATACAAGTTCGCGCTACTTGCAGCGCTGTGTGAAATTTTTGGCGACATAGACAGAAATTTTCTATCGATCCTGATAAATCTGTATGAAAATAAGCTTAATAGCAAACTCATATGCAAGAATCAAACGTTCGCATACATTGTGATACGGTTGATAAGTAACCTAATGCATCTTGAATGTCTCCAATCCACTTCAGTATTCGCACATGCTTAGCAATTTATCACTTAAATAGCGTGCGGCGGAAGTTAGATCGCAAAACGGTGACCTCGTGTGTTGCAGAAGCGATGCTTCACATCGCAAAATGCCGCGAGACGTCTTACGAGAAATTTTCGTGTTTAAGATTATTCCATTAATATGGAATTCATTCGTCGAAAATTGTTTAACGAATTGAAATCTTGCAATTTACTTTTGAAATGTATAATCTTCCTTCGCTTCGTCATTTCCTCACCTTGGTTTATTCCATGTCAAATTGATGTAATTATAAAGAATATAGAACATATGTACTACTTTTTAGAAACTTTTTGCTATCGTTATTCATAAATTACGCGTTAAATCGACACAAACGATGGATAATAATCAAATTATTTATTCTCTGTCTGTTTAATTTAACTCGTCGACACTACGTTGATTCCTCACATATCGTAGGCAACAAATTGAAGTGTAAAAAATATAGCAAAATTCTAAGGTTTGAAACAGATTTCCATCTTTTCATAATATTTCGTAATACAGAACTATCTTCACTTTTACCATCTGCACAAAAATAAATGAAATATCAGTAGATACAAGAATACAGACTTAATATGTATATAATATTTTACCACACTCCAATTGGTATAATTCTAATTTTCAAACCAACCCTTGGCATAATAACGATCAATACAATTCCATACCAATCAGAGGATTGCTATTATTCGATACTCTAACGCGTACCAACCCTGCGACACGGATCTTCGTGAAACTGCATAGTTGAACATGATCAGTCCATTTAACGTGGACGTAAATCACGCGTGCTTCGAAACAACGTTGTTGTTCGCACATCGCCTCGATGTGCCTAAATCGAGACGATAGGAGCGTCTCGTGGTTTCGCTGAACACTTCGTGCTGCCTAAGACACCGACTTACCTAGACCGAGGATGAGATTTATCGGTGGGAGAAAGTTGCGCCAGTTCCACGGCGGTGTTCCCAGTAAATCACTGTCATCGAATATTATTTACTTGGTGCGGGAGGGTCGGCCTGTTCCCCTTTGCTGGCGGACTCGATTTCAGCGGCAGCAAAGCGGAAAAAGACACACCCTCGGCCAACACTCCTGCCATGTCGGACACTCCTTGGCCAAAACGAACAACGCAGACCTTCCAGAAGCACTTCTCTCCGTTGTTTGCCTTGTTTTTCTCCGCCTCTTCGTGGCCCGTTCGGAACCATACGATTGCCAACTAATAGCGTGACCACCCCTTATGTGTACATTCTTTAACTGTTATTTCGCACACGTATCAGTTTATCAGTTCGTTTCATCGTTATAGCGTTCAATTATAGCATTAAATATTGTTGAAGTGCTCACTACTTCTAAGAAAACTCTACATCTGGTCTTTTTAATTTTCTCAAGCACCGAAGCCATCGACAGCGTATAGACAAAAGACTGGGACGAAGGTAGACCATAAACGGTAGACAGGCGACGATGGCTTCAGGGCTTTCAGTCATAGGGTAACACTCAAATTATATTCCTACTTGTATTTACACTTTTGTATTAAAATATATTTTCTACTTTACAATTTATCCTCGCGTTCCTCTGTTCGCACATCAAATAACCTCGACAAATATTATTAGCGATTAGTGATTACCGGGGCGAAGTCCAATATGTATTTACAGCGCTCTCCAGGTCACGGATATACAAAAAGAGGTGTTTTCCTTGAAGTAATTACTTGAACAATAATTGTATATTCATCGGGCTCGTTTATCGTATTAGGTTGTCCGAAAAGTGTCTTTTACAACAATGTACCTTCGTACAAACGTAAAACCAAGTCTGTGAAACGTCGCGGTGTTTATTTCAACACAACAAAATGGATCGTACGTAATTCGACAAATTAATATAAAACAGGAAACGTCGTGTGTCTACTATATCCTCATAAAACGAAAGAAACTTTTCGGACAACCTAATACTTGCGATTTATTCGATCTTCGCAAACTAGTTTTGAACCTGAGGACGAGCGCGCACACGGTATTCCTGCATTACCTGTATAAATGAATGGAATGCTTCACAAATAATCGAACTAAACTAATACCCAATTTTATAAACGATAAGAAAGACAGCGATCGATGTAATACGTAGATTCTACTACAACAGAAAATTTCGATCAATTGTATTCCTTTCTTTTCCATGTAAACAGAGGTATGTTCATATCGAAAAAGACACGCCCCCAACCAAAGTAGCGCCGGTAATATAAAACGGATAAAGGCAAAGATAGAATACACACGGGAAGAGACGAACGTTCGACGAACAGAAATATTTGCAAATGGTTAGTCGATCTTGGTGAGTGTGTACGCGTACTCGTGTCACGCGGTGTTCGGTTGTCAGTGCGATGAAAAGGGTCGATTAGTGCAGGGGAATTTCGAAGTATCGAAGAATCTCGTGTGGCGTGAAATATCTGCCAAGGGGTTGTGAGAGTATCGAAGGGTGATGGTGAGGTATTGTTAATGCTTCTATTATCGTTAAAAATCTTAATTCTCTAAGTTCCACAAAGTTACTCCAAATATGGAGTATCCATATTTTTTTAATCCTACTTTATTTTTTTTTATCACTATGCCATTCTAACTACCCTATTATTGTATCATTATATATTCGTCGTTTATTTTTTAACATTTATGATGGATTATAGAAACTATTCATAATTGAAATAATCAGATAATTCTGCAGAAAATGAAGCGTAATCTTCAAGTATAATCATCGTTGTTATGCTACGTTCATTGTTTAGACGTATAATGGTTAAAAACAAGAAGAAATTCATCTGGCCAATTGTTTCGCCAACGACGATATCATTTGTGAAAAGCTCTACTCAATTTTTCAAACAACGTAACTTTAACATATTCTCTAACATTCACGCGTTTTACATAATGTTATTTTACAGGTTTACACAAGATTATTATTCATCGTTGCTTGAAAACATGCTATTCTCGACACAAAATTCTATGTACGCCACCCTCCAGTTTTAATTACGAGAAAAGTAGCAAACGTATAGGTACATTTATCTAGCGAGCATATTTCACCTGTCAAGGAGAGACATATAGCTCGTTCATTGCGCTTTTAGTAAGCCTGCACGTGGAGTTAATTATATACAAATTATTTTATGTAATTAAGTGGGTGAACGTCGTATGGGGTAAATTTATAATCGAAACAGGGATCAGGCGACCTCGTCGCTTGTATTTCATCGTCGAAATCGTGGTGGGCGGTCGCTTGTAGTCGTCGAAACGAAAGGTACCGGGCTAAATTTAAATTCCAAACATCCGTGATACAGACTTCGGAGAAAAAATGGCAGACCACCGATGTGGATTTTGGAGAGAATTTCGTCGAGTGAACGAACAGTCTTTGGAAAAGCTTTTTCGACCTTTCGTTCCACGAACTTACTCGTTACGTCTAACTCTTTGCGATTCTGTACATTTTATTTGTTTAACTTTCATCGCGAAGTTATTGATTTAACGTCTGTATTCAGGCTTCGAGCTTTTTTCTTCCTGGAGAAACAAAGTTTTTGCTAGAATACGTAGAAATAAGCTGCAGCGGTTCTTTTTCTTTGAACGAAAAATTGGCAATAGATCGTGACGAAGCTTTTCGTGTCTTTTGACACAGTCGCGCGTTGAAACGCCGTGTTTCCTCGGGAAGGTGTATCAGACCGTGGAAGACAATTTTTCTTTCTAAATTCTTTGCCATTTCTTTTAGAAACTTTCAAATGAATTTTCTTCAAATTAGAGATGCGTATATTACCTTCAATTCCTTAAATATAATTATTTATTTATTTAGGAATTATTAATTGTTTTATATATAGTTTTATTTCCATTCAAAACAAGTCATAATACAATAATTTGCAAGAATTATAACTGACCTAACTTTGACTCGTAGAAGGTTTTGTTTAAAGTAAAGCTACCTTATCCCAAATTTTTCCGATTCGTCGAAAGATATTTGTTTTAAATAGCAGTGTTTCCTTTGACGCGCTGCTCACAGTTTCTGTTACTTTTCTAAATTTTTTCATCAAATTAAAAAACGCGATAAAATCTAATAAGTTAAACAATTAAACTAGGTACGAATCGATAACAACGAATATAAATACGAAGAGGTTAATTACGTAATTCTTCTTCTTATTTGTTTATTTACCTACATTCGTATCAGCTTCAAAGTTATTTGTTCGACTACTTTTGTACCGAGGAACACATACAATTAATACCAAGTAAAAGTTAAAATTATCCCAAGTAAACAAAACATAAAACAAACTCCTGAGATAATAATTAACCCGCAAGTTCCACGGAAAAGCTTCAGCAGTCGTTAAGTAGCGAAGGATATTTAAATGCGAGTTTCAAGTAGGGTCATTTAAAACAATCAGTGCCATTTACGCCCATCGCAAATGGAATACCTGTTGCTTTTAACTACCTTCCACATCGAGCACCAATTCACCGACGACGACTTTGCAGACACTTGTATCGCATACAGAATCTTGGCACATTCGTCAAGTCTGAAACATATACGCGAGGGAAATTCGTCCCTCTGTCTATTTGTTTATCCGACAAAGCAAAATGTTTGCGACGTCCAAATTACGTCATATCGAATTATGGGAAGCTTCTGCAACGTTTACTTCAAATTCTTTTTCTAATTCTGTTTTGTAATTTTGTTATAAATTTCAATCTCAATTTAAATTTACCAATTTCTTTACCATTTGTAGCTTGGAAAATATAAAAGAGAGAAGCTGATTTAATTCAGACTAAAATGTATTGCATTAAAGATCACTATTCTTCGCATAATGATAGACATATTTCGTGTTATTGTTTCAAGAAATAAACGCTATTTGCGATAATTATCTTTATTATAGATAAATAATTAATGAAAATTCGTTAAAAATTCAATAAATTTAAACGAAATAAAATTGAAAATACACACATGGATTATTTTAACGATCGAAAAAATGAAAAGAAATCTTCGTTGCTAAATAATAACGTTGTTCTAAAAACGACCTGATAAAGTAAGATACGTTTCATACAGAAACAAAATTTTACTACAACAGTTAGACAATTGATAAAGATATAAACGAAAAATAATGACAAGTTTGGAAAATCGATAGTAAAAGGTAAATAGAACTTACGAGAGTACTTAATCGATTAGCCGTAGAGCAATTTAATCGAACGAACGATTTCCATTTTTCATTTATAACACGACCAACTGGTGATATAGAAGCGCAGCTGAAAGTTGTCGAGGATTTGCAATCATAAATTCGCATCATCGTCGCGCCGCGCTGTGTCGACGCGAGTTTGGCCTAGGTAAAGGGTTGCACCCTCAGGACGTGTCACCGTGCGTGTGGATTAACTGTAATTCTATTTGTGCGTGCGGTGAATGCGGTTAACCTTAACTCTGAAATTCACATGATGCCGCGTGAAATCGAGTTTACAAAGCCGCAACCAGTTTGTCCTCCCCCGAGTGCAACAACTTTTCCGCTAAGATTTCCAACAATCGAGCTACGAGAAACTTGAACGGAACTTTTCTCGAGCCATTTCACGTGACAATAGGCGAATATTTTGCAGACAGTCGTGTTCCTTCGCTTTATATCTCGAGCGAATAGTTATATTTCATGAAATAATTATAAATCGTATGTATTTTAGTAAAACTGTATAATTTTTCTTCCTTTTGTGAAAATTACCGATACGATACAAATTTTAAATCGTTGATGTCTTAACAAAATACGTCGTGGCTCGGTGAGGAATTCCTTGGATTACGAATTCTATGGAACCGAGATACGCAAAGAAGGAAAGTACGTAAAGTCAAGATATCTAGGATTAAGACTGGAAGGATTCGATAGAATTGAAACTCGACGTTAGCAAAGCTTGATTTATGCAAAGCACAATATTTCTGTGGCATACTTAGCCGTAGGCACGTTTTAGGCTAACGATATAATGGCCGCTGGCTTCAAAGCGTGTCGAATGAGAAATGAAAAAGTTTGTAGTGGCATTAAAAATAGATGGAACATTTCAGCGAGTGCTTTAACTCCTGCTAAGTTTACAATTTCGATAACGTAATCCAGTTAACGTATATTTCGGTAACGTCAAAAGGATGATGTTTTTAAATAGAACGAGAAATATCGAACGTCGTTACCGATTGACGTATAAAATTTCAACATTTCTTGATTCGATATCGCGTTAAATAAAACTACGTTACAAACGATTTAGTCAATATAAATTAAAGATACGATTTGGATTTTTGTTTAAGAACAAGCTACGACTCATTCCGATCTCTAAAGTGCTCTCTCCACAAAAAAGATCTATATTTTCGAAATTAAACAATCTGAATAAAAACCATTCAGTCATTGTTTCAACGTACATGATATTTTCCAACATTTTCTCCACGATTAACATTTGATACAGTTGCGGAAATATTATACTCGCTCTTAAATAATAATTGCGAAGTTTCAAACTCTAAAACAGGAAATTTAACGAGTCTTTCAAAGCGTTTATAAATTTTCCACGAATACGACTCAAAAATGTAATGCATTCGCGATAGTTTCTAAAGGTACACGTGAATACGACGATATAAATTGTAAAAAAAAAAAAGAAATATATAAATCTGTCATATACTTCACGTTAGATCCACCTACATTGCAACCACGTGAAACGATTTATAAGAAGCGAACTCTTTGATGCTGCTAACAAAATATCCTCCAATATTTACAAAAATCAAAGAAATATCCCGGAATGAAAAATATGTATACGAGTCACGCCACTTTCGTAATCCTGTCAGAACACACAAATTTCCCATTACCGATCGATGATCGAGATGCCATATATCAACCATTTATAACGTCACGTGATATATCTACGTAGAAGTTATATATCTTTTTACATCTATTATAAATCTTGTTGCATCTTATTATATATTCCACTGAACTATTTAGATTCTATTTCTTTAACTGTATTCATGAATAATATATAAATTCGTAATACTATAAATTTACGTAACATCGATCTTACTCGTCACAGTTATCGGTGTATAAATTTCTAAAGAACTTTTGAATCATTAACGACGAATGAAATATTGGAAAAGACCGGAGAAACGAAGCGCGATAAACGAACCGATTTTCCTTCCATCGAGTCTCTGCGTTAAATCGTTTTTAACATAATCGAATAACAAATAATACCATAAAAATAACGTAACTGCAGGGAATGTGTGTACGCTACGGATATTTATGCACTCGCAGGAAATTTAATGGTGCAAAAATATACAGAATCCACTTAATATCCAAAACTATCCAAAATATTCAAAGTAAAGTACTCGTTATAATAATCAGCACACGAAATAAATCTCCCCTTAGGATTCATTTCCTTCTTTATATTAACAAACTCCGAATCCATCATAATCCAATTAAACTTTAATCTTCCGATAATCGAACAAAATTCCTATCGTAAAGAGTGAAAAAATCGCGCATCCGTCCAACTGTTTCACCCTCCTTCTTTCTACTTCGCATCTACCCTCTCTTCCTCTTCCTTCCATCTTGCGCTGTACCATTTTCCAAACATCGTCCATGCGTTATGCACGCTACGTGCGGCTACCAGCTACATGGCTAAGATCCAGAGAGTGTTCCTGCTATATTAAGACCGCCTTATATAACGTTCAGTCATATCCGCGCGGCTCCCTCTATGAACCTTTAATATGCTGAAACGTGGACGCGCGAGCGCCACTTCCTGCGACGCGGACCTCGCAACGTTGAAGCGCAAAAGTAGTCGCTTGAATTAGATTTTCCGAGAAACCTCGTTCGACCAGGTAGCACGGCCAGAGATTTTTGCCATGGCGGAAGACATGGAACGACTTCCGGTTGAACCGTCAAAGATAGCTGTCGCGCGGCAGACAGCTGATCGCTGCTGTTGAAAGCGAAACGCCCCTGATGTGTTCTCAAACGTCGCATCGTACTTGCGATGTGAAATCTGGAGAAGTAGGAAGAGATACGAGGAAGTGCGAACGCAGAGTTAGCCAGGAAAATCGTGTAACAGTCGATGGTTAGGACAGCATCGCTTGATGAAAATCGAAGTGTTCTCGTATGCTTCGTGGGCGTTTCTGGTAGGCTACGAGGCGAGTAAGATCAAGATCGACACAACTTGGTTATATATTGTACAAAAACCGTTCGAATTTAAATTTATCAGAGGCAGCATTCTATAAACATGACTAATCGATTTTTTAAGAAATTAACAACTGATCGACTACGCGCTTTCTTTCCAGTTTACGAGAAGATAGCACGAGAAATATAAATTCTAACGCAAAGTACGTTTCAGTCTACACAATGTCTGTAATATCGTTACTTTTTTTTACTTTCTAATTTACAGAGTTGGCAAACACGATGTCCAGCAATGTGTGGTACGTTCGATGTTACGTGGACAGGATATTAGAGAAAATAATTCAAATTCTCTGGTAGAAACCGTTGAAGAATTAATCACAATTTTGTATACATTGATTTATATCATTCTCTTAATTGCCTTTTATAGCGGACCTTTGCAAAGAATCGCAATCTCATAATGCGATCAATTAGTTCTTCCTGAAAAGATATCATAGTTCGTTGAGTTCGTACAAAAATCAATTGCTGATCCGTATAGTTGATTTCGTTACACAGCGCAATGATGACACGATAATCGTGGAATATACGAGCGAAGGTGAGTGTAAGGTGTCGGTCGTATTTTAACTTGACAATTCCGCTAGCGGGAAACGGGTGTCCAAACAATTAGCGGTCAACCAAGTCCGTTAATTTGTGCATTTGACGTAACACTAGTTCAACTCTAAGATTCTTTTCACGATTCAACAATTTCTCGCCCCCGTCTTTGTTGAGAAGCTCGTAACACGGCAATTTGATGGCAACATTAATGGCGATTGTTTCTGACCGTATAATTAAACGTGGATCCATATCTATTTATCGTGGGAAGTTAATTAGCTGTTGCGTTACACGGTTCTCTCTCGTTCGACTAATAACCAATGGCCATCGTGAACTGACCGGTAGTCTGTTAGATGTTCAACCTTTAAAGCTTGTAATAAGTGAAATTTCATTTCATGTAAATTTTGTTTCTCCATTGTTATTTATTACTATTATGGTTTATTATCATACGGTAGGTTTTTGTTTACCAGGAAACAATGTTTCGATAGATGAGAATTAGATTTAGGCGTTATTTGCTTGTGTTTTTTAGACTGATTAGTGAATGTTAAAATTGTTGGTATTGTTTGTAGAATTAGCTGTAACGCGCAGAATTTAGTCAATTTAATGAGAATATGGTAATTAGGTCAGCGAGTGCTTTCAAGATTCGGATCGATACATTTGACACGCAGTTTGTTTGTAAGAAACTCGTTACGTTAATAGATGCAGATAATCGAATAGAAAGAAATAATATTTTAATAATTTCTTTATAAACATAGATGTAAGTGAATATTCTGCAAGTAGTTAATTTGAAATTGAATATTATAGTTCAGAGTTTTTAATATTTACAAAATCAATTGGAAAATCAAAGGAAAATTCGAAACCGATTCAACGTATGTAACTCGAGTTTCAAGATGTTTCTGACAGTTCGTTTTTTACTGACAACGGCAAGATTTTTTAAGAGATCAGCGAACGTCAAACACACGCAGAGAATTCCCCTCTCTGGCTTTCCTCGAAGCTTCGAATTGTTTGTTCTTTCCCGATTCCCAGATACGCGTCTCCTTGCAGCCGCGACGCTCAGTTTGTTTGAGTTGGCGCCGCGGCGCACACTGCCGCAGAAATTGCAAATCCGTTCGGCCAACCGCGGCATCGTCCGGAAAGAAAATATCCAGATACGTCTGTTTCGAACGTCTTCTCTGTTGCAACGATCTCTTTCGTTATCCGATTTTCCGATAAAATTACGCGTATATCAGACGAAAATTGTTAAAAAGTTTATTCATCGAGAATTTGTGAAATTTTAGCGATCGTTTCACTTGCGTAAAATATATAAATCAAATAATATAAATAATAATAGCAAGATAGAAATAGAGTAAAATAGAAATATAAATAGGAGAAATTATGTTAAACGATTTGTTTGTACAATAGGTATAATTATTCTCTATAGTTAAATCAGTGATTTCTTATTGTATTTAAGAGTGATATATCGTCTTAAGACAGTGTTTTCGAAACTACATAATTCTATCCTAATATAATATATAATATAATTTAGTAATTAATAACAAAATAAACGATCGTGATGAAGGTTTCTATAAAAATAATTGCAAAGTCGCGATGAACCTCCAGAAAACACGTTGTACCCTTTTTGAGATTAGAAATCCAGGCATTAAGAACGCAAGCTTTTCGTATCTTTCTACCGTAAAATCCGTAATAAATAATCAATAATTTTTAATGCTAAATACAGCCTTAAGTTAAACATAACAAGCAAATTAAAGAACCAATGACACATCAAGTTCTTTCAATCAACGAAACGAAATCATAAACGCCGTGAAACTCGTCTAAGGCAACGCTCTAAATCGCAATAAAAAATTGCGCGTTCAGAATGATTTTCCAAACATAAAGAGTTAATGATCACGTTTCTCGATTTCAAAGTAGCTTCCACTGACACGAATAAATTCCTCTTTAAAACATACGAGAAAACCGAGCCATTTTATCGTTATCGATTCTACAAATCTTTAGAACGTGTTCTAAAACTAACTTTACTAGTCCCGCAATTCTCAAACGATTATTGTGTGAAAGTTGCGTTTGTAAATCGGTTTTATTTAAAGATACAGCGGCGAATGATAAAATCGCTGGACCAAGGGAGAGAGACGTAACGACAAGAATGAAGAAGTCATTAGTACGTGCAATTACGAACATCCACGAATATCCGTAGATATCGTCGTGATCAGATTAAATTATTGCAACCTGCAATTTGCGTTTACTATGCACGAGAATTCAAAATAACACGTTGAATGCCACAGTGGCCATCGGTGAGCCACGTTACTAAATTTGTTAGAACGGTAGTAAGTAAATGATAAATCTCATTCAGCTCGAAACATTTTCAACAATGCGAATGATTTACGTAAAATTGCGAGAGAAGATAGTTGCGAATACGATATAATATCTTGCAAAAATTAAACGTTATACCGTAGTATATTTCGATCTATTGCAGCTCTCAAGAAAAAATATTCGTGTAGTAGTCGATGGGTTAACGCGTAATCTTGAGACGACAATAAATATTTATGTCGTAATAGAAATTCAGAGAAAAGGATGAGCATCATCGAGTTCTTGGAAGATTTGTTTCAGAAAAACTTGTGTTCGTTTGGTAGACTATAGGAGATTGATTTATCACCTGTCACGATCCTTGTTTGAGAACGAGGAGAAATATTTAGATTAATTTCATTGAAAAGCAACACAAATTTCGTATTATATAAAGTTTCGAAGAGTTAGTTGGCATTAAGATTATAATTAAAATCGTTTTAGTTAGTAGGTTAGCTAGTTGCGCGGATTCAGCCTTGCGACGGCAACTGTATTTGATCTACGGCGCATGTAAAGCATCCGTATCTATATTTCTTGCCATGTCCTTCACATATTATATCGAATGTATTAAAAGATACAAAAAAAAAAAAAAACTACATTTACTACAATTTTCATTTGAAATTATTTTAAATCACTTTGAAAGAAAGTTCTGAATACATCGAAACTTGTACATCACGCAGTTACCGAAATGAAGATCAAAAGGAAGGGATGAAAAGTAAGGAAGGAATCGTGCAATAACAAATAAGGCAAAACCATGCAACTTTATGGCGTATATAGATGGAATTTTAATCTCACAGCAGATAAACCTAATGTTACAATTAATTTAAAAAATAATACGTACTTCTAACTAAACAAGATTCAATTGACTATTTAATCGTTTCTTCAATTTCCAAAAACCATTAACAAAACTACAAATTATCACAACGATCCCGTGACGTCTATTTTCCGATAAATTTTTCCGCCGTACGTTATGCGAATCCTGACAATTAATTAAATTTACACGTGTAAACACGAATCTCTAAAATAGATACACCATAAAATAGATGTTACAAATTTCAATTTCCAACGATTGAGATTAACAAAAGATAAGATTTGCAACAAAATCGCGACGATCGACGAGTTTCGTTATCTCAAAAGATTACGACTCGGCGCGATAATCGCTGAAGGATTTGAAACGAAGTTGAAAGTTCGAGCGCGTAAGTGATCGCTTCTGCAAGTCAGATTAAAAACCGTAAAATCGTACCTGATTCGATGGCCAAGATGAAACATGATCGAACGACTTATCACCGTGGAATGTCACTTGCCGTTGGTCGACTGGACAATTAGAAAATCCGTGAAAGTGGAAGCGAAGGTGGACGCCTTGATGCGAACTGACTGCGACGGTTTCATTCAAGAAGGCGTCGGCGGTCGTCGCGACGCCCCTCGCGCAAGCGCCACGGCGGTCATCTTTTTTTCTTTCTGCCTCCTTTCGACGCACGCGCACGCACACTCGCGCCGTGTCGCTTACCGATTTATTCGAATTAATTGAAATATACTCTCGATATTAATAGGTAGGGACCACCGCTTCCGTCGCGTTGCATCGCGTTGCATCGCGTTGCGTCGTGTCGCATCTTCGAGAAAAACAGATCCGTGCATTTCAATTAGCGATGGCATGGCGGCTCGTTTGAAGCGATGATTATAGAAACGGAACGCGGGGTAACTGCTATTATTTCTTTTATCCTTTTTTTGTTTTTTAAAGACAAGCTTTGGTTCCTTCTTTGTATGTAGAACGTTTAGGTTAGCTATAGTAGGCACATAGAAGGATATACAAAGCAATTTAGGTAGATACCGATGTTAAATTTAGTGGAAAAATTACTATAGTTCGTGCGGTTGCGCAGATTAAATACGAATGCTGATAAGAGTTCACTATTTAATGTCGTCGTTGGTATACAACACTTTACGATTATTTTACAAGCTTGTTTAATCATTCATGTCGTACATATTATACGTACGAGATATTTTTCAGTATCTTTTGCAATTATTTATGTTCACACAGATATGCTTGCACATATGCTTTATCATTTTTTAACTTCGTACGTTTGTTTTCTTCGGTTCATTTTCTGTTTATTCTTTTCCACATTATTTTCCCGTTTACATTTCGCACGTTCTTTATCTGGCAATTCTTCTTTGTCTACATTCTACTTCGTACTTCGTATTTCCCAAATTATACGATTCACCTTGCCTCGTGTTTTACGCGTCATATTCTTTCATATTTTACGCTTCACGAGCCAGTTGTTTCACTTTACATTACGCACGTTACATTACTCATTTTCGACTTGCTGCTATTTCCATTACATTTCTCATTTCCCACTTCATCTTCTTCTTGCCCAGTTTCTACCTCCAACTTCTGCTTACTTTTTCATCCTTTTCCCTACCTTTGTCTGCTATAGGTCACACAGTTTCTACGTTTCTTTCACATTCAAATCTTCACTTTCCTATCAAATCAAATTTGATTTTCCGTTCTACATAAACGACACACAATGTTGTATCTTATAAATCAATAAAATATGTCGCAAGTTAAGATTAATTTACACTATACGGCACGTGTAGTCAACGGATGGTCGCGTGTAACAGCAACGTCACGTACCGACACCAGCACGACAAAGCATTAAAACATGCGTTTTAGGTGAGACCATTCACACAATCCGTCACCGACCGTCACGTACTGACATCGGCATGACAGAACATTGAAACATGCGTTTTGAATGAGATCGTTCGCACTATCCGTCACCGATCGCTACGTGACGCTGCCGTTACGTGTCGATCCGTGTTGTATAGCGTACATTTCCTTTTATATGTACGTTTATATATATAATATAATATAATATAATATGATATAATATGTATATATATATTACTCAAATATTCCATATTCGCAAGATGCTACTCACAAGTACAGGAATTGTCCTCGTCGATGGAAGGTCAAGCACGAAACGTAGCATTAAAACCAGCAATCGAAACCACCATCAGATTACAGAATCAGAAATATGTCATTTAATAATCATCGTGAAAGTATAAAATGGGAAACTTGAATATCAGAGTTGTCTCCGTACTGTTGCGAGTGGTTCGTTTCAATTGCTAGTAACGAAGGTGATTATAGATCAAATTTGGAGAGAAAAAGAAAGTTCATGGTGGATGGAATGTAGAATGAGTCGAATGTCCCCAGAAACTTGTGCCGGTTAAAAATAGACGTGGAATGACACGGGGAAGCGGATACCGTAATATTTTAGTGTCACCGAAATAAAACTGGGAGCCATCTGGCCAATTATACGAATGCATAAATTCGAACTGAATACCAGGCAGGAAAACAAACTACATAGTAATGTTTCATTCTTGTTCACGACTTCCGATCGATCGATCCTGTCTGCCTACAAGTCGCTGGCACGTTCAACTCGCATCGTATTTGACAACATCGGTGAAGTTAAAGGATTTGTTTCAGGAAATCCAATGTACCGATTATACGCCTGGAATATAGTTTCTGTTCCTGGAATACGCATCGAGTAGAAAGAAATAAGCTAATCTACAATCTTGATTGTTTAAGGAGTTTAAAGGAAAGATAAAAAGATGGCAAAATGTTTCAGAGCATTTAAAGAAATTGTAATAGAACATTTTATACGCTTACAAATACGGAAACATAGTACGTTTTAGAAAAATTGCTATAACTGAGAAAATACTCGATGTCCATATAAAAGATGAAGCGATAGTTTAAAAGGGAAACCGATTTTATTCGAATTAAAATTAAAGTGTGCCACGCGAAAATGTACCAAAAGTTTCCTCTAATATATACCAGATGTGGCAAAAATATCTGAAATGCATAAAAGATATCCAGGATCTACTAAAAAAAATATACAAAATATTTGGAGATTTTTAATTTTTCATGAGATTATACAAAATATTAATAACGTAGGAAGTATATTTAAGTTCATAGTATATGTAATAACGCGATAGTTTGAAAACAAAACAATTCCTAGTTCTGCAATTTTGGCTGTTTTATTATTACGGAACATGTGTCATCGACTAACTAAATTCGTATGGAAAAGGAACACGAGAAATCGGAATATCGTAGCGGAGAGGAGTCGCAACGCTTGATCTGTTGAACGACACGCGAGGAATATTCTACTGGACGGTTGTGTTTAAACGTGTCTGATCCATCACCCTTTTCTACTTCGAATCGTATTTCGTGCTCGAAGACTACTGAAGAGGCTCGACGAGATCGGTCTGCAAATAAATCAGATACGCTAACGAGTCTCTGCTACGTCTTGGATCATGCAACCTTGCAAGAGATCTCTTTTTTTAAAATTAGTTCTATAATAAACTAGCACATTTCATTTCTACTCAAACGACCGTCAGTTTTCAATATTTATCAATAACGATCGTTTACTTAAAATAAAAATTGCAGTGAAACAGTAAATATTGTTCGATATCTTTTGAGACGAAAGAATGGTATTGCATACTCTTCGCGAGAGTTTTTTTCACTGGAAACTTTACTGTAAAATTCGTTTTAATCTGCAAAATAATGGCTACGATTGTATAATCCGCTTCGTTTGAAATTTCATTCGATAATTTTCTTAAAATTTCAAGAAATAATAATAATAATAATTCGTTGGAAGAATTTCAATTTCTTACAATTGTAATGTTCTACGTGTGTATTTAAAGAAGATGGACAGAAATACTAGTGATCTCAGGTGTCAAAAGTATTGTTTCTTTGTTACCAACAGCGGACAGTGTTTAATGAAGTGTACGTAGAAAATCTCAAAAGTAGCAATTTCGAATAAATTTGCATTCATCGTCGCAACATTTGTACCTGCCACTTATCATAATACGTAGTAGACAATGTTACTTTGAGTTCTATACACATTCCAATGAAACTGTCTTCGTAAATTTGTTAACTCACCGCTTCAACAAAGATATTTCTGTACATTACATGTACCGACACTAAAAATCTTGCAACATATTAAGCAAACAGGTTCGAATAAGTACTTCTAATCGTATTTAGTATTGCTGAAACTTAACAATACTCGATATTATTTAATAATAACGATATCAATACATTTCGCGTCATAGATTTTCTTACTATCATTTAATCGCTTGTCGCTCAAAAAGGTATACAATTTTTGCATAAAACCCTTGTGTTTTGATTTGACATTACATTTTAGAAAAATAGGTATAATATCGTGTTATATTATACTAACGTGAAATATATGAATTATATAATAATGAAATAAATAAACAACTATCTTATTTCATTATTTTACTATAACATATTACAGACTATTTTACAGGAAAATCTTTAATTTTTGTATTTACGTGATAGAAGTCGCCGATATATTAAACTATTATTGGTATTAAAATCCAGTTGTACGAAATATAGTAGAAAAGATAGTTCCAACTAGTCATAGTAATTCACCCCAAGGAATCGATGCAGCAAAAACATAATTCGCTAAAAACTTTTCTGGCGAAGTTGTCACTCAATTTTCTTTTCTGCTATGATTCACAGTCCCCTATTTTTACGATCCTTTATTTTGCTCGGTTGTTCCAGAGTCACGTCGTATTCTTAACGCGAAAAGGGTTAGCCGGGTAAAGTGCGCTTCCGTTTGGGTGACGCGGCATTTCCGGCGCGCGCGCCCTCAACGTAAAGAGGTCAGTTGGTGCGCGAGTATCAGGAGAATTGGAAAGAGCGCGCGCGATCCAAGTAGCGAGCAGAGGATCGCGTACACAAGGGTAAAGCAGGGAAAGGCGTCTATTTCCGAACGAGCGTCGCTCCAAATTTAAACAACACCACCCGCCTGCGGTAGCTTCCACTTCCTCCCATCGCATCGCATCACTTTCGTTAAGCCGCTACCCATCACGTCTCGCGTTCATTAAGCCGATTAACCTCTAAGAACTAGGCACTCCGTTTAGGACGTTGGCCTCCTCGTCCCTCGTTATATATTTTCCCCGTGTTGTACAAATGGTGGACAAAGGAAATTTAGTAGTTCAACCATCTAGAAAAAAATGGTTCGTGCATTTATAGATTCCTTAACCTTGTTGCGTTTCTTTTTCGTCATTATCGAGTCAATCGTAATTGTTTAACGTTTAAACGTATCGCAGGTTTATGAAAAATATGAAAGAACTATTTATTATTGCTAGACATAGGACCTTTCGTTTCAATTTTATAGTAAAAATTTCCTTAAGACATTAACAATTTTTAGGTATTAAAATACGAGTAAGCTTGTAGTATAAAAATGCAAGATAGGGCTCTTTCAAGGAATTTAAGTATTTGGTATTCTTCTTTGCTTATCCTTCTTCGTTATATTGTATTCGATGGAATAAGTCGATTTTCAGTTAGCATAGTCGATCGAGTACAACTTTTAATACTCTTTTCTATATGTATTAAATTCAAGTATCAAGATGGAATAATTATACATTGCAATATACAAATATGATCTTAACATCGAAGCTTAGAGTTATAACGATAATATGCTACAGGTATGGGTCGTTCAAAAATGGTTGAAACGTTATTCTTATGAATTTAATGTTGCATTTTTACTATAAATTTTATTGTTAAAACTTATTATCATAAATGAATGTAATTAATGTTCTACTTTCTGGTGTATTTTTAATATATTAAAATTTAGTAGTGCACAAATTTTTAATTATTCCAGCAATTTAAGCGGCCGAATCGCTGAATTTCGACCGAGGCCCAATGAACGTCGTTTTATTCACACCAATGATCTTTCATGCTGGAAATTTAGTGTTTCGACGATTGGTATTACATTCTCCTCGTATAATGTTTCACGATAGTATTTCTGCTTCCAAAGATTATTTTTATCGAACCAAATTCGGTGCAGTATAAAGATGATTTATTTTGACTCGTTCTCTTTCTCTTTTTCGCTGAATGAAAGTGGAAAAATTCTTACTCTGTCTCTATAAAGGTTTTTGATAGACGTGTTAGAGAAGACTGAATGAACGTGACGACAATTTTAGTTACGCGAAACGTTCGGTTCATTTATATTCGCATATGCAGATACATATAAGTAGATCTGCATTGTCATAAACGAGGGGGAGGATAGATGTTATATCATTGACTAAATACGGGGTAGACTCGACGTTATATATGATTTTATGTCTTGCGCTCTGAAATACCGACCTTGAAAAAAATCAAATTATTTCTTACGCCCTCTGCGATTTTCCATGGCAAATACAGGAATTACATATATATATATATATGTATGTATCACCATAGAGCATGGTATCGTGGACGAGTCCCGTATCTCGTCTGTGATTTTTTATGCTAGAAAAGAACTGAGAAATACCGACCGAGCAATTTGTACACGTGGATCGATCTGTTAACGTACTGCTCAACTTTGCGAGAAAAGTCGATAAAACAGTGTGAATACTCCAAATATACAGAGATACTACGTTCAAATTGAGTCTCGTTAATTGAAATAAAAATGTATCTTCCAAGTAACATAATACTACCAATTACTTTAAAACATACGATTAATGTTGCGTACATCGATGAACAACAATTTCAATGGGAGAAAAGAATATCATGAAACAGTTGTGTGTTTTTTTTTTCAAAATTGTTTTCTTTATTTTGTAGAAAACTGCGTGATAAGTACACCAATAATCTTGCAATGTTGAAATGTTGCCGATTCATACAGGGGGCACGAAGGGGACTGTCCGGAGCAAGTTCTTCCAAGTGAATTACGCTCGTTATTGGTCAACAGTCTTTTAGTTTCATTTTCTAATTTTCGCGCCGCTCCTGGTCCGAACAGCCTCCGAGAGGCCCGGGTTATTGAGTTTTGCTGTTACTAGCAAGCCAGAGCAGTGAACAACGAACATCATTATTTTTTTTTTTCTTTCCTATGTGGTACAATTGGTATAATTCTACTGTATAAAAAATCGTTTATTTTGCTCGCGAGTCGGAGACACGTTAGAAGGAAACGCGAGATTCGACGCGTGATCGAGACAATTAACAAAAATAACGAAAGCAGAGAAAAAGAAAAAAAGAAGAGAAAAATGGAGCGTAAGAAGGGACAAGGAGCGTGAAGGCGGATGCTTCGCGCGTCGATTTCGAATCTCGCGCCGCTTCGAGCGTTCTCTACAACGCGGCTGGCGCGACTTTCGAATTACGTAAACCGTTTTTCATACTTTTTTCTTCGAGACGACTCGTTTTTATTTTATGTTATTTTTACTTTACTCTTATTTTTATTTATTTATTCATTTATTTTTTTTTTTTTTTTTGGTAGAAGCGATCTACTACTTTAAATGACACTGTTTCTACAACATCGATCGATTACCTTGAAAAAAGATTCTCCAATTTCCCACTCGCATATTTTCTTTTTCTCTCTCTCTCTCTCTCCTGCTCGTACATCACGACAACGAAACGATGATTATTCGATTCAAATGACATACGTTGGCTAGTGTGGTTCTTTTTTTCCTGTTACGTCTTTTTTTTTTTAATTAGTTCCTTAATCTTCCAGTTGCACGTGTTTCCATTCTCTCTTTACACGCACGCACGCACGCACGCACGCACGCATCTCCTTTTCTTTTGGTACCATTGTTCCTACCAAAGATATTTAATTTTTCCAACCCATGATCTTTAAATTCTCTCTATTCAAGACCATAAACCTGCATTCACTCGATTTCTAACGAGTACCAAAAGATCCGCCCCATAAGACACTGCGTCCCCGAGAAACCACGAGACGGTCGAAAATTTTGATTCTCAGATTTGCATCCATATCAGTCTGCGGGTCTGTGTGCATTTATTTATAATATAACTCTCCCGTATCTCGATCTATTATATTTTTTTTCTTTTTTACTTTGATTACCTAATAACGTAAACAAATGAAAAAAGAGGAAGAAGACATAATTTATTATATACCACGGTGAGACACGGATCAAAAACATGAAATGGCTGTCTCGATGTTTCATAGAATTGTGAAATACAGAAACAATGAAAACAGGACAAGATGGAGCACCGAGACGCCGTATCGATCTATATCTCAAAATTTCTCGCCGTGATATTTAAGACTAGACACACCAATCTTATCGACAATACGACAATAATTACATCTTCGAGGAAATAACCGATAATCTAACGTCGAATTTCGATAATATGTATAATTCTCGCGCTAGAGAAAATGACGGACGTGGATCGTCCGAGAATTTCCGAACACATCGTTTAATCACAAATCGCGCCTACGTAAAATGGATTCCCTGCCATTTTTCGGGGAAAAATCGATGAAACGACGACAGATCGATTTCATCGTCCGACAGGACGCGCATGGCTTAGCATGACTAGATGGACCGGAAGCGGCCAGGTTGACGAAGAACTTGGCTCAAATACATATTCAATTTGGGACACGCGCGATATCGTTTGGTCGATCAACCTGAACTTCCGTGAAGACGTACACGGAGACGGTGAGGAGAAGACGAACGGGCTTTCGTTCGCTTTGACGCTCAAAAATAGCTTCTTTCATATAAGATTTTTTCTTTGTTTAAGAAAATTTCCTTATTTCTTTTCTAAGCAGGGACTAATCAGTACATAGAGTGGCTCATGAAAGTTTGTATATATATATATATATATACATATATTTGAACACTTATAGAAACCTTTTTTACGATCTTTAAAGATCATACCATATAAATTGTTCAATAAGTTGGTGCCACACATCTTTTTTCAAGTATTTATAACATATACTTATAAACCTATATATCAATGTATGAACGTAGTATAGGAGAACGAACGTGACGAGTCTGTGATTGTGTGAGAATGGAAATGATGAGTGAATGAGATTGTACGAACGTGTCTCAAGAGTACAAATAGTTCGTACAATGTGAAACAAGTAGAATTTCTATTCTTAACGTAATTCTTTACGAATGGTGATAAAATAAAAGAATAAAAAGATCTTTTCTGAATATCATCTGACAGTCGATTTTAGAATATTCAATTCAATATATCAAACTTTCTGTTTCATGTTACAAATCACGAATTTTGTCCATATTTACTTAAGATTGTCCCAAGACACGATTTTCAAGATTATAACGATGGAACATCAGTTTCTCTCTCACAAGCGAAATAAATGTCGTTTATAACAATTATTACTATACTTTCCTTTATGAAAGTTATACAACGCTGCAGCGTGAACGGAACTTGAAAATGTTTCATGTAACAAACATAATATAACGCACGAAAGTTTCTAAATACTTTCCTGAGCCACTGTAGATAGATTCTTCTTCTAAATTTTTCCTAAAGTATAATTGATTCTAACCGATTTATTATCAAGAAGATACGACCATGATTTTGGGCATATTACCGATCCATAGCCGTAACTTTTCGATTAAATAGCTGCTGTGAACGTCAGAGTATCGATTATCGATCCAGCGAGCTAATCTGTCGAAAGTACGCTGCCAGAGAGCAATCTATGCAAATGGAAAACGTTTCCTTCGTCTTTATCAATATCGACAAGATAGCTAGCCCGTCGTCGTTCCACACAGCCTAATTGCCGGTGATTTTCAGCGAAAGGCCACGATAGATCGATCTCGTCGCTCCAGCTGGATCGCCTAATGAAAGCTCGAGCGTCCCATAACGAATTATTAACCCATTAAGCATCAAACAATCGCTTATTTTTTTTTTTTTTTTTATAAAATTAAAGACGAACGTATTTTTGTAAATCTTCCGTATTCCTTTGAAATTATCAAATCGAAATAAAAGATAGTGTCGACGAAATATTAATATCGCAAATATTACAAAACGTTGATGTTAAACATATTAAAAGATACTAATATTAAAAACAATTTGCGATAATATAAACTGATGGAAAGAAATTGCAAATGAAGTGTTTCGTTATAATTTTTCACGCTCAATGGGTTAAAAAGACACCACGATACACACCTCGAATTAATCATTAAGAATGCTAAAGTTCAATTAATCAAACTTCCTTTCTTACTTTCGCGTAAATCAAAAAATCACAAATTCGCCTAAACGTTTTTTAATCTAAAACTCCGCTTCGTCGACGGCCCTTAAAAAATTCGATCTAATTCAATAACAATATTCTCTCTCAATTATTTTTTTTTCTTTTTTTTTTTTAATATTTTTTAATCGTTTTAATTTAACCGAGAGTTGCACAAGACCCTTTTTTTTTGGATTTAGTCATACCTTTTCGTACCTTTCCCATTTCTTGCACGCTCTGCTTCTCTTTCTCTTGTTCGCACGTCCATGTACACACACTCAGGCACACGTACAATCATTCTATCGCGTCTTCTCGTCGATTGCTCTCTCGTTCAATCGCGAGGGACCGTATATTCTTTCGTTAATCCGCTGTTGTTCGTTCTTCGCGTGTCTCTCGATTATCTCTTTCTCGTTCCTATTTCTTTCTCTTTTCTTCCACTTCACGCTCTCACTCTTTCGCGCTCGTTTTCTTCCTTTTTTTTCTTTTTTTTTTTCGAATAACGTTTCACTCTTTCTTTCTTTCTTTACATAGAGAAATACGATTAATCTTCATCACCTAATATTGCATGCGCGTGAACACATTTTTCTTTTTATTTTTTTAATCTTTTCTTTTTTTTTTCGTTAACGATGGAAAAAAGCTTGCGTCTGTTCGCGGTTTAAAAACCACGAGTGTCGTGTGTAAAACTACCCGGGCATGGTTTGTTGGTTCTCTCCAAACAATTTCTGATTTCATCTGTGCGCACACGTACATGCAGAATGATCTGCCGTACGTGTGCACACACAGGAACGACCGACTGTGTACGCTTCTTTCATCGGCATTTGCATTCTTTTTCGCTTTTTCTTCGCTTCCTTTTTTTTTCAACGCTTACCTATACATATTCGACGCCTAAAACGTGCCTCTCCTACGGTGTTTCTTTTTCGTTTCGTTATTCGCTTCTTTTCTTCAATTCTCATTTCACGTGAGACGGGATCGTTGGTAAGTTCGTTTCAATCTCGATGTTTGAAAAATACATTAAATATAATTAATATAGATATATTAATAAATAGAGCGTTTTAGATAGAATATTCGAAGTAACGAGTATACACGGAATAAAATGGACGAATTTTCTTGAGATATGGTTTCAGAAATTTGGAAAGTTTAGAAAGGAGATTCGTGTCCTGCGTGAGCCGAGAATCGAAAGGAAAGAGCTGTCGATGATTCGTTTGCAATTTTACCCCTTCGTCGAAACGGTTTTTTTTTTCTTTCTCTTTTTAAAGGATTACAATAATTGGTGACTTCTCATGAGATACTTGAGTAGTTTCGCTCTGTCCCGAGGTCGAGAACCGAAGTCGATACCGCCATTTTATTCGTCTACACGCCAAATAACAAATTCCCTTTACAAATATACATTTTTCGTTCCTCCTTTCCTTGGAGAATTCATTCGGTTTATTATCATACACTGAAATTGCACTCGCGTACAATTTCAGTTTCGAATATAGTTTTATTTCTATCAGATTGCCGTGGTGGTTCTGTATTTTTGTATTTGGTAAGAAGATTGTACTTTGTCGAGGTGTCGAAGGCCTTTCTGGTGAATCGTTATTTTATAAGAGAAAATTAGCGTTAGCTGATGCGTAATTGTCTACGTTTCAAAGATAATTTCAATAAAAATACTATTATTTTCTTTCATACTTTACTTTTTTCTTTACGTATTCCCTTTTGTCCCTTTATTTCGAGAAAAATATCAAAGTGTGTAAAAAATTACGCTCGTGAGTCTCTTTCGATCGTAGGAAAACACTAAATTCGCCATACCATTTCACTCTCTCTCTCTCTCGCTTAAAGCTTCCATGTTACTTTCGTCTACGCGATTATAACGATTACGAAAGTCTATCTTAAATTAACAATGTCATGGCTATCGAGTAAAAAATCATTTCGATACTGAGTTTCAAAATCGATAGAAATCTATTTGGTACGTGCAGGTATCCGGGAGCATAGAAAATAATTTTCTTTATTTTTTTTTTTCCCTCTCCTTCTCTTTTTCCCTTTACCAAACTTTCCGCCTTTTTTCGAGAAAAAGGTTTTCAGGAACACTGTGTCGATGGCGTACTCCACGGCACGCCCAATTAACCTGTTAACCGGGTTCTCCATTAATTAGAAACTCGTTTAATCGCAAAACGAAAAATTAATAAAAATGCGTCGATTTCGTTCAGGTGGATCTTAGTTAGAGGCGGGTCAAAATTTGATGCTTAGATTAGATAGCGAAACTCGAATGAATTTGCTTTGGGTCTTAAAACTACGAAAAGTTGTAAAAATTCGAAGTATTTTTTTTCTTTGATCTCTAAGAAATATTTATCTCACAATTGATAAGAAGTTAGGAAATTTTTCGCGGAAAATCAAATTATTTTTTTAATTATTAGTCGAAATTAAATTCATCTCGAGTTTCGAAGGATTTCGGGGTATCGAGTGTCCCATCTCTAGTTTTAATCGTTGCAAATGAACATTACAGAGGAAGAATGCGATAAAAGTCAGCATTTTCCATTTTCTGTACAGGGGAGCAGTTTTGAAATTCATTAGGTGGAAAATATTTGGAATAGGAAAAAAAGGCCTAGGTCTCATATTCGAATGCGTAGAAGTTTATTAGTCTACTATGAAATTATTCGTAACAATTTTGAAAAGATTATTTGATTTTGATCGATCTTTAGTCGGTTCTCGTTCGTCAGTTTATCGAATAATTTCGCGAGCTAGTCTTCCTATTTGATTTCAGCGGTAAAATTGTCGAATCAGTCGAAACGATTAGCCTCAGATTTTTTATTAAATGTCGATAGATCTAACGTTAAAACCGAACGTTTATCTTTTTCTTATTCAATTAATTTTCTTATTCGATTAATTTAAAAAGTATTCCTTCTCGTAACATCAAACTATCGAATACATTACAATATTGCTTTTTAAATTAGCTATACCTTTGGTATTTTACAAAACTTGATCAATCTATTAGCTATTTTAATGACGCTTACTCTCTTCATGTTCGTCTATGTTATATTAAAATATTAAAATATTAAAATATTAAAATATTAAAATAAAAAGTTTGATAAAAATGTACTCAGATTTACGTCTCTCTCCTATAACGTATTTTTAATAAAAATGATACGACACGTGTAGAATAATATCTAAATAGACGAGTTATTTTATCCAAAAAATTTCCAATCTGAATGACGAGTGAACTTTCCTTGTCTTCCCCGGTTAATAGGTTAATAGTTAATCGTCTAACGATACACCTAACGCACCATTAGGCATATCTAAATCTAAACAAGTTACCGTAAACCCTAACCGTTCTTTCGAGGCAATCTCCACGGCGATCTAAATGGAAACTTTTATTGGTTTTTTTTTCGTGGCAGTTGAAAGAAAACGGGGAAACGAAGCCGGTCGTCGACTCTCGGTTCGTCGTCAAGGCAGATCTCGTCCTATTTTCATTTCTTCTTTTCTTTCGAAAAACTGAAGCCTTATCTATCTGAATAATAATAAAGTAGCGTTTATATCAGACATCGTGCGAGCCATTCGAAACACGGCGAGACGCGGTAGCGGTACATTCTTCGAGCATCGCGAGGCTCCCTTCGATTTCTCTTCTAATTTTTATCTCTTTACAACCTCTTCGTCCACGACTCGCGATCATCCCATTCCAATTCTTTCGTCTTCCACTCGTTACCAATCACTAAAACGTGAATACCGATCTGTTCTTTCAAAAATATCCCCAAAGCTTCGATCAAGCGTTCTCTTTCCTCTTCCTGTACGGAGAGAAAAAGGAAAGAAGTTGGATAATCGACGAAGTCGATGGCCAACCACGATATAAAGAGAAGTATAGTACTTTATCATTTTTTTTTTTTTTGCCCTCTCTATTCATTTGTTTCCCGATCACAGAAATCGAAGGATCGATCGCGATGCTCGAGAGCGATTTTCTTCTTTTTTGTCAATGTTTCGTTTCGTTTCTTTTTTTTTTTTTCTTTCTTTCTTTTGTTCTTTCACATTCAGAAGAAATGTCACAGAGGCCTCGTCGAAAAGCGTAACGCGTGTCCCATGGCGATTTCGTACGGCCCGTCTAACTCGTGTTTATGCGTGGTGTAAAGGTTTATTACTTTTTAATCAAGTATATAGAGCATATCATTTTTAGTCGTAATAATTATATCGATATTGAACTACCTAACCTAATATTTACAGAGTTTCTTCTTCATCATCATCATCATCTTTTTGTTTTTTTTTTTTTTTATTAACGCTCTTGGCACTACTTTTCCTCTCTCTGGTTTCCTTTCATTCGTTTCTTTTTTTTTTTCTTCTTTTTTCATTTACACACAGCCTTCCATAGAATCGCGCCGCATCAGTCATTCAGAAAATCCCTTTCCTTTTCGCTCTTCGCGTCACGCGTTCCTCTCAATGATATTACCACGCTCTTCCTCCCTTTCTTCGATCCTCTATCTTTCTCCATTTCTTCTCACCTCTGGACCCGTTTTTCACACGGATACGTGCTCCACGTATTTTTACGCACCCAGGCGCGCGCATACATACATACACACACATACATGCATACATACATACATACATACATACACAGAAACGCAAACAATTGACGCGAATCATTCACTCGCGGATACATTCATTTTATTCTAGCGTGTGTCGCGGCGTTGCCCGCTTCTCCACGTTTCCTCCGCTTCGTCGTGTGCCTCTCTCTCTCTCTCTCTCTCTCTCTCTCTCTCTCTCTCTCTTTACAAAGACACGCTCCATCGCGAATTATCGCCAATAAATAATTTACTAAGTCTTTTTCGCAGCGAAACGAAACTCGATGATGAGAAATATCGTCCCGTTGGTCTGTGGTTTCGCGTTTTGGGTCGGCAGCAAACGGGCAGCAAACTCTGTCGGCTTCTAATTGCTACATCTTGTATTTTCCATGGCCAGCTTCCTATCACGTACATTGCTTCATGGTGTCTCGTGTTTTCCCCCCAGGAACAAAACGTGTCACTCTTTGCGTTACTTGTGGCTGGTGCTGCTTTACGGATCGTATCTTTGCGTCTATTCTCTCTTAAATTCTTCATAGGCCTCTCTTAGTATTTTTCCATTCTTATCCGTTCCTTGCTTTCGTACACGCCTCGACCGATTCGTTTGGTGCCTCAACGGCCCACCCTCAATTCACCCTTATCCAATCTCATTAGCTGCGTTAATAAACTAACCTTGTCTCTAAATAACTTTGGAATCGTCTGAGATCTAGGCTAGAGACTGGCCGATGTATCGCAAGGTATCGAGCACCGGAAGCACCGAAGGGAACAGACCCACGAAAGCAGCGCTCTTCCTCTCTCCTTCTTTCTCTCTCTTCATCTTCATCAGCCCCCGGGCGAGGACGCCGTTCCAAAAAAAAAAAAAAAAAAAAAAGAAAAACCAAGCTGAAGGACCATCCAAAGCTGTGCAGTCCAAAGGAGGATCTACAGCTGCGGCGGTGGTACAAGTAGGATGTTGCAGGAGGAGGATCGTTGTACGAAATTCTTCTCTTCATCTTCTCTTCTCCTCTCTCAGGTGGTAGCGTTTTTTATCTGTCGGCGAGATTCTCCGCGCAGCCGATCCACGACCGTAGTAACAACGTGGTAGACGTGTTCGTCAGCTGGCCGAACCCGTACGAACGTTTCTCCTGCGAGTCAGTCTTGAGGGATCCTCGACGGGTCGAGAATTCTCGAGGAGGGCAGAACAAGTACGACGACCTTGCTGGCAGTGTCAGAGGCAATAGCAGCGTCCTTGTGCCGTGTGTCGTCGACCCGTTCCTCTGTCTTTTCTTCTCGTTGTCCCGCCACGATTTTTGGAATGGCTCGTCGCCTCTTCCACGAGATCCTCCGTCGTCCGTCGACCTCGAGGAACTCGCTGCTATTCGACGTCGTTGAACATGTTTGCTGCGTGACCTCAAGCGCTCTTCTTCTTGGCCGTACCTCGGATCAGACGCGCTGTTTCTGCTGTTGTTGTTGTTCTTGTTGCTGACTCTCGTCGGTCTCGCAGGGAACCATCGTTAGGCTGGACAGGTTGCTCAAGTTGCTACTAGATTCGGAATAACTGGACAAGGTAGGTCGTCTGGGCGGCGGCGGCACCACTACGGCAGGCGTTGAGCTCCCAGGACTAGGGAACTTCCGGAACACCCTCAACAAGGAACTGCCGGCGCTGTGGCACCGAACTATACGATCCGGCGCGTCCAGCAACGCGGACTGGCTTCGGTAAGGCGGAGGGCTCTCGCTGTCGAACACCGTCCGGTTTGGTGGTGGTCGCACACACTTCTGGTAAATCTCGCTCTCCTGAAAATCGAACATTTCAGTTTTAACGTGGGTCTCCGCTTCAATTTATTCGTATTTCGAGAAAAATTATTTAAACAATAGGATTTAAATAGAGAGGCCTGTTTCATCGATTAAATATTACAATAGATAGATGCACTTTGCATATTTTATATATTTTCGTATATCGTGTACATTCTACGTATTTTCGCAAGTGTTTCATACATCTTACGAGGTAGATTTTTGGAAATTTCGGAAGCACACGGCGATGACACGAAATGGACAGATAGTTGGAAGTATGACGAAACGTTTTAACAAAATCGGATAGAACGAAACTTTGAAATAATCAGTGGAACTGAACTCGACAATTTGCAGTTTGATCTTTCGAACGTATCATATACGTACGGATAAACAAAAATTTCAATTCCAACGCTCAAACACGATCGATCTTTCGGAAATCCTTTCGGAAGAATTAAGTAAATGCTTGTAGGCGTCCCAAACATCCATCCATCAAGAAGGAAAGAAAAAAATAAAAAAAAAATTCATATTTGGTTTTTGCGAAAGTGGTGCGCGACACTGTGAGCAGAGTATCGTAAACAACCCTTCGACATACAGCGTCACCAGAGGCGACGTTTTCGTTTGGATATAAACGTAGCGGGACTGTGAAACGTTTATTTCGCGGCAGTTCGCCAAAAATCGGAAACCGATTTCATCTGTGCGTTTCGTTCGCGATCGTGACACCAGTCAATCGAGTGAAATATCTATATTTCGAACGGTCGTCGACGTTCGATTCGTAAAATGATGGCACGCTTCTATGAGAAGAGCGAAACAAATTTCACGTACAAAATATTCGGAGAGACGGAAAAGAATTTTACAAGTTAGAAGATACAAGCTATGGATGTTAATAAATTCTTTTAGTGCAAATATAACAGTACATAGAGACGTTTTGGTAATAAAACGACTGAAATTTACGAGGAATATTAAAAATTGAGAAGCTCGGTAAATTATTGCAAGTATTAAAAACTTTTCATTTTTATACGGTTGTAACTTGCAGGCTTGTACCTACGTACGTGAGAATTAAAAGTTGTGATTGTACTTAGACCGATATAATATGCCACGTGTTGCACAATCTGAAAAAAGCCATACTTTCGAAAATTCTTTTCGTTCAATTATTTTTACGAGAACAATAACATCGTCGCGATTTTTCTAATTATAAATTACTCGATCACTCTATTTCCCATAAAATCCTACAAATCTTCAAATGCAAGTCCATAATCTACAACTTGTAACTCGTCAATGTGTTCATATTTTTATATATCGTAAATAATTACGTAAGAGGAAAGGAATTCGACGCGAAGACACAGGAACAGAGAAAGATATTAAGTTGTTCCAAAAGCGTCCTTCTTTTACAAACCTGTCTTTTACAACAGCGCGTCTTTATACAAAACACGAAACCTAATCTGTCAAACGTTCTGGCCTTTATCTTAATAGAAGAAAACCTATCGTATAGGATTCGATAAAATAATATAAAACAAAAAATGTTGCGCATCTATTATTTCCTTATGAAACGAAAAAGTTTTGGCACAACGTAATACACTGTGGTACACGCGTGTAAGGACGTGGAATTTCTAAGATTCTAACTCGTGACCTTCGGACAGCGCCGAGAGGGTGAACGTTTCGGCCGGCGTCTGGAACTCTAGAAGCCTCGACGAGGGTAGAATTTGCATCTTCGTCGGTCGCGTCGTCGCGCTACCTCCTTCGTGGCGCGGCGAGCACGCGCGCGACGTCTCAACGCGACCTTCAGCGAAAATGGCACGAAACCCGCGGTCACTCGATCGTCTGCGAGCCTCCGAACCAACGATATTTCCGGTGACCCGGCTAGTTAACCCTATCGAGGCCGTGGTTCATCGCGCTGATTTATACAAAATCATATTTTATATCTACTCGTAAATATTTTTAAACGAGCACGTTGCACAATTTGACGATAAAAGAATTTTATGTACATTTTTATGCGTTTTACGTGCTGATACATCGCTGAATATATGTACATATCTAATAGATTTTTCTACATCTATGTATTTATGCATCAACGAATATTGTGTAAATTTTGATTTGCGTAAGATTCGTGTATTTATTTATCTGTTTGCGTATTAACGAATATATTTTTATATATCTCTGTAAAGAATTCGTAATATCCTATTATTTGCAGTCTGATTGAATAATCCTGAACTAAAGATGAAACCTAGCTAAAAGTTTGTTCCGTTCACTAGGGGTTCTATGCTCTGTATATTAAATACGTATTATATATCGTTGCACGTTACAATGCGACATTTACAACCTATAAATTATCGATCACAAACTTTTATCTTTCTCTCCTGCAATTTAATTTACCAACAAAAACAGGATAATCCATAATAAAATCCCTGATATGGTGAAATCTCGATCTTCTTCCAGACACTATCTTGCCTCGATAAATCTCATTAAGAAGCGAACATTATTTGTTTTCATTCCCCCCGAATATTTTCTTCCAGACGTTACACAAATTCATTCCTTCGTACACGCAATAAACATTTTCTCGGCAAATTAAACCTCCATCTTCCTCTGTGTATTTTTTCCTTCAAGATTCGAGCTCACACTTAAGCCTTGTACGTACGCACGTATACACGTTCAGATTCTCTGGTTATCGCTGGCGCAAACCTTTCAAACGTAATATCACCCACCGCCTTCGCGTCTGGTAACATTTAATATCGGCATATTAATGGCATTAAACCGTGGGGGAGCAATTTTAGCCGATTAGTCGACTGGCTGGATCCAGACGTTTCGCCAACCGGCACCGTTTTCATTTGTCGAACGTGCGGCTCGATTAGCCGGTCGCTAATAAGCGCATTTTCGAGTAGCACCGACCGCGTGGGTAATAACGCGTGTAAAAACGGATAAATTTTCCACGGTCCGTGCCCCCCAGATAAAATCTACGTTCCCTCGTCCAAGTCGCGGCTTTTCACTTAGCGATGTTTCTTCTCTCTCGTCTTGATTGGCTCGAGTAAAATGACTTGGGTCGATATAAATGGCTGGTGCGGTTCTTAGGTGTCGAGCACGAGACTCGTGCTACGTATTCGTCGGCGAAACACGCGTACACCTTCTTCCAGTGAATTCTGTTTTCGCCTCCGTGTTTAACACCGTGGACGCACGTACACGGCATTATTAAAGCGTGCATACACGGTAATTAGCTATGCCGATTACGATGTTTAAGAATTAGTATTTACGATGCGTAGACGCGTGATCAAGAGACACGGAACGTTCCTCGTTAAAGAGAGCGTTCGTTCGCTTCCAAGTTACATCGTTTCGTTAAGAACGATTCGAATTTCGCGGATTTTCTAGCTAGTCTTCTCACATTGCAATTTTATTGGTTTCAGGCGAGATGCTTCGGTTTGATGTGCGTGTAAGGCGCCTTTTGGTCCTGCTGTTAAATAGCTAGATTTTATCAATAAACATGAGAATAAAATGTATATTTAAATTGACATTGCAGATGTTTACGCGAATTCATATTTTTACGAACATAATTAAATGCAAAAGCGAAACTTGAATAATATATCAATAATAAATACTGAACTTTGAATATTTTGCAGATAATGCATACGCTCTGTATATTTTGGATAGCTGTCATCTATTTTTAAAAGATAACGATATAAAGATAGCAGCGGATCATCTTTCCTTTTAAATTGTCTTACAAGCCGCGTGTGACACTGTACTTGTAAGACATTTTTTCTTACTTTTATCCAACGAATATAATCAAGGAATATCGTTTCGCGAATAAAACCTGGGACACCGTGTATAGCAATGATGTCTGCAAGTTTCTGTAAACAGGTTTCTGTCCCGACAATGTGTATCATTATATTTTTGCAATTTGATGGGGGAAACGCGTCTAATTTGCATCGTAATAGGCTAAGATGCATGAAAAATTGTTTGTAAAATGCTTTTTACACGTCCTCCGATCTTAGGATTATCATAACTGTTTCGGATACTGCGATATTATCCAAGGTTTTCTGTTGCTCGATGTAGCTCGTTATCCTGGATCATACTCGGCTAACTTTGGCTAATTAGCTTCGTGTCTTATAATTTCAGAATGTTGTGCTGCAAATTGATTGTGCATAATTTCAAGTACTTTTTATATTTAACATAATTGTAATCTCTTCTCGTGATTTTCACGTTATCCTCGTACATACGTATATCTCTAATCTATGTACATGTAACGGGTTTGCATCGATCACCTATAAAGCTTCGAGTGTAATCAATAATTCGTTCGATATCTTTCGTTTCGCATTTATATTTTTGTTCTTTCATTTATCAGGCATCAAAAATATGTCTATAAAATGAAAGGAAGATCTCCATGGGTTTTTGTACAACGATCGACTTATTGACAATATCAGCAAATTGACAAGTTACAAGTTACCTTGCAGATTATAGATTTCTCTGTTACGATTTAGCAATTTGCCAGCGGATACAGTACAATCAGATAATCTCAATACTCGATGTAAATTATTTATTTATTTTATTTCATATTTTCCACACGTGCATTTTATACATTAGCTACTTTCTCTATCGTACGAAATATCAAGCATCGAACACAAACGCGTATGTCTCTCTACGACTTCTATTAGATTCCCTCAATTTTCAGTCCAAGCTAACAACTGTTGCGAGATTGAAAAATTGTAGGAGTTGTACGCGACACCACAAATCATCATGAGTAGACTGCACGTATTCGTACAAACAATAACTTTGTATGAAGTAAAGATTTGTTGCATCAACTAAATATCATAACTAACGATACACTTATCGTACGCGTATTCTTTTTCTTTTAATTCCTCATAAACGAAGAAACATCAACTCGATCTAACCACCGAATCGTAATCTTCAAAAATTCCATTATCCAAAAGCAACCTCAATCAAAATTCGATACACGATATCCCTAAACAACGTCGGTTTCTGTACCACCAACCGCTATATGTATATTCCCACAGCTTTCAAACGCAAACAGAACGCCGCAAACTTGCCGAGCTACGAAGAGAGAGAGAGAGTTTAATTCGGCCAGTCTGCGTCGAAACTAGCCACCTAAACCCGCAGGAGCGAGAATAACAAAGAGAAACCCGTTAAATATTGGAGGACAGTGGGGAACTCACCTGCTCCGGGTCGCGCAGGTGAAGGGCGGTATGTGCTCCGTAAGGACGTTCCTCGCCATCTGGAAGTTGCAGCCGCGGGGGTAGATCGAGGGCGAGGTCCTGCCGGACGCTTCCAGATCGGATCGCCCGGTCTCTCGCTGCGGCGACCATCGCTTCCTGTATCCCGTCAGTGGCTCCTTCGCCGCCGCCGCCGCCCCCGCCCATCACGTCACCGCCACAGTTTGGCTCACCCTCTAGTCCATCGCCGAGGCCACCATGACCGCTGTTGCCTACCTCCATTCCTGGGCTCACCGACAGCATCTATGGATCGATAAGACCTCTGATTAGTTTACTTTTATACAGAACGTTCCAACAATCGTAAGTGGCAAACGATATTATAGAAACTTTCGATGCTTTGTGAACAATACTCGTACGATAATATAATTGTTTGTTCGACCAGTGGCGAGGAAGCGCGTCAACGGGAATCGTAAATTCCCGTTACGATTAGAATAATCAACACCACGAACAGATCGATCCTCCGCGTTGTACTAACAGGTTATAATATATATATTTCTAACAACTATATGTAGAAGATATGTATGTATGCTGTTGTGTAAGATATACCAAAAATATAAACGGATGTTTGAGATGTTGACTGTTGATGTTGAGATGTCGTAGCTCAAGTCCGGAGATCGACTGAAGTTCGTTCTCGTGTTATTACGGAGGAAAGCTCGGTATGGGTATGTTTATTGTATGAAGAAAGCGGATTCGTTGCTCACATTTTTCGTTAGGAGAGTGAGGGTAAGTGGGTAAGCCTTTGGCGGTCAGACAAGGAGAGTAATACGGTAAGTTGTGAGTTAGAACTCAACTTTCCCAGGTAATGGAATAACACCCTTTAATTTCCCTTCGTAAAACCATCCATAATCGATAAGAATCCTAAAAGTATCCGCATCACGTACGTTAGTTGCACGAAAGCCTGTCCTACAGTGCACATCCCGGTTCCATAAATTCAATTCTCCCGCCAATTAATAATATATCAACCACCTGCGATAGCCGCTAGCAAACGCGTTACGAAATAACCAGAGGGACGCGTTTAATGTGGTACGGGGGTGAGCCATTTCGACAGTTGAATATCGTGGTTTTATGGGAAGGAAATTAATGAATCTAAATTGTTGGCCGATAATATAACGTAGATATATGATTCGATCGTATAGCATAGATGTGACATTCGCGAGTAAGGATGTTCGAAAATTCGTGAGTCGTATCTTAATGATTTTCTGAAAGAAGGTAAACGAAGGTGACAACGTTATCTGTTTTTTCGAAAGAAAAACCGGTTTGAATTAATCCTTATTCGGAAATATCTTCAAGCAGGGAGTTATTGAAAGTTTCGCGTATCAACGTTATTCGTTACAAACACTCGTTTTTTTCCAATATTATAGAAACAAGGAAAAATGTAAAATTCGCCTGGGCAAACACACATAGTGAAACGCCAAAATCTGTCTGAAATTTCTCAAGGTTTACTAAAATACTAAAATATCACGAATTAAAGAGTTGCCGAACTTCGGGTATTAAATCAGAGCTATGAAAATAACGGACTTTGGATCTTCTTCTCTTACGATAAGCGTAATTATTATGAAAAACAAGCAACTATTTTTGCTAAAATTAGTATCGATTTTTATTTAGACAGAGGCACGGATCTACTCGTTTTAATTAATATCGTTTGAATTATAGCGATCGATACAGGTATACAATATTTAATTACGTATTACAGACTGGTAGTTTCAGTGTTAACTTTGATCGTCTCGACTTTACCGAGACTTCTTTTTCGAAACGCACACCACGCTATCGTCCACATATACGAAGGATATTAAATCGAAGAGCGTCTTCCGGCGTCGGTTTACGATCGACACGATCGTATCCATGGAATAAGAAACGATACGAACGCAATCCGAATCGAACCGTGCATTGCATCGGATCATCCAACACGTTTGTCGCGAATAAAATTTTCAAAGAACCGGTCTTCGATTTATCGTCAGGATTGAAAATTTCGAATCGATCGGTCGTAAAACGAACACACCGCCATTGTAACGATCGGTGGCGATGGAAAATGACAAGTTATGGTCGATCATTAAACGCGTCGATGCGGAAATCTTGGTCGAAAACGTCAAATTTTCGTCGACGGGATAAATTCATGGAATTCGACGAGTTCCCATGTGAAATTTAACAAATTTATGGAATTCGGTGTCAATTTTTATACTTTTGTACCGGGACTTTTATTTCTTCGAACACTTTCGTTCCTTCTTTCTTCATTTCGAAGGAGAATAATTCAACTCCGCTGTCGATTTTTAAATAAATTACAACTCGAATTACAAAATTGCGATTCTACGAGCCAACTCTTTGTAAAATTAAATCGGTACGTTGACGTAGATTTACGATAGGTAGATACCGTTTACGATTTGAATTATAAAATTGTGTTACGCCGGCCGACACTCTATCTAGCCCAGGTCATACACCGCTGGCAAGATGGTATCCAGATGTTTACACATCCGTACTGCGTACTCTCAATAGGCCTAAGGACCCCATAAATCCCAGCAATTTCTAGCTAAGGTCCTTCAGGCCGACGAAAGATCCGTTTATAGAAGCATTTCTAATATTCATTGTTTTACCATCGGAAGAAAGTTAGTTTGTCGCGTACGATGCATCCCATTCTTGCCACTTTCTCTCAGGACGGTTAGCACCCTTCCTCACTCACAAACCTAGAAAATTAACCAATCGACAGCGAAGCCTATTTCCCTCGCTATTATCCTTAACAAATCAGCTTTCCTCGTGTCTTTAGATATACCCATCGCTAGCTTTCCTCCGACACAACAGCGTCACTAAACCTCACTTATTCTTCACCGTTAGAATAGTCAACGTGTCTGTACCGAGTCTTTACCTGTTACGTCGCGTGAGATGGTTCGCGCGACGTCCCTTATGGTCTGACCGCCAAGACCCACGTACCTTCGCACCGAACCCCAAGAAACCTAAGGAACCATCACAAACCGACTCTTTTCAACTGCATTTCTGTTCATATAAGTATTTTAGGTTTATGGCTAATCCTTGAAACAGTCCTTAGGTTTATTCCACGCTCGTACAAATTACGGAGAAGGCGACGGTTTGTCTAACGGAAAAGCAGATGTTCCCAAGAACAAGGACATCCATGAGCCACGTTGGCAGGAAACTTTCTCTTCGTATTTTTGCTCATTAATCGTTACCCTCACTTTCCTACCGAAAAGTGTGAACAACGAATCCGCGTTCCTAGTTCAAAAGGGTACATCCACGCCGAACCTTCCTCCGTAGTAACACGAGACGTGTCTTCACTGTTCTTGCAACCATCGGGCAGTCACCTTAACTATTCGTTCACCCTTCGTGTAGTCCTCGAATCAACTATCAAGTTCTTTTCTCTTAAACATTGTCATATATATCCAACGAACCGACTTAACTCGTGTGTGTGTGTAAGTTACTGTAAAATATATACTTATAAAACTGTAGACTACAGTTTTATTCCATTAGAACTACCCCTATTATCCCACAAGAAATACTGGGATCGACTTGCTCGTGGTGTCGATTGATATAATCGTAACGGGAATTTACGACTCCCGTTGACGCGCATTCTCGCTATCGCGTCTCTCCGCGAATGGTCGACTAAACAAATTGTAATCCCTTGTATGGAATATGTTTTTCTTGATTATTCTTTTAGAACTTACGCCTCTTGAACTTTGCACTTGAAGCGAAACAATAGCTTCGACATTGCAATACATATTTTTGTTTATCGCACAATCGCAATCAGAAAATCGCAACATGTTGTTCTCAAGTTTCGTTTATAATAAAAACTCGAATAACCAGCCACTTTACGATAACACGATTAATCTTACGATTCGTACGTAATGCAAGTACGAAAATTTCGATCAAAATCTATACCATTTTTGGACTCTTTGCAGCTGCGCTTTTTCCCTTTCTCGCTATGGTCAGCGTTAATTCACGTTTTCCTAGTTTAATCGTACATTCCGTGCGTTTTGTTTTTTAACAGCGTCCAACGTTAATTCGCCGCGCGAGATTTTCATTTATTAATTTAATCGGCTTCGAATCGTAACGAACGTCGGTCGCTAAAGCAACGAACGCTAGCAGAGTTAAAAGAGAGAGAAAAAATGGAGGCACAGGCAAAAAGCCTGGCGTTTTCTCTTTTACTGAAACCACGATTAATCCTTTTCCGCGTCGACCATGTCGAATTCGTCGGGCTCGTTATCGATGTTCGATTTCACGCGGCACCGACAGGTAATTTCCACGGAAAGATCTCGGGTGAACAATACCCGCGCCATATTTCCACGTAGAATAGTTTCGAATGATCGACGTGATCGAGATTCAGTGCTTCTTGGTGCTAAAAAAAAATTCCAACATCGAAGATCTCTTTTGCGTGAATTTTTGCACAGTAATTATCGATTTTCTAACGTCTGCTTCATCAGTTTTTTTTTTCTAATTATTCCGCGATATTTTTGGTGTTAAAATTTTATAGTGGAAAGGGCATAGGTTTATTTATAGTGGAAAAAATGTCAAGAATTGAAAAGTTTAATCAGGCAATCTCATCATAAAGAATTCAAAGGATTAATCGTGAAAGATTGAACAGCAACGAAAAATGCGGCTTTTTGCTTTTTAAAATTATTGCAGAAATTTATTTATCTACTAGCGAAAGCACTTTAATGGTTAATCATTTATGAACTATAGAGTATGTTAATTAATTATGAATAAAAGAAAAATATGTTTTCGAACGGTTTTCTGAAGAATAAAAAGCGAAGCGTTAAAATTTGAGATTAGTTTTATTAAAATAAAAATACATCTGTCGTTTAGTTAAGAAAGGATCGTTATGGCCTTATAAATTATTACATGCAATTTCCTCTGAGTAAAATTGTTTAAATTGACAACACTTAAATTTCTTTCTCAACAGCATATTTATGTGTGTTGCTTGTAATTCGAGTTCTTCATGGGACCAACAGGTATACAATTTCATGGACTACAGCAAATAGTCGAACCGAGTTTCGATCGGATGCATACGTGTTCAAACTAACTTTAAAATCGCTGTCGAAATGGAAATTCTACGCGAAATGAATGCAATTCACGATACCAATTCTCTTCCAGTTATAATCACTTTATACCTCGAAACGAACGTTTTGATCGTTATAGCGGTTACTTCCCCGTTCCATTCGATTCGTACAAATTGGATGATATCCAAAATTATTCGAAGTTTCAATTCGGAATTTTCTATTATATTATAGAAACGAGACGTCGTGTTCTCGAAAGTTATGTTTAGAGCAACATGTGTTCTAAATGTTGTTCCTCCGCAAATAAATATTCACCTAGCAGACTATCCTGTACCTTGAACTTGAGCCCATTCTATGTGCCAAAGTTTTCCAAAGTCGAGCCAAGAATCCTGCGTCATCGCGCGACCAGACCATCATCGAGTCAGAAAAATTTCATTTCATCGTCGTGTAATCGTACGTACCTAGTCTCTATGTACTATTTTCTACTTCTTCGTAGTTTAATATTCACAGTAGCTAAACAAAATCACATATTGACACACCATCGTTTGATAATTTGATTCCATTTGATAATACTTTCGAGCGATTGCAAAATCTTGGTACTATACAAATGAAACGTATATAAGATCCGATAATGTTACATAAGATCTGAAAAGCAATAAAAGTACAAATATTTCTTGCAGCCACTTCAAACAGAGAACAATAAGTAATTAAATTAGAAGAATATTAATTCGTGTAGATCAACTGATCGAAAATCTGCCTCTTCCTTTCCAGCTTTTAGATCCATCGTGGTGGATCACAATGCAAGTTACGTCATTAGCGTAGTAACTACCCTAATGGTTAGCTTTACTAACAGTCTCCTTACTAAACCATAATTTACAATTCCAATTCCCAGAAGATCTAACTCTGCCCAATAACCATAAACTAATTCCCTTAATTTTCCAGACAATCCCGAAAGACCTCTAACGTAACTTCCAAGTAATTTCAAGTTAATTTTCCATCGCTTATCGATATCATCGTCTAATCCACGGATAGTCGGAGTACGCGGAGAAAGTTACAGATTGAAACGTTCCACGTAGCTTGATTTTTCATAAAAAAAAAAAAAACAATATACCAACGCTTAAACGATTTATCGCTATCCTATTGAAGGATGGAACAGTTCCAACTAAAAGGAACCACGTGTTCACGATTATCGAAGCAGTCAAAGTGTTAAAGCATTTTGTCTGACATTGTTCACGGTTTGTTCATTCTTATTGGCAATTCAACCACACCGTAGACCGCTGACTAGAGGAATCTATACGATAATAACGCGCAAGGCCAGACGCGACAGCGCAGCGGCTAGCCGTCTCCGCGTGCGCCGGTTCGTCTCGACCACGGTAACCAGTCGTCATCGGTGTGCTGTTTCCTCCCTGGGGCCAGCGGTGTTTTGCCGTGCACTGTGCCGTGCACGTATCGCGACATTATTCTAGTCCGTGACGAGCAGGGCAATTGCCCGTGACCGGGCCGACGCGACCGCGACGTATAAATTCCTCGTGTCCGTCATTTCGTGCCCGCGTTCTCTCTTCTCTTCTCTCTGTTTCTCTAGTGTCTCTAGTCTACGCTACTTACGTGATCTATTTGCTACTAAACGGCAGGAAACGTTCCAAGCACCGAATATCGCGCGCGCCCTTGCCCTTTATGCACACGGTCGTCCTATTCTCCTTGCATTCTCCTATTCGTATACAGTGAAAACTGAGCGAAGAGAAATTCAAATGCAAGTCATTGCTAGTTAAATGTGAGATTTTGTTTTTATTTTAGTAACGGCGTACGAGGTGATTTTATTACAAATCGGGGGGTTCTTTTATTTTATTTATTTATTTATTTGTTTTTTTTTTTTTTTGATAAAAGGGAAATCGTGAATAAATTTTTTATAATCGCTTTAATCGTGATAGAATGTTCGCAGAAGTTTGCTATCATTTTATGCACTTGCAATGTAATTTTGTAATTATTTCAGTCAATCATAGCGATAGGTGTTTCGATAAAATTACTCGTGAAAATTGCATCATGACGACATGTATCGTCTTGGGAATTACATTGAGACGTAACGTAGATATATTTTTGTGGATTAGGCTTCGTCGAAGCTGATGTTTTATGACTTATGCTGTTACGCAGCATACTTTTTCAGTACATTGTTATAAGAGAACATAATTTGCTGTATTATGTCACGGTGACACAGACGTCGTCGAGCTACATTGTGGTGCAATATGTTTTGCAATGTGTTTTCACGATTCGCGTCACAACGAAATCTGATGTCTAGATTGCTTAAAATAACTGAAAAATCAGCTACTGAAATTTGAAATGTTTGGTATATTTCTATTCATACTTTTTTATAATCTAAATTTTATTCATCGACACGGAACACCATAAGGAACTTATTTTTATAGTTCGACTTGGCCAACTCAATTTTAAACGTAAAAAAAAGAGAACAATGTAGAGCTTCAAATTTCCAATACAGGAAGGTACATGAAAATGTTCAGTTTCTTCAAACCTACCCAAACATGATCACGTTCCAAAAAACTCCAACACACAAATTTCACTATGTTCGCTATAAACACACATTTTTCAAACACTATACTAAGTACACTCGCCAAGAAAAACTTCAAATAAAAAGCAAAAAAACATAGAATTTTCTCAAAACTATCCAAACACGATCACGTCCTAAAAAGCTTAAGAAACCAAGTTTCACTATGTTCACTGTAAACACTCATGTTACAAAAAAAAAAAAAAAAAAAAAAAGGGAAAAAAAAAAAAAAAAAAAAAAAAAAAAAAAAAAAAAAAAAAAAAAAAAAAAAAAAAAAAAAAAAAAAAAAAAAAAAAAAGGGGGAGAAAAATAAAGAAAAAATAAAATTCACAGGAAAAAACATACATAACACCGCACCAATAAAAACCTACAAATCTAAAATCTTTCACGATTTACACTCTCATTTCTATGCTCGAAGAAATCAGTACAAAATTCTACAAGAACCATCGAACGTAAACTTTCTCGCGAGATCCGATCTCTGAATCAAAAGCAGCGCGAACGTCCTCCCTTGGAAGTCTGGAAACCCGTACTTTGAGGGTGAATAGTCGACAAAGGGGCTGAAAGTATCTGGAAAAAGTAACCTCGAGGAAATAAGCGTCGCAAGAGCGACTATAGTCTTTTCTATCGAACGTTTAAGCGACGACTATCCGCAGAAATCAAGGCGGCGCGACGCGACGCGTGTTATGCGCGCGGAAATACGAGGATACGGTCTATGTCGTAGGTGAAACGTGGGACCGTAAGCAAAATGATCGCGGCTTGGTAACGCTACCTTTCAATGCACCACGATAAACTGGAAGACGGAACGAGATTACGTGGCATCGTTCGTCAACCGGCGCGGTGCGACACGATGAATCTATCGTCAACACGCTCGTTAGTCTGCGCTTGTCGTTCGTCAAACTATCTTCCACGTTTTCTCATTTTCGCGAGAAAACGTGAAAAATTGTACCGATCGATATATTTGGTGCATTTGTGGGAAACTGAAAAGTGCAAAAATAAACACACATACAAGTGACGTACATGATATAATATCAGCTGGATGAAACAAATTTTTATTTAGTTTTCGTCCCTTTGGTTATGCTCGTAAACGTTGCGAATGTCAAACATGAACTGACACTTTTATGAATAAAATCAGAGAATTATGCGAATTGGTATTTTACAAATTTATACTAAACAGAAATTTGTTTGCATGCTAACTGTTGCAACGAGCACTAGGCTTTGGACATTTTGTAGATTTCTTTTATACTTGACGCATTTTTTGTATTTTTGCGTCTTTAACCATTTGGCGTATAGTATGACATAATAAAGATACAAACAAAAAGAGTAATTTGAAATTACTTTTTTCAAATTTTCAGATTAGGATCACATTTATTTAAATATTGACTGCAATAGTAAAATAGTAACTGCAAAGAGTATTGCTACGTCGTTTCATTTATTATACCATTTACATAGAAATGAATTAGGCGCGAATATAAGAAACTTCATAGCATTTAACAGTATGTACTTTCGCGAGTACAAAAATGTAACACTACGAAAATGAATTGTACGTGATAAGAAAGACTCTTCATTGGAAAGTGAGGGTGTGCGCGCCAGTACTTTTTGTAAGCATTGTACGTTGATTTCTGAGAATAGGGGAATAAAGTATACGCAAGCGACTGGTATACGAAAGAAGGAGAAAAGAACATTTCTCTTTCGAATAAATACCGTAAGCCTTTTAAGGAAGCACGTGGCGTGAAACGTGTTAATAATTCATCAACTGTCGCATCTTTCTTTTTCCTTTCATTTTTGTTTTTCAACTACCGAAAAAACGATCTTTACGTGAAATTCATTTACGAAAAGAAATTCGACTCAGCGGGTATTAAGGATGAATAATGTTTCTGAGGCTACCGTGCGTGGTATAATTGCATCGTTCGTTTCCAGAAAGCCAGTTTAACGCCGAGTAATTGCGGCCTGTGAGGTCACCAATCATAACCCCGAAAACAACATTAATTATCCCTTTTCATAACAATCTCGAATGCGCTAATAAAAGCTGAATTTTCCGGTTAATTAAAGTATCAGCGGGATCCATACGATACATATATTATTATGAGAGCACCGCTTATATAATTCTAATGATAAATAGCCACTCTATTTAAGCTAACAATAATCACGATGATACACAGCATCGTTACACTCATCTGTTAATAATAACAGAATTTCAAACGCCCGATGTGTTCGCCTCGATGTGTTACGAATTAATACGTCATGAACCATAAACGATATTTTACCAGAAAATTGATTTCGTAATAATATTGCGTCGATTTGATCGACTTTATTTTAGAATTTTATTAGTTTTTTTTACAACTTATATCGTTAATTTTTCCAGTTTCAACGGAGATTATAAAACATACAAATTTTAATACGTATACCGTGTCAATAAATTTCATCCGTTTGCAACAAATACGTACAAGCAGACATTTTTCCAAAATAGAATAAAAACCTGTACAATATTATTATTATTATTATTATTATAAAATGAAATACGTATATTCTTCGTGTAAGAAGATTAAACTAAACTGCACGTTGCATTTGTTATTTGATTTCACGCATATCGCAAATGATACTACAATTCAAATTTAGATACCGATCGAACTTTATCGAATCTTACACGTCCAATTTACTTGAATTCTCTTCGATCGAACAGATTTATCTTCATTTCATTTCTTTGCAATTCTTCCAAATAGCTTTTATAAACTTTCATCGTGTTCTTTTAAGACTAATAGCTTTTCTATTAATCCGATTATAACTCAATTGCTGCAACGTTGACGTTCGTTCCGCGGGAATACGCGCGCGTATAAGAAACGAAAAACATGTATTTGCATATAATTCGTTAAATTAACAACCCGTATCAACTAAAATTTCAATGTTACCAAGAGAGGGAAAGGGTGGAAAAGATAATAATCTATGAGAAAACCAATTTCCATATTTCACATTTGCCACCCTGAACCAGTCACCCTCGCCTCTAACGAGATTATCGAATTTCCAGAGGCGCCAGGGGTATTTAAAGTCGCTTTGAACATGATTTACAAAGCCGACAGGGAACATATACAACGAGGCGCGCGACCATACATCTACCCCTTCCACCAATGCACACGCTAATTATCGACCTAATTGTGTACGCCGACGAGCAACCGTTCTCATTTTATACCATGCCCTTTAAAGAGTACTGCCACTCTGTTGCACAGACAGCTGGTTAATTGGCCGATTTCCACGGCCGACTTGCATCGAATTTCCATTAGACAGGTAAAAGACAGATACGTGGCAACGTACGCAAACCTCGTAGATCAGACGTGTGGTCGCGATCACAAGTAAAACCGCTGTTGGCTAACGATAGTTGTTGCGTTTCAATGCATCCTCACTGTGAATAGGGAAAGTGGTACGAGCATAGACTCTTCAAACTGTTTTCCTTTTCGTTTGGGATTAGCTTCTTTTCCCATTGAGAATCGCGACGAATGGAGGTTCGATGGGTCGATTCGTTTGTGTTTGCGATCGTTCGGAAATTTTATGGTAACAGCGGTGTGGATCGAGGAATTTTACGGGTCATACGTCGATTGTTGACATACGCTCAGGTGTAAATAAAAGGGTCGAGGGTGAGTATTCGTTGGTATTTCGGGGGAGCGCGTAAAGGGTTACTGGTTCGAGGGTGGAGTTTTCCAAGTATAATACAAAGTAAATTATACGCAGGCTACTTTTAGGGTAGTGATATAACCGAAAAGGTCATGTTTCTCCATGAAAAATGAAATGAAAGTAAGACAAAGAAATTTTATACTACGTTATTCTATTCCATTTTCTACGTACCGTATCTTACGTCCTATTTCATTTGCATTGGTTTCCTAAATGTCTGATACCTGATTTCTTACCTGATACCTAGAAAGTTGCATATTAACGGTCTCTCTATCCCATTTTTCACGCTATTCGCATTTTCTTCTACGTGGTACACAGCAGGTAAAATGCAGTGCACAGATTGCCCACGAGAAATTCGTTTTCAGCAGTCGTGTCAGTCCGGTGCGTGAAACGTTTCTGAATGATTTCTCGTGATTCATAAATAGTATAACGAAACTAAGAAAAATCAGGATTAAGTTGTTCTATACTATTGAATTGATAACTAAATGATTGCGGATTTTGTCATTAGCCGAGATTAATAGAGCTGAACGATTAAAGAAAGTAGGAAACGATCGAAGGAACAAAGCTTCGATTTAATCGATAGAGAACTAGATGAACGAGCAAAGTTCTATCCACCTGTACCTTTTCCACGCTCCATATTCCTGATAGGAGAACAAGAATCGACATTTGCAATTTTTTCAAACGTTGAAAACGAAAAACGTGAACCGGAATTTTTCGTCTTGTTTGATTTCTCCTACTTTTCAAGACTATGTGGTAACCGATGTAAAATTTCTTTCACGATATATCGGCAACGATCTATTAATCTAAACTATCGCCAGGTTCGTTGCTGTGTCTCTTGAAAATTGTCGAAATGATAACAAAAGTAAAAAAGAAGGATTTTCGTTCTCGTGAGGCTACGGCCATCTTGAAGTTATCAGGCAGCCAGAACGTTTCGATTGCACTGCACACCGTGTCGTATCAAAACTGCACCGTATCGCCGCACGAATTATTCCCTGACACGGCGGAATTAATCGCGGCCTGATAACGCGACTCGATAACGCACGCGTGTGCTCCGAGAAAAAGTTCGTAACACGTTGATCGTAGTCGCGATTGCGAAAAGGAACGAGGAAACAGAAAATAGCAGAAACTCAGGAAAGTAAAACGAAGAAAGGAAATGCAAACGAGAAAGTACACCAGCATTCGTAAATAGGCTATGCATATTTATATTACTGAACACTAACTATGCAAAACATTAGATATTAAAATATTAGAAATTAATTCGACGCCTGCCCTAGAATATTATAAGCTTCGTCAAATGGTATTGCATTTATCGATGCTTTTCATTGATTAATGTTTTTTGGAAATGTTACGTTTCATGAATATCGAGAACTTTAAACTCTCGATGGTAAGTGTTTGTTCGACCAGTCGCGGGGAGACGCGATCGCGAGGAAGCGCGTCAACGGGAGTCGTAAATTCGCGTTACGATTAGAATAATCGACGCCACGAACAGATCGATTCTTTCATTTCTGTTAGGATAATAGGGGTGGTTCAGTGGGTATAACACTGCAGTTAACGGGTTATAGTATATATGTCGGAGATGAAAGGACATCGAGGCCTTCCTTTTGGAATGTTTGGGGAGATCACCAATAATTTAGTCCAGACTTTTCATTATATCCGTACTTAAATAATAAAACTGAGAAATAGTTGTTTGTGATTGAATCTGAGTATGGATGCCTGAGATTTACGACAGTGGGCTTGGGCTCGAAGTGACCTAACGGGTCGCTGAACGTAGCCACGGTCACGGGAGGGACGTGTACCTAACAGAGATATGGAGTAATTAAACAGCTCTCCTTAAGAACAAAGATTGACCCGAGGGATACAGAGAGGTACGAAGAGGAGCATATAAAGGCAGTTCCACTTGGACTGAGGTTCAGTCCGAGAAGTTCTACTTGTACAGTGAACACGTACGTCGAGTGACACCAGAATCGTGGATCAAATCGCAATCGTCATCCGTCGTTGACCGTGTGTTCGTTATGGAACCTAAATTCATTGTCATCGACATCTCGATTATCCAATCGCCGCTATCACTCGTTAAACTCTGTAATAATCACATTTGTACCAATAAATATCATCTACAGTACATAACAACGATGGCCAATTCTCGCGAAGATTCGTTATACGCCCCGAACTCCAATAATAAGCCGACATATATATTTCCAACAACTTTGTACAGTAAATAGTTACGCCGTTGCGTAAGGGATAAGTGAATTAGACGAATGATTGACGAGCGAAGACCCGATAGAGAGACGTTGACTGTTCCCAGGTTGGAGAATTAGTGTAGAGATGTGTTGACCTTTCTGTAGTCGATGAACTAGTGTTGAAATGTTGACTAAACTGTAGTCGTATAGCCAGTGAAGAGATGTTGACTGTACGAATGTCGTAGATCCAGTGAAGTCTCGTGACGATGTTGTCGCAAAGGAAAACTCTTTTTCGGTAGTGATCGCCCCACCACTGGTCGCTTGCGGGTGGAATCCTGGGAAACGTGGGAAACCCAGGTTTCCTCTATTTTCACCTGATCGAGCAATAACCACAAGGAACTTCCTGGGTGGAAGCTGTTTTATGCCAATTGACGGACTTAACGGAAAATCAGGAAGCCTCGTTTTATAGCCTTTCCTTAGGCTTATTGCGACCCGCTTAATTATATGTACACAACTGATGGACGCCTCGACCGTGAAGAGTCACCGGACGTAACAGTAAGAATATAACGAAATTTGAGATAGTTTCAGTGCAAAGACATCGAATTAATTCCTAGAATTTAATATTTAAAATAAATATTAATATTTATTATTTAAAATACAGTAGCCGTGCCACGATATACGTAATATCTTGTTATACCTAATATGTATTTAACTGATGAAACAAATTTTTGTTGAGATTCTATTTGTTAATTAAACGTTCATAAGAATGTAAATTTACAGAATCATTCACGGATTGTCCGCATATTCGTAAGAATCTGCAAAACTTCGTCGATTTCGAACGATTTACAAATTGAACGATACATAGCCCTTGTTGTACCTTCTTGTGGAATCGGCAGATTATAAGTTTAAATTATGCGTTAAATGATTTAGAAACACGAGTCTAAACAGTGCATAAAGTTTCAAAGTGAAGGATGCGTACGATGTATCTCCAGCGAATTTTCTTGAGGAATTTCGGGGTTATCGGTCCGACTGTCTTGCTCTTCGCAACTGTGAACCTTATCAGGCGTCGTTGAAATTGATTCCGGTTAACAATGCGGTTAATAATACTAGCGTATCGTGGCTTTATTGTAGATTAAGCTGCACGACCTATTGCGACAGAGAACTGGCCACTTGCGAGCTTAGGATGGCGAAATGTAGAAAATTAATCATCCTGCACGTTGTATTTTAACAATAGGTGTAAATATGTATAACGTGTCATGATAAATACATATACACGTAGATACTGAGTGTCTAGAGTTAACGTTTTCACGGCAACAAATTTACACGACGTTACCGAACATTCGCAAACGTTTTTGATGAATAACCAACTATATGTGTGACTGTAGATGTATCATTTAATTTTTATATTTTATAATGCGACGGTCGACTATGTGGTTTAGCTCGAAATGAAGCTTTTCTTATCTCTACATCTTATGTTCATAGGCGCGGGTCATCAAACTGAGAATTATCAAACTGGAATACGCTGGAGACTGTCTTTATCTAGTAGACGATACTACAACGTAAAGCGTAGTATTACATAGGAAATGAGAAGAGAATAGAAACCACCTGTCTAGAGGTTAAGGGAATTCTGTTATAGATAAGATAAGATAGGTACTCGAGATATTACGAAAATAGTATATGTGGAATAGCGAGACGATTAATCAGAAAGATTAAACCTCGATCTATAAAAGTTGCACGTGTCTCATATAAAATGTATGTTACGGTGACCGAGTTATACTTGAAATTTTACGAACTACACAGCCTCGAAGCTGTACGTACGATCCTCAAGGGTACATAACGCAAGGAATACGCCACTTTGACACATACTCTTGGGATCGCTATAAAGCATGTCGCATGAAACTTCAATTTGTATCGAATGTTTCTACATCAACGGAATTTCCAACTCTGTGATCTATAGTGATTCATCTGTTTACTCGTAGCAAAAGTTTATTGTAAGTGAAACGTAAAAGATGTTCATAAAGATGTACAAATTAAATGTACATGTGTGTAAATTAAATGTATGTATGAAATATTCAAATCGAGTGTTTGTCGTAGGGAAGATTCTTTCAACTTTCGTTCCTTCGCTTCTGGCCATAAGAATATGAATCTTTTCGTGTCACCTTTCTTATTTGGTCATAAGGTTCGAATGAATTTCTAAACCGCAAGTTTAAATATTCAGGGGAAGGAGATCCGCCAAAAGATACGTTTATGCAATTGTAAAATACGGATGTTTATGCAAATACGTATTTCTACGGAAACAGTTAAGGGAATAAAACACAGAGAGAGATTTCTTTCACTTATTTAATAGTTTTATTAAATATTACAACAAATACTTTGCATATTTTATATACCTCAGCATATTGCGTGTACTTTATATATTTTTGTACTTTGAAATATCATCAAAATCTCCAGTCTAATCGTAGCAACGATACTGCGGATTTTTATGCAAATTCATATTTTTAATAATACGATTAAAAATATAGAATCAGAAAGCTAGATCATTGTTTTTCCTATCAAACACCGTAGAAAAACTCCATTATATTTGTATGTATTAACTCCTATATATTTGGATATTTTATATTTTCATATTCTGGACGAATTTTGTGCAATTTAACCCTTCCAAATTTGTTACAAATACATAAAAATCCACAGTCTAATCGTAGCCAAACGACAGAAATCTGCGTCCAAGCATCGCCATCGATCTCTACCCGCGCGATGCGAATCCTCGTCACGGGAGAACGACGAAGGAGAATTCTTCGCGTTTGGGAATCAGCGAAGGAATATTCCTCGATGCGAATAAAACGTGGCGGGACTCGCGTTAAAGCTTTTAAAGGGGTTCTCCATTTCCACGGAGGCCGTCGAAAGGGAAAGCTGCTGCCGTCGCGACGTAACTCGTAACGGCGCGGCGTCGCGTCGGTAACAAGCACCGGGGGATGCTAGCGGCTCACAGTGGCCTGTGCTTCGCAGAACTCTTATTGATCGCGTACAATGGCTTCGTATAACAAAGACGAGCGCAATGTCCACGGGATAGGTCGCGAGATCGAAACGAAGTTATCTGAAAATCCGACTTTCGCCCTCCTCGTTGGGAAAATCTTCGTTCTACGCGAAATTCGATACGTGTACTCTCACGACGAACGAATTACTCGTGAAACTGTTGATCGATCTTCGAACGTTCTTACAGATGTGATAATGAGAAATCTCGATTTTAGAATCGCGAAAATTGCTTTGGAAATTCCTTTTGCGTGGGTATGCGATTGAAAAGATATCGTGCGAATGGCTGGCAAATTAGAATAATGATGGATATTACGTGTATCAAGTTAGAATAAATCGATGTCTTTTTTATAGTGTCTAACGTAAGTTTAACAGGTGTCTTTATTAACGTTTCTGATTGATCCGCGTCGACAAGCAATTTTGACAAATTAGAGAATGATGGATGTACCAGGCATATAAATCAGCTGTGTGCATTCTGTGCAATGTCCAACGGATATAGATTTTGGCAGCTGTCGATTATCGATGCTTTTAATTAATCAATATCGTCTGTCATGGCAATTTATATTCATAGATAGATACGTTTCGTAGGTATTAAGATTTTGGGAATTCTCAAAATATCGAAGAAACAACTAAACTTAAAATGCATTCGATATAAAAACATCGAATTATAATTGTTGCACCTTACACGTGGTTGATTTATTTAGTTGGAAGAAACTTAAATTTAAGAAAGCACAAGATGATTTTTGGCCTTTTAAAAGACACTGTTCTAGGAGATTTTCACATCGTCTTCGCGTGTACGTCAAGTTGAACGAAACTTTATGCCAAGTACGTTAAGAAGTAACGAAATGAACGTGGCGAGAGAATTTATTTTCCGATATGTGATTTCTATTGTTAGCATCGTTTCACTTCCTTTAAACTGTTAATTAAATGATCTCTTAAACAGACTATCCTTTAGTCTAGAAATAATCGTGCGAGATTTTTCTCTTTTTGCAAACGAATTAACAAATTTTGGATGAGCGGTAAACCGGTAAAGAACTGGAAAGCGACTATACATCGGAGGAGAATTTACATCAACAGGCTAAGACGATAGTGTTTATCTGTTATCGAATTGACGTGTTCGAAATTAGATATGAAGATTATAGTTATGAAAAAAAAAAGGTTGTTGAAGAGCGTACGTGACGAGTATATCGCGCTTCCTTTTTATAAGATGCTCCATAAGATGTTTTAATAATCCAGTTCTCGGAAATCAGTCTCGTATACGTTAACATTGATAGATTAAAATGAAATTGAAAAGGCTTATTATGGTTATAAAACAAACATTACAATTTATAATAAACGATAAGCGTGGACGTAAATTGTGGATATTCATATTGGAGATGGAAGATTTTGTTTGAAAGTATGTTCTTTATATTAAGTATGATTTAACTGACTTCATCTTCCTTCCTCTGTTATTGTATTATTTAAAAAAATCTTACCACGCTCGTTTTACAGATTTCACTCATAGTATTAGAATCCAAGCTGTCATTGCTCTCTAAAGATACCAAGAATCTAATTTTTTTATCCAGCCAACACAGAGAAAATACTTTCAGAGCGTGAAAAGTCTTCCATACACGGCGCATGCCTTACAGTGAAAGGGTTAATGTCCTTGGTAATCGAATACTTTGAAAGTTCAAGTATGGCAAGAATATCTTCACGCTGTTTCCCATATCGTTAAATTTACATTCTTCAAAATAAATTTCCTATTATCTTTATCTTCTACGCGATATACAAATTCTTGGAGACGCTTGACGAAATTTAAAATTAAAGGGAAAGAGGAAACGTCGAACGAACATGCGAGTATTGAATAAAAGAAGAGAAGAAAAAGATCGGAAAGGAATGGTGGATTTTCACTGCGTGAAAATAAAGTTACTGGCATTTTAAGACGTCACTTTATAGCATCTCGACTGTACAACATCGAGAATTTCCAAGCTAGAAGGAACGATTCGAGCCGTGGTCGAGGCAAATCGATCGAGGAGCATATTCGCGTCACGAGGGCAATGCACCGGCGATACGATGCACCAGTTGCACCGGCCTCGGTAACTAGGATAAGCCTTGGTGCAGAAATGGCATCGTAGAAAAATTTTGTTTATCGAGAAATTAGAATTCGCCCCATAAAATAATGAAATGTCACGAGACAGATAAGTGTGAAATATATGAGCGTGATAAAGTGGTCATAGTAATTTGAATTTCGTTCAAATTTCAGAGTAAACGTTGAGTACATGCATGTTAAAACAGAAGAAAAATAGATTTTCTGTATTTTTTAGAATTATATGTTCCTATATTCGGATATTTTAATGTATTTTCTAATATCACATATCTCGTATAGATGCATATATTATAAATATATTTTGTATTATTTTGAAGGACGAAAGAAATTTATCCTTTTCTTGTATCGATATAGTTGTCCCTGAAAAGATTAATATTAATAAGTGGGAACATCGAATAAATATGTATGTAAATGTTTTCGCTAATTTATCTATCAACTATCTGTAAGCTGTAACGCACTAAAATTTCTCTCTCTTTCTCTGCTTTTTTTCTCAAGCTCGAATATTCTTTACAATTCATTAGTACAGATTATATCTATAGAAAGTATCATCTAGACAGTTTCTCTATGCAGACGACGCGGCGCGACGCCCCGTCTACAGTCAACAGTAGCAATATCTAACGATCTATGTTTCTACCGGCTGACTTACTTTAAATTCCACGTTAAGATAAAAATTCCCTCAGGGAAAGAAATCCTTGCTCCTAACTACGTACTGTGTAAAACGAAAAGAGCAAAATGAAATATTATTCTGCGAGCAAAAATTGCTCAATTATTTATCCGTACAAGAATGCATACAAGGAAAACGTTTCGAAGCTCTTAAAGCCCGAAAGGAATAAAAATTCCACGATGAAAGAACTGGTCTGGACAGCGTTATTCTAATGTACGACCACATTCGGAATAGAAAATCGAGAGAAGCAAACGATGTTCGATCGACGCGACGCGTTCTCCCTATTCCGATAGAATTGCGAGAAAACCGCTCTCTCTTCCTTGGCTGCAGCAGATTAAGATCGACAGGCATCAGGCCAGGTTTATGACACCGGAGAACAAGCAGCCACGAGAGCTGACTGGCTCTTTAGGGTCGACGCTCTTTCTAGCTACGTGATCGCTGTGAAGCGTGGAAAAGAAACGGCTTGCGCAACCGAAAACTCGATTATCGTTGCTTGTCCTAGGTCTTTCAAGGCCTCCCGTTAAAAAAGAAACACCGTTAGACAAGCGGAACTGCTTCGTGTGGCCGCGGACTGTCGGCGAGGAAACGAAAGTGAATCCTCGTTCTTCGCAGACCGTTTTACACCGTTAGTTTCGCCTCCACCATTCGCTGCCTGTCGACGTCGACACGCTGAATTCTGAATCCTTGATCTCGTTCGAGCGGAAGCTCGCCCGAGTAAAATGAAATCATTACGCGTTGCACCGCGCCACCGGTGCGGTTACGAGCATCGATCCTGCCGCATACGAAGTTATAAATAGACTGCGGCTTTTTACACATTTATAGGAAATTTGAAGACGCAAAAATGCCTATAACGAGTTTCGAATACACGAAAATATATAAAGTATCCAAGCTATAGTACTTTTCATACCAGTACTTTAATATAAATGTAAAATGAATTTCTGTCTAGATTCTATTCTTTCAAGCGTACGTATTCATAGAAATATGAATTTTCACGGGAAATTTTCTATTAACGTAGTTATGAAGTGATCCACGCAGTTTCGAGGGTTGAATTTTGAAAATAATATCACATCGTTGGGTGTAAGAACGATTTTAAAATATAGCGGATAAGGTATTTTAGCGTAGGATAATTTTTCCTCTTTTTCTATTTACGTGTATTCTATTGTGATATCTCTTCCACGACAAAAGGAACAAATATATGAACAATACATCGTCCGTACATATATTTTACGAAAAGATCATTCACATCGGCAAAAATTTCTAAACGAATCTACAAAATTGTAAAATTGTAAAATTGTAAATTTACGAATTGTTCATTGCGACAATCATTTCTGTGAAAAATAGCCTACTTTACTTCGCTTAAACATCTCGCAGAAGATTACGAACGAGGAGGGTAGGAATATTTGTTACATTAACCCAAGATGCTCGATGCGCGATTGCTCGCGTCAAATGTGCTGTCGCTGATTATGAGAATGGCCTAAATCTAAAGGTATTTCGACGTTTGACAAGTGAAATGAATTTTGTTTAACGACGCAACAATCAACTCGATGCAAGTTCGATTTCTACTACTTTGCAAAGATGGTCACGAATTATTGTAACATAAATAAACGCAACGCGGAATAAGTGATAAATTTATCTTTTTAGATTCTTGACTTAGGCCACTTTCATAATCACTGGCACAAATGAGCTATTAATACGCATTGAAATTACTGAATGGACATTGCCATCCATGAATATCGATCTCACTCGTTATCAATGACGAACAAAACGCTGATATTACTACTTTCTCCGAAATCAAAGGATATTAATATACACACGTATTTGTGGAATATTCGCGCATTAGAATTGATCAATGCCAATATCGTTGCTCCCTCGAAGCTGGTACACTATCATTCTCATTAAAACCTACAAAACTTGTCACTTCGTCAATGCTCATAAATATCGCTATCGGTTTCTCTTCGAGGTCACGGATCTACATATCGTTCTTTATGGTATTTTCATTCTCTTCTTATTTATAGTAATCGCATTCTCAGCTTGTTGAATATTCCAGAAATAATAACATCAACTGGCCAACGAGGGAAAAACAAATTACAACAGAAAAACATGTAGTTTCGTATTAATTATCATCTCTTTAATGTACCGGGAACATGCACTTCGTGTTATTAACGACGAATCACGTCAATATGTCTCTGTGACGAATTTCATTTCGATGAGCTTTGATTCTGCTGCGATCCTCGAATTTTCATGTCTCGTGTATTTTGAAATTTTCATATCTCGCTCAAAATTATAATTTAATCAACTAACGAATGAGATAAATAAATTCTTTCAAAGATCACGGATAACTTACATTTCAAATTTTCACTTAAACTATTGATTCTCAGGCTGACGTTTATCGCTTTTACCTTTTTCGTTTCATTTTCTGAATATCCAAAGTTATTAGATCTTCCCACAAACGCGTCAGACTCAGTGTTTTCTTAATTAAAATAAAAAAAAGTAGATAAAATAAACAGGAAAATTGCGCGAAGCTGCCGTATTCCTAGCGTTAAATTAAATGAGAATACAAGATGTAAATATGCAAATAGATGATATTTCTTCTCCCCTGTAACATCTCATTCATTCTCCTAATCACCATAATCAACCTAAACAACGCAATCATCTTCGCTACTGTCCCTTAATTTAATATATTCCAACAAACTAACTATCCACAAAGTTACTATGTGTTCAGGAACATGAAAAACGTCCATCATCGAGCGAAGATGAAACCCTCGGACACCCACTTATTCCTGATCCTCCCTAATAATCCCTGTTTCTGGACCGTGGTGCGCACCAGCATTACGAAACCAGCACTCTCGATGGGCTCGTGTCGATCCCTCAAGGACCACCAACATGGTCCACACGTGATCACTGGATCCAATGAGGAAACACGAACGTTTGCTGGAACCGGTGCAAATGGGTCTATTAATCTCGATTGGGCCAAGTGTCTGCGATCTAGCGCGACGTGCCGGCTAGACTAGCCACGTTATTCAGCCCGGTCGTCGCGTAATCGGCCTCTGCCAATTATCGTTATCGCCCAAGGCCAGCAGACGGACGATCGGTTCCGTTCTGATGTCGCGACGAACGAACGTGAGTTCACAGCATCTCACCACTTTAGAGAGCTCAGTGATATTCTGATCGACTTTGTTTAAGATACCTATAGCGTAGAACATAAATTTTCTATATGAATTTTCAACGCTTTTCCCTATTTTTATGGAAATTCGATTGCTTTTATGAAAAGTAAGTCTAAATAAACGTGTTATAAAAGATATAGGTGGAAAGCATTCAATTTGTACTGAATATTTATTGCTTGTAGTATATGTAATATATTCATTGTCCGTAAAAAATGAATGAACGTATAAATTAAAATTCACTAGAATTTCTTAATAAGTTTCCAACGACTTACGTATGAAATACTAAATAAATATAATAAAATTTCTAACGTTCGCCAACAAATGCTTAATAAAAGTGTCTTTATAGCTACTTATATAGTTAGCGGTGCACGTGTATGCAGACGAGAAAAACAGGGTCGGATGATAGAGGATGATTAGGTAGACAGATGGAACCTAAGAGGAACCAGACAGCGCCAGAAGAACGGGGGCCGGGACGAGAAACGTGTCGCCTGTTTCTCGACTGACGTAAGCGACTCGTTATCGGGACGACCTTAAGGCCAAACAAGCGCGACCGCGCCAAGAATCCAAGCGATTCTACGCTCAAGCGCGAACACTTCTACACTGACAATGCACGTTGTGCATACTCTCGTCATTCGGTTCCAGGATTCGATCGTATGGACGACCCGAAATTTGAATAAATCTTCAAATGAAACTCGTTTAATTTCGACGAGATAAGTAAGATCGATTGGAAAGGTACGAGTAATTAAAATGTTGGACTTTTCGAAGCAGAAACATTGGCTGAATGCTCGATGAAAGATTATTTTCAAGAAACGATACTTGTAGAATTTATTCTACTCAGTAAAATGTTGATTAATATATTATTATTAATTCGATTATTATTCTTACTATATTAAATATTATTTAAATTTTATTACGTTACTAAAGACCATAAGACTGAAGACACGAAGACTTTTAATTCTCATACACATAAAAGTGTTTAGAATAAAATTTCGTACTCGTCATATCGTCGAGTCATATTCCTGAAACAGCAATAATGATTTTAATAAGGAAGCTGAGCGCAAGTTTACGCGATTCAACTTTTCGATCGCGTCCAATGAAACATTTTATTGCCAATTTTACCAGTCTGTCTGCAGTCTGTCTAGAAACGAGATTAAGAGATTTGAAATGGAATTTCGGCAATGTTTATTACATCATTTTGATAGATATTTAAAGTCAGATTATCACGACGATGACCTCATATTATCCACGTTAAGCAATTTATGCAGAGGTCAGAAATAATCGTTGATTCTGCTTCCGTAAATCTTAGACTCTGCAAAGCAAATCATCGCGCGATATCTGAGCAATGTGGGACCTCCATCGGATAATTATCACAGATACCATGTTGCAATCGTTGATTTCTCTTAAATTCTTCTTGGATCCATACGACACGAAATAAAAATTACATTGCAACAGATGTTATATTGTTTAATGTTTCTCAAAAAGAAAATATTCCAAAATTTGTAAAAAAGGATTCGCTAACATATAGTCGTGGCAGGGTATCAACAAATGAATGTGGACTTTACTGTTCCAGAAATAATGTGGCAACAAATAAAATCCCATAAAAGTAAAAAACAATAGAAATACAGAACAAATAGAAGTCCCGCCAGGGAAAGAAACAATGCATACAAAGTGGAGAGAACAATGATAATCGTGTAGAAAATTTCAATGGATTTTCACTGTTGAACCAAGACGAGCGGACGCAGGAAATTAAAATTAACAGAAACATCAAATATAATTAAAAAATCGTGCCTGATATGAATGGAAGATATAGCCAATTACCCGCTCATGCTGGACAACATTAAAATTGTTCTCACGGAAGAAGATTTCGCCTCAGTGAGTAAAACAAGTGAAGCAACAGCGGTGGATGCTATCAAAATAAATACAAATACCCCAGACGCCTACCGGAAATTAATCCATCTTCTACACCAAAATAAGATAACATTCCACACATACCAACCACGCCAGGAAAAGTCCTATAAAACAGTAATTAAAAATGAGGAAGCAATTTATAATTAGAAAAGTTACTAAGATCCACAACTTTTGTAGATCAAGAGCCAGATGATAATAATAAAGAAATTTACAAATTGAAACATCTTAATATTACAATAAAAGCGGAATCTCCGCGTAAAAAGAATGTAATATGTCAGTATGAAAAATATGGAAAATATGGTCTGACGATGTTTGTCAGACGTATGATGTAAAAAAAAAAAAAATAGAAATTAATATTTACTTGATCGTCATCATACGATTAAGGGATGATTATTTATTTTTTCGATTATATTCTTACCATTTTGTATTTATAAAAAGTGATTCTTTTATATATATAACTATAATAATATTAATCACACATATATTATATAATATTCTAAAAATATGAAACTCTCGTTCGATGGACCCTTATGTGAGAAGGATAAATAAGGAGAATCGTTGAAACGAAGTACCGAATATCGTTATAAAAGAAACATTTAAAAAAATGAACGATCGATGGTTTCAAATAGTCTGCGCCGGATAATTACAATCGACTTATCGTAATTGCGAGTTGGAATTATTGATAATCAGACATTGCGACACTTTCTGCACTATCGATGAATACTGTGAATTCTGAATAGCTTAATAATCACAAAACTAAGAAGACACAACATCCTACACGAGTCAGATAAATATTGAACAGACTGATAATTTTTATTCATTTTTGTAGACTTTGTTTAATTACGAATCGATATTACCGGATGCTATACTGATTAACATTTGCGTGGCTGACCGGGCAGTAGTCGATTAAAAAAGTAAGACGCTTAAAAAGGTAAATTATTAAAATAAATTAATCGTTTTTCCTATCTTATCCTATATAATTTTTAATTAAATTAACTATTTAAATTTTAAGTAATATTTTCACTTTTGAAATCTATTACTTAACCACACACAACATTAGAATTTTTCTTTCCTTATAATTACTAATGTTCATAGTTGACGTTACGTTCTAATTGGATAAATAGAAAATTAGTTGCTTAATGACAAAACAATGACGTCATAATAAAATAGAATGATGTATTCATTATTACGTAAACACCTGAGAAATACAGATCAAGTTAAGTTGAACATCTACTCTGTGTCTGACCATAAACATCCTTTTCTACTTCCCTGAGCCGCGTCTTCCCAAGAATAAGCGAATCCTATTCTATCTAAAGAACTTGATCAACCACATTAATTATACGTATTAAACAAATTTCAATTAAATATCGTCTGAAAGAATAGACATTTTAGAATTCAGAATTCTTCTAAATATTAAAATATTTAACACCACACTACATGTGAAACGTACAAATATAGATACATGTCTGTCAAATCTTTTCCTTCTTTAATAAAACACTAGCTGGGTTTTTTTTAAATGATATATAATGAAATAATTTTAAAATATTTAATTTCGTGATAGATAAGTGTTTCATTTATAGGTGGCGGAGATTTTCTGCATATAAATTTTATACAAACTGAAACAGCGAACGAAAATGATGAGAGTGTACCTTCTCGTGTCAAAACGTTTGGAAAAAGATTTGGACGATTTGAGACAAAAAAAAGAAGGTAAGAATGTAAAGGTACTGGTATTAACAAATATAGACAACTCATTCAAATGAAAATTTATGAAACGCTTAAATATGACAAAAATTAATATGGCAAAAAGTGATTGTTCTGTTAACCCAAAATTTCTGTCGTCCTCTTAATTTAAATACAAGAGGCTCTACTGTATTTAATAAAAAATAATTAAATACTTATCACCTGGCGCTTAATATTCTTACCAAAAAGGAACTAAAATATTCTTTCATTCATTCATCTTACTCGATCAAAAGCTCACAACCAAAAAGCAAACAACAAGAGATCTACCTTTAGAAAAAGAAAAATCAGACTTTCTTCATTTCGTATCGACCATAGGTACCGTTAATTATCCTTGATTCTGCTACAATCATCCTTTTAATCATCCTTTCGGGGTCGAGGAGCTGGAGACTTAGTCGAGGATCGACGTTGGCCATCTTGACCAATAAATCGCGACACAGCGCAGTACAGCGTCGAGCAACGTGCTGATAACAACCGTAAAGTTGCGTGACGCGACGTGGTTGCACGAAATAAGTAGCGTTTCCGCATTTATATTTCATCCGACGCATTTATAAGCTTATGTCCGGCTTGCATGACACTAATAATAGCGATAGAGCGTGGCAAGGGAAGGGATTTCGTATGACCCAACAGAATGGAAATTAGTGTTAATTATTCCACATAGGGATTTCGTAATGAAATTAGAAATGGACAAGAGTATATGGTGCTTTTAGACGTTGGATGGTGGTAAGCAGACAGACGAGTTTGTTGGGTCGTAGAATAAAGGATAGGGTTAACTGGGTTACAAGCGATTACGCGTCGAATCCTTTTACGTAAATAGAATAGAAGATTCTGCACTCTGCCGAGGAATTATATTGTAAATGTATTTTAAGAATGCTTGAAATTCTTTTCGCTTTGTTGAATTTTGTATATAAAAATATACTGCTGCAGTTTGAATAGAAGACTCGCTGTATTTGTTAAATATTTCCAATAAATATTGTCGTAAGATTTGGATACAGGATCCAGCAAATTTTCTACATACTTTTGCCAAATATTAGTTTGGTAAGATTTCCGCGCAAGATTCGTCGGATTTTTGAAAACATCCTCGCTAAATATCTTGCTAAGATTTGAGAAGATTCGCTAATCGTAAGGTTTTTAAATGATCGGCCAGAACTGTACGTATATCTTGGTAAGAAATTGTGTTAAGAGAAGATTCAAAGATCATAATAAGGTAATAAAGTACATATTACGTACAGTATCAAAATGTACCAACGATAAGTGACATTCTAGCGATTTTTGTTTTCCACGGAACCTTTCCTCGAGTAAATCTAGGTCGATAGGTTCGATCTCGCGACTCCATAAATAAAACGAAAGAAAGCGTCTGACGATAACATCGTATCTTCCGCGCAGCGTGCCCTCGATCTGCAAATAATAGCCGAGGATGATAAGGCGTCGATTGTTTCCAAGTTCTGTGTTCTCAACGTATCAATTATAATATAACATCTCTCGTATAATACAAAGAGAAAGGTAAGAAAAAAAGGGAAAATGAAAGCAGAAGATCTAAAAATGAAACGATGTCGAGAGGACAGGTGAGGACTGGAATATATCGACAACAGCTTTGATCGACTGTCGCCGATAATAATAAACTTGTGTATAATGCCAACCGTCGGATTTGTCAGTACCTACATTGATAATAATTTGTCATCATTTGTCGTGAACGTCAGAAACGATAATACAATGGTCGTTCTAAGAAACTTGTTATTCGACTGCATGAAAGTCATTTTTATGTCCATAATAGTTAGTAATCAATCGATAATTGCTAGATTATGCAAAATATCGTGTAGTGGGTAAACATGATCGATTTGCATGGTTTTATGACAAACTATTTCTGTGATTTATTAAGGATGAAACTGCAAGGAAAATACTGCAATTAAAAACGTAATTTTTTCAAGAAACTGATTTAATGATTTAATCATGTAATTGTGGAAAAGTATTTTTATTTCATTAATAGTCTTGAATTTTCGAAGATCTTCATAAAAAGTATCTATTACGTTTATGTGCCTTACTTGCTCTAAAGAAAAGGAACGAAACAAGCCTACCTCACATATTCATTCGTAAAAGTATCAATAGTCGATAAATAACAAATTCACATACCTTTTCATATTTTATATTATATACATCGTGTCATACTTTATGTACGTATATGTTCCATTTTTCATACAGTAACGCACACGCATGATTACCATGTACCAATGTTACGTCGCGCGAGATGGTCCGTGCGACGTCCTTCATAGTCCGACCGTCAAAGACCCATGCACAATTACAGACCCTCGGTAAACCTAAGAAATCACCATAAACCGAATCCTTTTACCTTAATCTTACTAACTTGCAGGAATCTTTATTCCTTTGGTCCTTAGAACAATCCTTGGGCTTATTGTGCGTTCTTAAAAGTCACGGAGAAAGCGGGTATTTACCTAACGGGAAAAGCTAGATTTTCCCATGAACAAAGTCACCTATGAGCCACGTTGGTAGAAGGCTTCCTCCTCCTATCTTCATTCATAAACGTGGGTCATAACCAATGGGCATCGCGGATCGTTACCCTCGCTTTCCTAACGAAAAGTGTTAGCAACGAATCCGCTTTCTTCATACAACAAACACACCCACCCCGAGCTTTCCTCCGTGATAACACAAGAACGAACTTCACTTGTTCTCTGGCCTACGGAACGGTCAAATCTCATCAGCCAGTTAACACTGGTGCGAGTTAAAACACAGTACGAGGAACAGAAGAAATCAAGTCGTCACATTCACCCAGTCGAAGGTAGTTCATCGACAGAAGATACTTCATCGCATTCGCCAACACGAAAGGAGTCTCAGGTCGTATTTATTCGTAGTGTGACATTCCATACATAACACTATATCACATTGAAGTTGTTGGATCTTTAAAATATACATTATAACCTGTTAATATGAGCGTTATACTCACTCAACCACCCTTATTATCCCAAAAGAAATAAGGGATCGATCGATTCGTGGCGTCGATTAGTCAAATCGTAACGGGAATTTACGACTCCTGTTCTTCGAGATCGCGTCTGTCCGCGAACGTTCGAAAGTTCAACCAACAATAAAGAAAGATCAATTTCAAGAAAGCACGTAGCAAATTCAAAAGCAATGCTAAACGTTCATAACAACTTTAACAACTTTAACGAACGCAGTGAAACATGACAGCGTAAAGCTTAATTTCCCTCTTTACGTATGAACAACCCTAAAAATCCGGAATAACACGGTTGGGAAGATCTTCATCCACACTTCCATCTCGATTGAAAGTTCTCCCTCGTTCAGAGCGAATATCAAGGCTAGCCATTCCGTGAGCCTCATTTTTCAAGAGAATCCCGAGTCTACGACGTACATCGTACACGATCGTCCGCAAAGCGATTTTCTCTGTAATCCTTCGGCCGTTCTCGAGTTGGTTAATCGTCGAGGAGCCACCCCCGTAAAATGATCTCGCGAAGCTCGAAACCGCCACGCGAAGGAGTACGCGCGCGGCGAGACTGAAAGCGCGCGAGTGCGCGTTGTTCCAAAGGACTTCTTGTAATTAACTGTCTAGACTGCCGACGTTATTATCTGGGCCTCGTTAGCGTTATCTCCGGCAAGCCGAGAAACGTCTGCTGGAAATTACGCGTGCGTGTGTGCTCGTGATGTCTAACACTAACACTCGAACGTGCTCGCGCACTCAACGTCTGAAAACTGCCACGTGCCTTTTTTCGTTCTATATATATTCATCTATTGATAAATACTAGGACAGTTACGAAAGACGAGGCGAGCCTAGAGTATTAGAAAATAGCCGAAATCTTGAACAACGCGTTATTTAATAACCACGATAATTCAATTTATCGTTGTATTTATCATGGCGTTTACATAGATTCAAGTATATTAAAGCTCGTATCAATTAGGAATAGTCTCGTGTGATTACGAAAATTCGATGCTATGAAAATTGAATGTAGAAGCTGATAAAAGAAACGGTTCGTTGGAAAATAATAAAAATAAAAATATCCATTCAGTATCAATGTTTTCCGTAATCATTATAATTGTAGACAGTGGCTCACGACGGAAATCCAACATTTATTATAGAAAACGTCTATGTGAACATCATATTTCTCGTATAAAATATTTTAACATCCCGTTAACGGTACAATACTATAATACATTTTTATGATCTTTGTGAAATATCTCTGCAAAGATCAGAACGATGACGTGTCAAAGTGTTGAATGTCGCGTGGCGTGTAAATCGATTAATTAATTACGCGTGACTGGACAGCGAGGGTGAGTAGCGATGTTTCTGGAACAATTTCTGAGTTTCAAGGCCAGGTTACATGTTAATAGCCTCGTTCATTCCGCGGCAATTACTCTGACGTGGACGTAAGGGTGCATCGGAGGGTGATTTGATAATAGCTGTAGATTTGCGATCATTCGCTTATTATTTCTAGGAAATTCCTTTGTAGTAGTTATTAATATGCACGATGTCGTTATATGTGCTTTACATAATAAATCATAAAATCCCTTTTCCATAACCAAAAACTATACCCTGTCACAATCTGCCCCTATAATCCTCTCTTGCTACCATACAAATTACCCATTCCTAACATTGTGAATTAATAATCCCTGTAACCAGCCTAAAATTGATAACAAAACTTGGAAATTACCAAACTACGTACTACTATTCACGAAACATTATCAATTCGACGTCTACGCCATTTAATTTTCAGGATATAGCTTGGAACGTTCGAGGATCAAACACATTTATCGTACCGTAATCTCGTAGCGTGGAGGCGCGACGATGCAACCCTCGAAAATTTACGCGAGCGTGCATCGTAATTACTGGTCTCGCTCTATACAACTTAATGAAACGGAAGTTCCGTCGATGGTGTGCGTTACACGTACGAATAGTATCTTCAAACCTATATCGTATACATTATATATATATATGTGTGTGTGTGCGTGTGTGTGTGTATGACGACAAATCCGAATCGCTTGAAACATAATTCGAATTCTTAAAACTCTTTTTTCTTCTTAATAATTTATATTAATGATACTGTTGGGCAAAAAAAAATCAGCAGACCGTAGATTTTGCGTGCATTTATGGTAGATTCAAATTTTAATTCATGGTAGATTAAGATATTAATTGTAAATTTAATTCTACCATTTCATTAATATATTATATTAATGGTATATAATAATATATAATCGTAAATTAAAATTTGAATCTACCACAAATGCAAGCAACATCTACGGTTAATGGTAGATTTAAATCTACCATTTACGAATGAATTTAGAATGCGTGTAATATGCGCAAGCATATAAAATATACCGCGTTTAGCACGTAATATTCCATTACACATAACATTTAGCAAGGAAAGCTTTCTGCTTAGATTCTATTTCTATTCCTTTAGCTTGCCTTTGTAAAAACATAATTTTGTGCGTCTGCGATCTAGTAATCCGAATACTTGTAAAATATTGAATACTCCTCGAGCTATCAAAACCTATCTAAACTCTTCAGAGTTTTAAATCCACCAAGATTTTCATGATTTCAGAGTCAGATTTTCAAGCTGCGAGAGTTTTAATTTTCGAGCACGACTTTTTTCGTAGCAAACATATTCAAACTCAAAACGATTCGAAGCGTTCCACATCCCATCGTTGGTTATACGTTTCACTCGTTACACATTCACGCACCTGTAAGGCAGAATATGTTACGCATCATTGCTGGCTCGCGATCCCATTGTGATCCCGACGCAATTTACGAGGACGTGCATCGACGATGAAGTGCTCGACGCGCGACAATAGCTTTAATTTCGCGAACCGAAGGCAACTTGGCGGCCTGTGATCGAGAACCAGGAAATCGACGGGAAATTACGGTCACGTCGCGCCGCGTCGTGTCAATCGCTCGTGTTAGCAATCGGCTGTTAATAACAACGTCCTTAATCGTACGATGTGCTCGCTTTGGTTTACGTGGTTGTTCATTTTTCACAGAAGATCCGATTGAATATGTTTAGCCCTTTTGAAAATGAATTTTTTTCGACAACGAGAAGAAATATCCTTTTGTTACTTTACACACAATTTTTCTTCCCTTAATTTCAGCTTTTGGTTCTTTTGCGTTGACAATTCCCAAAGGGGATGAAAATAACGAACGAGTATATCTGAAAAGAATGGTGTACATAAACAGATTTCAAAATATTTTTCGAAAATGATAATTTGAAGTTATCGCGGACACGAGTCTCGTTACTAGACTACGGATTTTTACGCAAATCCATATTTTTTGAGAATACCGTTCGGAATTTGAAGTGGCCGTCCGTTTATAGCACGGACAGCACCTTTTCTTCAGTCTCAACAAGATCTTACAACGGTCGTGATCAAAACATCCAACTCTGCTCGTATACAACAAGTGCAGATAAAGTGCCAAATTATCTTAACACTGGATATATTAAATCTTCTTCACTTGTAGAGTTAATTCATCGAAGGTCCGTGATATCAAATCTATTTAGTTGATAATTCGCAACAAATACAATTTAAAGATAAATTTTTAAAATAATTAAAATAATTTTGGTTACCTATATCTTCGATATTTATATATTTTTTCATATTACGCGCATTACATTGTACCTTGCATTTTCAAATTTCCTATAAATGCATAAAAATCCACAATCTACTGATTACATTAGAAAATGCTGGCGCTCGTTAATTCAGTTTGTTCGTTAGCCTGGCTTCTCAAGGCTATCGTTTTATGGAACGTGGTTGTCGACCCAGTGTTATCGTCGTGTTGTGTCGACACTGACACGAACACATCGTTGACACGCAACCCTTTGACAACGGTTCGCATACGCACGCGTGTAATCGCGCGTTACTTTTCTTCCCCTTGCTGATATAACCGCGATATTGCATAGTCGTGGAAGATTGTCGTGCAATCATGAATCGCGACAAGGAACAGGAACAGGAACAGGAACAGGTTGAAGTTCTTCGCGACGTATGAATTGTTCTATTTAAAACTTTTTATATACTTCCTTAATATCGAATCTGGAGTAATTTTAATCATTAGGAATGGAGGTTTCGTTATTAAAGCAAATAATACAAAATTATATTACAAATATATAGGGGAGAGATTTTTCAAATAAAAAAATTGACTAATTCTATCACCATGGAATATGAGAATAACTGATATTATATATAGTGGTCGTATAATTGATTACATAGGATTGTATTTTTCAGAGCTATCCCTAAGACATTTTCTAATAATTGAAATTTTTAACAATAATACAAAAATCCGGCAAAATGTTCCATAAACACCACCGGTCCTCCACTGTACTCAGCAACAGCAACAAGCCGCAACAACCTTGAATCCGTGCACGCGACATCGATCACAGAACCTAACCGAATACAGTAGGATTACGCGTTGCAAACTCGAGATCCGACGTTTTCATTTTCGTCATGCTCTCTCGTTCTCTCTCTCTCTCTTTCCCTCCCTCCCTCTTCCTGTCTGTAAAACAACGCGACCAAAGCGTCCGCAAATCCTCACGCGATCTCTCGTGTGCTACGCGTAAAAAACACAAAATACACGGTGCGATAAATCGCGATAGAGTCGTAAAAATGGCAACGAAACGGGGGAGAAGACCGGTGAAAAAAAAAATCGCGGTTCGGTCTTCCGAATCGAGGCAAGTGGAACGTGAAAAGCGTGCGTCGACACGGTCGATCGACGCGCGAGTTGGACGAGAGAGTGCGGTTGCTGGGAGCTGAAGCCTCGAACGCGTTTCCCACGGGCCAGATAAAAAGAAAGAGAGGGAGGATGAGAAAAGAAAAAAGAAGAGCGGGAAATAAGCAGGCTGACCTTAATTTCGTCGCGGAAAAACAGTTCGTTTGGTGGATAGGGGCACGCGTACGCGAGGGACGCATGCTGTCATGTGTTTTAACGAACCGGCCGTGCATTCGATACTAATGAGCGAGATTAGATATGAACCGTTAAAACCGCGATATAAATCGCTACGAACAAATGCAGCCGTATTTATGAGCGGGAATAAACTGGATCATAAAAATATTTGAACGATTGTCACTGAAAATTTCTACGTTACATAATATTTTGAAATTTCATTCGCACTGTAATGTGGTACGATCGTCGAAATTAGATTGATTTCTGAAACCAACCTGAAAATGTATGTACAAATGACAAAATATTTATTGGAAACGTATGATGTTTAATAAAACATTAACGTACGATGTATTTATATTTACAGGCCATCTTCAGCATACGCGTAACAAGTGTCAAACATTCCACGTTATTATATTCAGGGAAAATATTCGACAAAATTAACCTGTTAATAGAAAAGGATGAATTGATTTGTCAGCTTTATTGTTAATCTTATAGTCAATTTTGGCCATATAATATAGTCGCATTGAATATTGATCGAGGTATACGTATTAACGTAATAGATAATTGATTATTTAATTACTTCTGTAATGTGTGCGAAGCGATACGTATACTTGTTCAAATAAGTAGATATCTGTATACTTGAAGAGAAGAAGCACGAGAGACGTATGTACAGTTTGACTGAATATCGAAAGGTGAAGGGTGTGGTTGGATCTTCTGGGTGAACTATGGGTGAGCTAGGTAAGATGCACTATGGGAAATACCATGTGAAATGATTGAACGAGACGTTGTTATTGGAAAGTTCGAACAGACGAACTTTTATGTTCCAAACGAATATAATGCGAATATAATGAGAAGTAAACGAACAATGTTGCTTTAATATAGTATTCGTATATCAAAAGTATAAGAGTACGAGGAGTTTTATTGAAGCACTGACGAGCGAAAGGCACGTGTTCTTGTATTAATTTGGTAAATGAACTATGACGCGGTTGGATGTTCCCATTTTTGTCTCGAATGTTCCCAAGAGTATGGTTGAACGACACACGCGTGTGAGAAAGCCTGCTGTTTACGATTTGTCATGGAATCGTAAAAAAGTCTTTCAGTCGACAGTCGTAAACCTAAATGCTAATTACGGAGGATGAACACAGAAATTTTGCCCTCAATTTATGTATATGATTCAGATGTTTTATACTGTACTGACACACAAGTTAAAGGTTAAAGAGAATTTTTTCGATTGTGTACCGAAGAATAAAAATAATCGTTTCCGCCTTTAATTCAGTAACCTAAAAATAAGAATTTTATTCAATACTTTGCTAATATCAACAACGGTAGAACACGATTTTTTTTAGAGTTTTACTCGTATCATGATAATGAAATTATTTTTTATATTAAAAAAATTATTCGTAAGAAATAAAATTTCTATTAGATGTAAAAATATATTTACAAATAGATTCATTTTAGAGTTAACAGTAATATGTCTTATATGAGATATTGATAATATTGCTGGTAATGTACATATATACATTGCTTAATCTTTCATTTTTCTCTAATCTCAATCCTTTCTTTGTTATTTGTAATTAAAATTTCTTCGTAAAACTGAATGCAGTGTACAGAATATTTCCCATGGGAAACTTATACAAAGATATCTGAAAATATCGAAGATCGAAGGCAGAATACCTGGAACGCTAGTCTGGAATAGAGAAGGGGCTATGTTTGAATTGTAATGGAATAGAACATTCCCGATTTCTCTCATGAGAGGGAAGAACGAAATGTTATATCACGTTGCATCTCTCTTCCATTAACAACTATTAGAAAATAGTAAAGAATATATAACAATGATAATAAAGGAAGTTTAAATTAAAGAAACTATTAGGCTATTAAATACTTGAACTATTTAGATGATCGCGACCTAATCCTCTTCTATAATTATTCATTTTCCAAATATTTCATTCAATCTCTTTCATCGAAAACCAATCGGCAATGTATGAATGATTCTACGAGAAGCGCCGTTAGGACTTTCTATGTATGAAATTCTCCAAAAATAATGAATCCCAAAATTCATCTATGTGTGAGAGAAAGAAGATGGTCTTTGAACTCTGAATTTGATCGATATTCTTGAAAGAACGAGGATGGATAGAATTTTTTAGTTTGATTTAAAAATTATATACATATAACAAGTAACAATTGTAATAATCTAATCACACAAGAACCTACACTACGTACGTATATAATATTTAATAAGCGAAACAAATCTCTACGATAGTTGTATTCATAACACAGTCATAATTATAAAATATAATAACGTAGTAGGAAGCAAACACGAATATAGATATGGCACATGTGATGTATGGAAAGTTAGTTCAATGTCCATTTGCCATACTTAGAACAAGCATTAAGACTTAACATTTGTGTATCAGGGTAGGTAGAAAAATAAATTTTTAAATAAACATACACGTACAAAAGAGTATTTTTATTGAAAATCCCTGAAAATAGCTCGAATTTAAAGAATTTTACTCTATTAACCGTTACATATATATAAATATAAGCCACAATATTATTTTATTTTCATTTTCTTATCTACACATTTCTTAATATTCTACGAAATCCTATGAATCTTACGACACTTCCTGCTCTCTTCATAACAAACTGCTCGCCACGCCAAATACAAATTAATCAAAACCTCAGTCAAACGAATTTTTCCATAAACTAATCACCTTCAAAGACTCGCTTCAAACTTCAAAGATACCTATTTTTACTTCGTTTTTACCTTTCTCACGATCAATGGACCACAGTCGGCGGAGGTCATGCATTTTAAGCTCACCCTGTATAAGCAGACGTCGAGGTCGACCTCACGATCGGACTGATGACATTTAAAAGTGCTACGGGAAGGTATCGACATCGACCGAGAGAAAAGGGCGAGAGAGAGATGATCTGGGCGAGGGAGAAGAGGCAACGAACTACGTGCGAGACAGAGTAAACGGACAGACAGACGAATGGATAAAGAGAGAAAGGAGAATCGTAATGGGAGCGAAGGAGACCGATCGTCGACCCAGACGAGAAAACTGCAGTGAAAGCCCGGCTCGCATTCTGGGCCAGACGGAAGAAACACGAAGCAGACGGTGTAACGGCCTCTCCCTCTCTTCCCTCCTCTCTCTTTCTCGTTCTGTCTCTCTCGTTCTCGCTCCTATCGATCGCTCCCTCTCGATTCGCCACACGGCTGGTCGCGTACGCGTCGGCACACGCTCGTTTTTCCTATTTTTCTTCTAAAGAGCCCGGTACCAGAGCGAGTATCCGTCGACTTTCGCGCTCTTCCATCTGTCGAGGGCGAGGGTGGCGGAATGCTTGATTATGCAAACGACGGGGCCGCGATTTGCCCAATCATTCGGACAACCTTCCAACGCGATTCTGACGGCAACGAAATAACACCAGGATGAATTATGAGATACCCGTGCACTCGTTGCTGTGTTTTTCTTCTTTTATGCGATCTTTTCGTCTTTTGGACGTGGGAAACTATCTACTAGATGTGGCAGGGTATTAGATATAGTATCAAATATTCGATATTTTCCATCTTTTTACGTCGCACATTATGCGTAGTATTGTATTTTTTAATGAACTTTTTAGTTATTAAAGGGTATATATATCCACTTTCGACAAAGCTGCCTGAAATTTTAGCGCGTGTGAAAAAAATGTTTCTATTTTTCATAACTCATAGAACGAAGATCTTCCCTATAGTTTCAAAAGGGTTTAATTTGGAGAAAATTAGCACAACTTTAGAATAGCAGAATATTATACCATTGCGATTAATCGTATCATAGCTTCCTCAAGTATTATCGACCCACAATAACAATAAGATTTTCAATTTCTGTCTTCGATTCTTCGCTGAATGCTACGATACATATTTGTCAATAGACGACAGTGAATAAAAATACGGATACATAGTTTACGATAAAAAGCTGTATGTAATGCAATTTTCGAGAAAAAGATATTCTTTGCAAAATTGTAAATAGTACTGAATAAACGATAACGCCTTAACCAATAATGCAACCGATTCATCATCGATGAAAATCATGATGAAAATCATGATGAGACATTAGTCACCATTTCGAAAAGTGGTCGACTCGACTAAACGTGATTAAACATTGATAAATCGTGAATCAACGATCGTCAGACGTCAAACGTATTTCCTGAGAATATTAATAGATCAATTCTACGCAAGACTAGCTTATCGAAATATTATTACCACGGGTTGAAACAAGCCGGTTCCGTGGACGGTAGACGGAAGCTGTAGATAAGCGTGAAATAGAAGCAGAGACAAGAAGAGAGGCGCAAAGTAACACGTGGGCTGCGCGATTAAAACAATAAAAAATGAACGTCCAGTCTCTTGATATCAGATTTGCTCTATTTTACGCCGGGCATCCGTTCACGTCGCGCTTTACATGCGTCTAATTAGCTAAATTATCGACGCTCTGACTATACACCTTACGCGATGCTGACAAACTTTTGCGGAGATCAATGTTAGACTTATGTAATATCGACGAGTTGACACGAATTTGCATTGTAAAAAAGGGGAAATTAATTCGCATATACGTATTGCATATACGTATATCAATTTAAATTTTAAATGTACATTTTGAACTGTATATAGCGTACTTATATATATATATAATATATATATGTACATGTAATAAAATATTGTATTAGTTTAACAGTAATAAAATTTGGTTTATTAGATAAGTATAAATTAAATATAAAATTGTTATTAATACAAAATGAAGTTCCATTAGGAACAATTTTCAAATGGTATCATTGACTGATAATAGCTTGGACTTTGTTAATTTTAGAATGTTAATTTTAGTTTATATTCGGTATTTCAAATGATAAAGACTATGGAATGACATTGTAAATTGCACGTATAAATTAAAATTTAAGTTGGATAGTCCAAATGTTAATGAAATGTATTTCCAAATCGTGGCTACTTATGATTCAACTACGGCAGTTGAAGCCTAAATTTTGGTAAAATAACGGATAATTGGTAAAATTAAGTATTTCACGATGGCATCTTCTTCGAATTCTGTTCTTTGCAATAATTTAAATCGCGTGAAATATTATAAATATTGAATTCTTTAAATGTACATAATCTAAAACGTTATATAGCCCGATAATTAACAAGTCAAATTTCCTACAGATACGTTTGTTAAATATTTGTTACATAAATGTCTCTCTTATCTGTAACTTCGATATGAAAATATCATTACTAAAGAGAAACTCAATCACCTACAATAGATGACATTTTATCGATCGAGGTAATTCCCTGCAAATTGCAGCGTCATCGCGGTATATAACTATATTTTTAAACAATTACCTTAATACATCCCATAAATTCTCAATTACGTCGCATACGCAAAATATTCATAATAGTAATCTTCTAATTTACATGGCGTTCTTGCACAATACTTAATCAATATTATAATAGTAATACTAGCGAATCGACAAATTAAGAGTTCATCTTTATTGTTTTACTATTTCGTATCGAACAGAACACTTAAATTACATTTAGTAACTAGTTAGTTTTATTACCAACCTTACCGCCGTTATGTAAGAGAATATACTAGCGTTAGTAGTTCGTGGCTTGTAACTTGTAAAATGTCACTAACGCTATGAATTCAATCGTGCAAGAGAGCCGGAAAAAAAATAAATGTAAAATTGATTTCATTTGATTAACATACCACAAGGGCCATGTCGCGTGGTTTCGAACCCTGAACGTGAAGGATTCGTGCGCCCAGCTCAAGCAGCTTTCTCCTCAACTGTTTCACAGAGACGCCGAGCGTCTGCATGCAGCGACGCCTCAGCTTCATTTGAACCGTGCCGCCAGGTTGTCGACGTGCTGGAAACCACTGGCCGTCAGCTGTCAAGCTGGCATATAAACACTCTCGACTCTCGCGTCCCGTTGCTATTCCGTCAAACCTGCTCTTTCCTCGAATTTTTCGTCATTGCTCACTTTTTTTTACTCTTCTTTTGTTCTCACGTTCAACAAAAGTTCGTTAGAAAATTCTTCTTATATATATATATATATACAATTATATAACTTTTCGCGTCTTTCAAATTTTTCGAAGCAACGGATAGGAAAGAAATTGAAGAACGCATGCGCGAACGTTAAAGCGTCATGATAGGTGACAGACAAGAGCTATTCAGCGTGTCTCAACGACGTCTTTACGTCGACGATCGATCTTCGATTATGTTAAGAGGAAACGACCTGATTTCAGCTTAATTCGATCCGTTGAGTTTCGTCGTACATATATGCCACTTGACCACAGACTATACGGTTGTTTAACGAGTGTCGTTCTTCGATAGCGTGGTGTTCCTTTTTTTCTTTTCTTTCACGTCCCACCGATATTTACAGAACACTCCTTCGAACTACGTCTCGACTCGTCCGTATTGCCTCTGTGTATCCCCTATGTATTCCCTATTTGTGTGTGCACGAACGTATATACAAGTTGGCGCGGATGGTCACGCGAAGAAAAAGGCAAAGAATTCCCGGAGACTTCTGCGAAGGAGGCACCGTCGTCTCGCGGCCGAAGACCGGGTGAAAAGGAATCCTCTTGTGTCACTCGCAAGCCGAGACATTAAATAATGCACCGGTACACGCGTCGTCTTTTGACAGGTACGACCTTGACTTTCGAACGCCAGACTCGTTTCTTACTGCGTTTCTCTCCGTCACTCGCTTTTCTACCACGATTCTTTCGAAACAATCTTCTCGTATCTGCACGAACGACTCGCGTTCATCGTCTACGTCTAACAACAAACTTCTTTCTTCTCGATCGTCGATGCGCGACTGCCAGTCGGCTTGTCGCCGTTTTTCTAGCCCAGGCGGCCACTCGTTCACGAAACACACAGATAGACAGATGAGACGCACGTTAGTAAAAAAAGACGCACTCTGTTGGCCAACTTCCCGCTTGTGACTGCTCCGTGGCCCACCTAGAAATGTCAGTGGCGGTCTTGCCAAAGTCGATGATTTCGATGACACGACCTCTGATGCTACGTTCTGAATTACAACAAGAACCACAGTGTGTGTTTTCGTTCTTATTTCGTATACGCGTCTGCAGATGTGGATTAATGGAAAAGAAAATTCATGCACTGCCGGAGGATCTCGTTTTCCTGTACTCGTCGTGCCGCTAAAGAACGGTTCGTCCTAGCGGTCGAGTCTCTTCTTCGCACACCGTACCTCGCGACAAACTAGAAAGCGGAATCAGCTCCGCAATGGAAAACCCTGAACGAAGTCTTCCAATACATCCGACACGTTCCAAGTCCAGCGGCAGACTGAATTCGTCCGGTGGCTGTCAGGCCGCAGCACCGTCGACGCCGAGCGTTTCTCCCATCCACTGCCGCGCAGACCCTTTCCACCAGTCCCCCCACTACTCATAGTCGGCGCAGCGGTCGCATTTACCTTTTCCTCTTGCCTCTCCAACGTCCTAACCACGGCTTGCAGAAAGACTCCCGACTCCCGATCTATCGCTGTTCCTTTCTCTGTCTGATACACTGGCAGACGCCGCGCCGCGTCGGTGCGCGCACACAGAGAGTCAGCAACGTGTCTCCGCGTACCCTTGCAGCGGGTGTCCTGCGTGCAATAGTGTCAGTACGGTATCGACGTAGCGAACTGCATGTGAGACACGAACATAGACGAGCAAACACACGCGTGGCCCGGGCCAGCAGCCGGTTAAGCCAGTACATATGTCGCGTCGCGTCGCGTCGTAGCGTAACGCAAAAATCATCCGCGTGCTGGTGTCGACAGTGATATCCTAACGATAGGATGGCGCGCTGTTATCCTGGTAGAAAGGAAACTGGCGAAAAGGACTCGATACGGTGACATTGCTGCGCGGTTTCGTAGCCTGAAACCGTTCGATTAATCGCGCGTGATCGCTGCAACTTAATTAGCAGAGACCTCGGGGCAGGTAAATCACGAGAGAGATATACGTATCTTGAGTATCGAATTATCGGAGATTGGTGAGAGACGAAGAATATCGGGCAATATTTATTCCTTTATCGTCCATTACTTCCACCCACTAACGCTGTCCTTGGACGATTTCTCGACGAGAAGGATTCCGGAAGGTCATCAAATTTTCATCGACGGTGAAACGCGCTCACGATCACAGCGCGCGGAAGGTAATGTACCTTTCGCCGGTAGTGCGGAAGATAAAATCCCGGAATTTGAAGTGTCGAAATCTCCAAAAAGGAGGAAGGAGGACTACGCGTATCCGGCTAGAGGGAAGGGCGAAACGAACGAACGAGCAAGCGTCGAGCGCGCACGCACGCGTGCGTGCAGTTACGCACATTCACTCGCGCGAATTATTCTCGTCGACGGTGCTCCAGCCGGTTCCATTAATTCGAGTGTGCTACTCTACCCTGTAGAGGGTGAAATTACCCTTGAAATTATAACAGGTTGATACTTCAACCGCACCGGCATCGACCACCGTCGCTCAGTGCGATCGATAACACTTGGTCGATGCGATATAGGTAGCGGGTAGGTACCGTGTATACGTCGGTTAGAGAATAGTCTTCAATTAAGCACGCCAGAAATGGCAGTGACAAAAGAAGCTGGCTGCTCGTCGAATCGTTCGACCGAGTCACGTCTCGAAATCGGATAATCGCCGCTGCCAATTAAGCCCCGTCAACCGACTACCGATCGCGCTTCACTCTCCACGCAGATGCGCGTTCGATCTTCGACCCGGTTCGTCGTTTCCATCGGGCCTTTTGTCGACTTTAAATTATCGAATTATCGAATTATCGAATACTATCGTATAATTTCCTCGATTGACCTCGATCGTCAAAAAGGATCTGTTCCTGGAGGAAAACTCCTCCACTTTGTTCTCGATCACGAATAAGCCTATACACGGAGGCAACTGGCACGATGCGCGTTGCACAGACGGTCACGCACACATAACTTCTTTCCGCGGCACCACCAGACGCTGCTAACCCCCACCAACGTGCCTACGTCTAACACCAAGATGCCAAAATCTCACAGACGAATTCTCACACCCGCGCATGGTTGTCGTGAGAGGAAAAGAGAGTAAGACGAGATGAGCACGAGGTTAGAGCGAAACAGGAGACAGGCAAGAAGAGACAGTCTCGCAAGAACTGTTCGAGTATACGGGCTCTCTCACTCGCGACGCGACGTCGTCGTCGGTAGTATAGGCGCGCCTTAAGGAACTTCGACGCCTGACCTTACATCGGCCAAGGTCGTGCCACGACGAAACGTGTGCCGCCTCTAATGTCGTTTTGACTGACTGCGATCCGTGTTTTGACGAGCAGCGGACCGTGCATGCGCCCGGTCATCGGGACGGAGGTAAAACGCGCAACCGGAGAGAAGCACACGTGACACACCAGAGGAGAGACTGTGGTGCAGCTTTATTTCTACCGGAGTCGGACTATTTCGACCGAGACCGAACTTTTCCATTAGGCGACGCGAGCAGGGCTCCCGTGGCCCTTAACGACACCCGTCTCTTATATTAAATTCCGGTTTTCGTGGTGAAAGTATTTCGATACAGAGGACCCTGCGCAACGGTCTCTCTCAGGGGAGGAAGCTGTATGAGAAGCATTATCCGTACGAGCCTCTAAGACGTAACACAATTACGTAATTAACTTTCTGAGCTTCCGCGGAACTTTCCGCTGCAACTTTTCAGGTAGCGAATCAAGGTTTCTCTCTTTCGATTGTGAATTTCGAGGCCTAGGGTGTACACTGTGTACGCTCTTATACCCTTGCACGGCACGCGTCTAGCTAAGGCAAACTTTTCTCTTCGTTTTGCACCACGTAATTGTTCCGCGCGGCTAAACGCGTAGCACAGCTTGAACATTTTCGTGGCACGGCTAAACTTTCCCTTTCGTTGGCTCTCGTCTGTTTACCGGCGGGGCAGGGTTCGCGATCAAAACAACCGCGAGCCTCAGACACGATGCACTCATCGTACGATCGTACTTGGTCTCACAGGGTGTTTCTCTTTCTCTTTTGTTCCTCGTATCTAAACGCGTATACATTATATCGCAACGCGTGTAGATAACGGAATCTGCTTGGTATGGTCGCACTGACGACGGCGACCACGACAGCGATAGCACCGGTGGTTTTATCGCGCGAGAGAGTCGAGCGCGTGTCTGGTCCGTGCGTGTGGACGCGGCTTAATACGCGCCATCAGTCGGACGAAGACAGCCACTATAGACCACTATAGAGAAGGAGAAAGATCATTACATAGAGAGTGAGCGAGAGAACACGTTTGCCAGAAAGGGAAGGAGAGTCGCACGAGGCAGTTGCGCGCGCGAGCGTACGTCTGTGTGCGACTATGGCCGCGTGTGCGCGCCGTCTAGACAGGAGGTTGTTGGGGCCGAACGAGGGTCGGCGGAGAGAGGCGAAAGACGACGCTGTGCTGGGTTCGGTTGGAGGGATTCGTACGGGGAGAAGGTGGGGTGGATACGGGTACGAGCAAAAGCAGCGTAGTAAAGAGGGGGCAGGGAAGGCAGCAGCAAAACGAGATAGTGGGGAGGGTATGATAACCGGCTATCATATCTCAGGGCCGCTGCTACGAGTCCTCCGCGTTTCCCCTTTCTTCTCCGGCGATCCTTCTCCTTCACCCTACACAACCTACCCTCGCTGTGTGTGTATCTTCACCTTCTTTCGCCGTCCTGTTCCTCGTCGAGACGCTGCTACACCGACCAGTGCAGAGCAACCTCCTCCACCTTCGTCGACAGCTTCTGCTTCTTCCTTCCTCTTCGTCTTCGTCTTAAACCCTTTCTCTACTCTTTATTCCATCCTCTACTTTGTCCACCTTTCCTTTTACCAACCCGTTTTTCTTTCTTGCTCTTACGATTAGTTTATGCGGTTCTTCTTCGACCTCTCTCCATCTCCCTCTCTCTCTCTCTCTCTCTCTCTCTCTCACTCTCTCTCTCTCTTTCTTCCATCCCACTTGTTCCCCTTCTGCTCCCCCCTTCCCTTACAAATCGACTTCGCCGCGACGTGGCCCAGACGAAACGCGATAACTCTGTCCGTGTGCTCTCTTTTCCCGTTTTTTCTTTTTTTTTTTTTACCCTTGCCCTTTTCTTCTCTTTCGATTACGCTCGCCCCCTTTTATTTGCCCTCCGCGAGAGACATCGCGCAGCCTTATCGCGGGGATGGGGTTGTGCCGGGTGCGCCGTGCTTCCAATCGCGCTCTGTCCCTGAAACCGATACATATATATACGCGTCGTTCCACGAGCGTATCGCGGGCTACGAGGCTTCCAAGACGATTGTCGACTATGCTCGATAACACCATGTCCGTCCATGGAAATGTTGCGCGACGCTTTTGTTACGTGAGATACCTGTCCAGGCTAGAATATCCACTTTCAAGCGAACCTTTTCCAGGATTCGTTCGAGGAAAGCGCTGCGTTAAGCGGTTTAGAGTTTAGAGATGTTCCAGAAGATTCGTTCGTATATAGTAGTGTGTGGACAGGTTCGTAAAGAAAAACTGTCTCGATTAAATAATACGTCTATTGTGGGAACGTAAGTACGTGCGTACACGCTATGTACATACGTAAATTTCGGGGCTGGATAAGTTATTCCTCTAACGTAGATATTTTCGTTTGAAGTTGAGTCTTTTTAACGATTTGCGAGAATTGAGAAGGAAAGTCGAAGGCAACGTAGAGTTAAAAATGCCTTCTGATTTAGCTTATTTGATTCGGAATTGTTGAACAGAGTAATTTTTCAGCGAGTCTTCGGAATTATAAAGAAAATTAATCTCAATGTTGTAGCAAGCAGTTGATTCTAAAGAAAATTTTAACTTCGTTTTAATTTTAAAATGATTTTAAAATACACAAAGAACATTACGATGAACAAATATCTTGCGAGTATTTTAAGCTTAATAAATAATAGCGAGTTCTTTCTTAAGACAATTAAAAATAATGTAGTCTTCTATTTTAATAAAATTTGGCAGGCAATTTGTCAAATCAATCGAGCCATTAAGATGCTAAAAAAAATTTTTTTTTCGGCAATTAGCATCTCAAAATGCCCGCCACCTACGCAAATACGTTTTGTTGTGTTTCGTCCTTTATTCGATTATGAGAATACCTGCAAGTGATACCACTTACCTACGTGGGTAGATCTCCAAACCTAATACGTTTGTATCAACAGAAAGACAATTTGTCGTTGGAGAAACACAATGTACGATCAATCTTGACAGTAGAGTCTAATATTCCTCTCGATTGATTTAATTTAGTTTCCGTACATACATTGCGGCTATTTACTTAAATATCAACATGACTAATTTATATAACTAAGTTCTCATTTTGTTATATGTAACCAGAATTTAGTTGAGAATTCTAGAAGCTTCAATAGTTGAGTGTCTTCAATTCCAAAAATCTCAACAAACACGTACGAGTATATACATATAATTAAACCAAATGCATATTAATGTTAAACGAATTTTAAAACAATGATTTAATAAATAAAATGTGTAGTAAAAGGTTTGAGAGACTACACACGTCTGTTAAGAATAAATTCGTCAATAATATCCATTTTTCATGACAGTCAAAATCCATCCGAAAATCCCTAACATCCAACGCGCGAAATAAAAAATCACACCTGACCGATGAACAAAAAACGCATCAACGATCGTTTCGATCACCAGTGTTAAGATAATATCGTTACGTTCTCCTGAAAAGCTTCGGACCGTGTATCGAGGTATCGTACTCCAGTTTGATCGATGTCACCAGCAAACGTGCATGCAGGACAAAGTGAAACGTGAACTCGAAAACGTGACTCTGCTGTCAGGAGCAGCGCCGATTGCCACGAGGTAGCCGCCAGCTATCCTGGTCGTGTCCTGTTCGCTGTCGCGTCGTATCCCATGGACCGGCTGGACGCAGGAATATCGACGCTCGTTTCGCCCTTATATTTTTTTTGCCCTTGTCCGCCTCGATCGGGTGTCGTCTGCCAGCTCCAGCACACCCTGGGGACCAATATCGGCCCATGTCCATTTCGCACGGCAGATTATTTCGAATGTCGTTAGAAGAGGGAAAAAGAACAGTAAAAACAACAAAAGAGAAAGAGAGAAAGTGTATATCGTTGAATCGCACACGCGTATCGAAACTCGCGTAGCTCACGTATTTCCAGGCGCAAGAATCTCTGATCCCACACCAGTGTATACTGTGCACCGTATTTACACTGCTGGTCATAAGTATTATATTACGATATGGAAGACATTTTTTTCTGATAATTTACTAATTAATGGAACGCAGATCTCTATGCATTTACGCGAAATTTGATTTTTACGTAGGCAATCAAAATACTCTAATATTCTGGTTATTCAGCAAAATACAGAACACTATAGCATTCTGGTTATTTAAATAGATATTTTTTATATGTTTACTAATTTTATTTTATTTTATTTTAATTAATATTTAGCTTTTTAGTATTTAAAATTTTGTATGTCAACTTTTTCAATAAGTGTAGCGAAGAAACAGGTGTCCTAATATGTATAATATCTACTTATGGCTGTACACTTTCCTCGTTTCTCATCTTCGATCGTCCTCCATACGCCTCCAGACTATTGATTTCATCAAAAATCCGCGAGGTCTGACTGTTTGTTTTTCTCGTTCGTCACCGCTTTTTGGTACAAGACAGTAGATAGGAGATAGACGAGTAAAAGAAGGAAAAAATCATCGCTGGGATCCTCCACACGAAATCTCGTAAAATCTTTTATACGTGGGCCTGGTGTAAGGATGCGACGCGAAGTTGGGAAAGGATATTTCGACAGAGGACGTTTATGCGCCGATATCTGCGCTGTAAATTTTAATTCCTGCGATCCGATGGGTTGTCTCCGTTCCTCCGCCTTCTAAACCCTTCGCTTGCTTGTTATTCAACGATTGGTCAGTTTTTCATGAAACCAATATCAAGCCGAAGGATTTTCAAGATTAGAGTAACCGGCGCGGCGATAATTCGCGCGTATTGTAAGGCCGAAGGCTGCGAATATTATCGATACAAGCCGATAAGACAACCCAAGTGACGTTTTCTAAAGAAGAGCAACTGATAAGCACATATACGAATGTATGCATGCGTTTGGAAGCAACGAGAGCGAGAAAGATGGAGAATTTCTCCATTTTTGGCCGATGTGAGGTTTTTTCAAGGAGATAAAAATGCAAGAGTCTTTGTTTGCGAGACACGATTGATATAAATGAGGATTATCGAGGGAATTAGGAGAAATAATACGAGGTAGGTTGAAGAAGCTTCTGGAAATATATTTGAAACTATAGTTGCATAAGCATGTTGATGAGTTCGATTTACTTGAACATGATCTTTTTGTTTCGTTAGGCTGTTTTCTATGTTTCAAATTCACAAATTCATTATTAAATCACAAAATAATATTCTACTTTACTTGCTATATGAATTTCTCAGTTTCATTTCAAAAGTGAAATAAAGGTACAGTAAAATGGTAAAATTTAACGCTAATGGATTTGATCCTCTTGTAATTTATATGTTACATTTTGGCGCGGATAACTCGTTGTCTGGAGACGTAGACAAGGGAAGTTAGTCATTCGCTAAACTACTATGCTCGATTTTGCTGCTAGCCGGTATGCAAATCTGCAATTATACTACTCTGAATAATTAGAACTTGCGTTTGGAAGCTGAATAGAATATCAGATCCTGGGGAACAGTGGCAAAAGCCACGACTGAAAAATAATTAATGACACGGGGAATTTGCTGAATATTTACTTAAGAATATACGCCGACTCTTGAATGGACTAAAATTTCAATTACTTTCGTCAGAATAATTTACAACGTAAGAATTAATTTGATCAAAATTTTGTTGAACGTTGTTACTTTAAAAAAATCATTTAAACCTATTTTTGAATACGTAACTTTCGTTTTATCGATGTGCGTAAGTTTTATCATTACGTGATTTCTTCGCAATGTCAGCGAAGTTTCTGAAAATTAAATTGGCACGATTCTAATGAAAATCAAGTCGAGAGTGTTTCGTAATTTTTTCGATCGTACCGATAATATTTACGATCATTGTCACGTATTTCACGTGATTTCATTCTTCAACCCACTATATCTGGTTATATCATCGTTCTTGCGATTTATCTTTACGTTCTTTCGAAACTATGACCTCTTACGATATCTAGACACACATTCGTCGACCAACTTAATTCCCAACATTCTTGTACGTCTCACTTTTGTCTGCTCTCGTTTGTCTTCCGTTGCTCAATAATCCTCCAGACTGATAAAACATGCTGTAGACACGAGACTAAGCTTCGTGTTTCTCGCGACAGCAAAACTTCGATTCCTCTATCAAATCTAACGTAAACTTCTTCTATTAAACAAGAGAATAAAAGAACTTTTTTATAGTCCATTTCACTTTCGGTATTCTTCTAGTATTTTCTATCTATTTTTAATATCATATTTATGGATATTGGTTTTTAAAACTAATCGTAAATTAATTACAAACATATTTACGCTATTTCGAATATCTATTTTTCACTAGATATTCGATCGAAAATTAATGGCTTGAATACAGACGATTCTAAGTCTAACGATCGAACCGAATCTCGAGAGTGTCGAAAAATCAAATTCGCCGTTGACGAATAAATCCAGCAAAAGTCGAGTAATCAAAAAACATGAAATCACCGAATCGGAGAGCTGCAGTCATTGTGCGCGGAACGATCGTTTCGCGCTTCAAGAGTCGAGCCATGCTCCTGTATTTATGGAATGGACCACGTTCATCAGTCAGTTGGGAATAAATTATGGAATTTATTTGCGCGCGTCGATATTTGTCAGCGAAGCGAAACGAAAAACGCCGCTTAATTTATGCTTGGCGTTGCTGGTGCCTGTACGGGTGCATATCCGCGCTACGAATTAAAATAAAGCTGAGCCGAGGATCGAGTGAAACGAATACGAGAGAGAAAAAGAGAGTGTGCAGGATATATAGGGTGTCACGGTACAAACGGCAGGCAAATGATTCTACATGAAGAGATAAGCGAGAAATGTAAAATAAAATTGTTGAGAAAATAAAATCTTTGACAAAATTTGAAATCGAAATTTCGTTATGTAAAAATGTGAAAATATGTGTATTCGGCTAATTCCAAACTTCGTACGACTGAACAATTAACAGGAGGTTATTTTACACGAGAAACGTAGAATAACGTTTTCTCGCGCGACTCTCCGTTTTCGAAAAAAAGTCAAGTTCGAGAAGTTAAGTACACGCTAACTTGGTTAATCCTGATCGAACAGAAATGGAGAACTCTCGGACCATTGTGCATTTTAAGAAAGTCGAAAACGAATAAGATTGTTTTGAACGAAATTTTCATGAAAATTAAGTTTAAAGATATAAAGCTATAATCGAGGAAATTTCATTCTACATTTTCGACTAATTTTCGCTTGCAAAATAACCTGCTGCTAATAAAATTATTAATGCGCTTCTATCCAGTTAAGAATTAACCGAATACACACATTTTCATATATCAGCTTAAAAAATTGTTTAATTTCATTTTCTCGTAAACGATGGTGTCACGAGAAAAACTTTTATTCCACGTTTTTGACTGACTTTTTAAAATCACCTCTCCGCTGATTGTACTATACTTAGTGTGAAATCGCGTATAAGTTGTATAAGAAAGAAAAAAAAAAAAGAAAAGGGAGGACACAGTTCAAAATGTTTAAGCCGAGATAATTCGCGAATTCTGATGAATTTTTCAGAAACGATCATTTCGTGCGAATCTCGGCCAAACGGAAGAACATAGCGATAAAATAGATCGTATCGATACGAGGATGAGGATGGAAATTTTCTAAGGGTCGACGACACCACCGTGTGTAACTGTTAATCGATACTCGTCAAAGGGGTGAATTGTCTTATGGTTCGACCGGCGAAAGTGAAAGTCGCGACGCTGCGGGTCGATAAACGTGCTTAACGAGCCAGGAAAGAAGGGAACACCGTTTCGTTTTAATACGGTGCAGTTCCCATTATCTCTCGGTGGAAACCAGTATTTAATAATGAGTGGAATTAATTACGGTGGGGAGTGTTTTCTTCGTTTGTATTGCATTTTAATTGTCAGTATTATTAACGATTGAACTGTGAAAATAGATTTTATATCGAAATGAAAAATATAGGGAAATAAGATTTTATTGGTATAGTTTATCAAGAATCGTTTAGTTCAGGTAAAATAACGTAGTAAGTTTATCGTCGCTAGTCTGATAATCCTATTGTTAATAGATAATACGTACATTTTACTTAGACTCGCGTGTACTTTGGTGGTGTATTATAAAATTCAATATCTTTTAATTTGACTCTAAATTGTTCAATGTATTTTGACGTTTAAAGTCTTCCGATTGTCAATCTCCCTTGTAATTTTATGATCTATTCTACTAAAATTTACACTCCGATATGAAACAGAGTTTAGTGTTCTTCGTCCTGAGTTCAGATTTTGTCAATTTATTTAGTACGTTACTCATTTCACAGCCTGTTCTATCGCGGTATTTACATATTAACTGTAGTATTATTAATTATACTTATAGTATATATTAATTGCAGTAGTAATAATTGTAATTCAATGTACTGGTATTTCGCAGTTCACTCTGCCTTTTGTAAATTCTTTATTTCACAATTTCCCTTGAATTTTTCTCCACGTTCGCTAGCATAATTATAAGATTGCTTCAAATCATCGTTAATGAACACACACGATTAAAACTCTTATTCATCCGGCTGTTACTTACAACGAAAAAGATAAAAAAAAAAAAAAAGGAAGAAAGAAATACGAAAGAATATATAAATCATAAAGAGCGACGATTAATTAACGAAGCGAATAATCTCGACAAAAATTCCGGAAATGCGGAGCACCTGAGCGTCTCCCGGCCAGCTGGCGATATCGAATCACGCGTTGTGACAGCGTTTATTGACACGGTACGATTTTAATCAAGTCGATGATTCACCTGGCTCTGATCCGACATGCTGCTATCATGCCGCGTGCGTGCATCTATCGTCGCGATGCACGGCACGATCGACGACCAAGTTGTCCGTAAAACGACAGATGCGGTGCCGCGACGCGGCTGTCCGCTTGCGTGGGTCCATCCACGTAGCCGTAATCGTTATCACTTAATCCAAGTTCTGATTACGATACGCTAGCCGAAAAAAAGCCGGCGCAAATACACGTTGCAACTCTTAACAAAGTGAATTAGTTTGATGGCTCAAGAGTCAATTAATTATTATCAAGCTGTGAACGTTTATGTACAGTCATACGTAGAAGTTACTCTATATTTTCTAAGAATCCTATATTTATTTAAATAATACGTATAAATTAATTGATTAAGTATTTATATTACATTTATTTTACAATACCATTTTGCCATACTTGTAACAAATTTTTCTATTTTCTATTTTATAGAGAAGTTATATATTTTTTCGATAAAAACCAATGCGATGATTCCTAAAAATATTTGAGTATTTAGGATAGAAAACTTTTGCGAATATATTATGTTTTATATTATACAAATCATGGAAAATATTTCATTGACAATAATGAATAAAGCGTAGATATTTACGCAAATTCGTTGCACGTTTGATTTTGTTAAAAATGCATAAATACCCGCAGTCTAGCGATTTGCAGGACGCTTTCTCCTGGTTATTTGAATAGCGAAAGACGTATGATTATTTGTGTTTCAACATAGTACTGCAAATAAGATTTGAATACGCTTCGTCATATTATGAATAAATATGCAAGGTGTTAATTGGTGTAGGAAACAGGTCCACAGAGTCGATTATATTACGTTTCGAACGAATGAAAAGTACAGACGCAAGCTTTACGTCTGCTGGTCTGGAGACGTCAATAGTCACATGTTTCGTGTAAATATTTTGAAAAAATATTGTAAGAAAGAAACATATGCACTTGTTTATGAATTTTTTAATTCGCGAAAAATAAACTAGGATCGAAGAAACTAAAAAAGAACGTATCAATTTAAATTCCATTTCCTCGTCATCATCCATAAAAACACGAGTTTTTATGAAAATTCTCAATTTATCTAATATGTTTAATCGTTTACGTAGAATCTGCACGAATTCTATAATTATAACTGACAATATTAAAACCGTAAATCTACAGTTGTTGAACTCATCACCTTTCGATAAATTAACATCAACAAGCCGAAGAACTGTGACAAAAACAGTTAATCGAGTGCGTAGGCATCACCAGTTTTCTAACTATCATTAACGAAGAAAAAAACAGGCGATAGTCGTTGATAATTAGTGGAAACACCAGTGACTGATTCCGTCAATGCGATCTAAAAATATCCAACGGTTCGCAAATGTTTCCGGGGTTGTGCAAAGTTCGTTCATGATTATCGTGATTTCGCCAATTCACTTGGGGTCTCGCAGACCCCACGATTGTCCAGAATATGAAATATGTGAAAATATAAAAAGAAATATAAGAAATTTTATCGTTATACTTTTTTACCGAATTGTTAATCTGTTCTTCTATTTTTTTCAGCATAATCTTGCGCCTATTAGATACGAGTACAGTTATATTAAGTTTGTAAGATAATTTTCTGTTTCATTAAAGAAAACTTAAATTTTATTCATGGACCACGTAATACGTTAATCGAATTAATAATCGAATTTTTCAGATAATCAAATATTTTGCCATACGAGAAAAGATTATTTATTTCGAATATCCGATATGTCAAAGATGCATTCATACATACATGTATATAGATAGTACATAAATTTTGTAAACTTCTCAAGTTACGTAAATTAAAAAAAGGTGAAACGATATACATAGAATCCTCAGATTTAAAATAACGTATAAAAAGTATTTAGCGAAAAGAGGAAGATTTAAGAAATTGATACAACGAAGATGAACATTTTATATGTTACGATACGTTGATGTTTAAATAAAAATAGTCCGCTCTTCTTTAGTTCCCATTCTTCTTTTCCTATCCATTTTACGAGAGACCATTTCCAAATTTGTCTCTGATCGATGTTCTGGTAATAATCGATGGTTCTATCGTGTAAACTTTTCGTCAAAAAATTATAATTACGTTATTCGACCAAATCATACGAGATAAATATAAATATTTTTTCAAAATTATCGTAACAGAAAATATGCAAATCCCAAATAATGAAAAAGTATCAAATTAACTTATGCACTTAATAAACTAGGTTTATATAAGTTTCGCGTTGGCTGTAGGATTCCAGCTAACTCAAATTAATGATACCCAATGTACTAGACAAATTTGAACGTTTGGCTAAGTTCAATTTGTACTAGTACTAAGTTAGCTGTAAATCGTAGGCAAAATAACTAAACACTGTTACATCAAGTCAGATTTCCACTGTTCTAGGTTTCGAAAAGCAAATACGTGGATCGTGCAGAGAAAATATGAAACACATATGAAAATATATTTTTTTCAAAGAATATCTATCAATATAGTAGTCTCACCCTTTCCTACTATTTTTACTATGCGTTTATGTTAGCGGCAATGCGTCTTCGTGGCGATATAACGACAGATAGCTCGCTACTATTTAACCTCGCTATAATTCATGACTAGGTGGGAGGCTCGATAAGGACCTCAAGGAAGCTCGATAAGGCAGAATGCTTGAATGAACGTTTGGAAAATCGATAGCGGAGATCACGAAATCGCCGAGTCATGAGGTGTCGATGTATATGACTGTTTAAACTGTTCACAGCTTAGAAGATTCATGAGATAGTTTACTAATGGTAAGCGAACTGGTGCGTTGAATCGCCAAAGATAGAGACTTTGCCTGTCTAAAGACTAAACTGAAGGATCTGGCGTCAGGATAGGGAAGGCAGTGATGCCTTTCTGGTAAGCAGACTGTGAGAGATCGCGCGATACTTGTCCCAGAACCTCGAAAGAGTAAAATGTCTGTCCATAAAAGATTCTAACATGTACTGTATATATAATCAAAAGCAATTTATTAGGCTGTCCGAAAAGTTGCTTTCGTTTTATAAGGAAGTAGTAGATGCACGGCATGTTTTGTTTTATCTTATTTTATTGATCCATTTTATTCTATTACTACAAAATGGATCATACACAAATCCATAAAATAATATAAAATAAAAAATACGGTGCATCTATTATCTAACTTATGAAACGAAAGAAACTTTTCGGACAACCTAATATTTACTTGCGAAAACAAAAAATTACCATTCGTTGCAGTTTCTTATTCTAATTTGAAATCCAGGGGCTCGTAATTTAATTAATTCAATTAATAATATAAATAAATATTAATACGCTGAAGTTAATAATATTAAAATAATATCAAATTCTATTAAAATATTCCATTGTCTAATCCTGTAGTCAGTCAGAAGAAAGCTTTTCTCTTACACAGTACTGTAAGTGTTAAGAACATGAATAAGAATACATAATTCTTTGACCGAGTATCGCGCATATCGTTCGACCGCAGCCTCTCGCCGCGACAACACCCCATTCGCAATCGGTCGTGACGTAAACGAATGGAGACACGACGACACGATTCATTACGAGCGTGATAACTCGCGATACGCAGGGGCCACGAATAATTATCTTAATTCTAGATATTAGGACGTTCCACGTGTTTTCGTCGACGTAGTCTGCGATCGTCGATTTATTGGACCGTCGGTCTTCACGGACATTTCGTATTGGACGTGTTGCGTGTCTCGTCGTAGGACGAAATCTTTCTATGATATATGCATACTGTTTTAAAAGTCGACAAACTTGTTCGAAATACGCCTACAGGCTACTCGATTTCTATCGTTATGGGCAAGTAAAAAAATGTTGTGAAAATACGTGTATTATTAATCGAGTTTCGTTTTTGTATCAGAATAAATAATTATCTTTGTATGAAGCGAAGCTATGTTTCGATAGCGATCAGAGTGATGATTCAGCGACGAGTCAGGTGAATCTTTTCGTATGTTTGTAGGTGTTTGGAAATCAGAATAAAGATAAATACGTACAAATACACGCGACGAATAGAAAAATTTGAAGTCAATTTTGACCGCAATTTATGTTGACTATTCCGCATAATTTTGTTATTAATTGAGAACTCAATTATCAACATTAATATGCTTTATTTTCAACAATTTTTTAGAGACAAGTTTTCTAACGCTATAGAAGGATAATAGATTGATATCCTTTTAAATTCTTGGCTTCTATAGTAGATACACAATGATTCTAAACTTTTGATCATTAGTGTATTAGATAAATATACTTTCGATGATTTACCAGATACAAAACGCGTAAGTTCTGTTTTGTTATAATTACTATAGTAAAGCGTGTTTGTTTTTATGTTATATTATATTTCTATAATTGTAGAGAGAAGCGGAATACGATCTAAAAGTTTATTTATTTCCACGTATATTTATAGAAACGATTACACGAAAATTATCAAGTATATTTAATGTATTCACTATGTTGAAAATAGTTTGGTTCGGGGACATTTTTAAAACCGACGTTCCACGATTTTATCAGATTTAAAAAAAAAAAAAACCCATATTCCAGTATTCACTTTTTATAACCTATACGACGATCGAAAGTCTTCAGAACGTCTGTCTGCGTCCTTCGAGAAACGAGACGCTTCAAATACGCTTTCTAAAACGAGTTTCATTCCTTTTGCTTGTCAACCATTAGCAACGTGACCTCATCCCGATACTTTTCGTTCTATTTTACCAAATCTTCCGCCAATGGCATTCTACACCCTCTTTCAGAACTTGGAGGACACTTTGTGGAGTTAAGAAATTTCGTTGTAACTTTGGAAATGGATCGTATACAGTTCGACGTTTCAAACGAGATAACAGGTTTTTAAGATCCTGGTAATTTTCTGACAAATTGTTAATTTTTTTACACACTTATTTATACCTCCATCTTCCACTTCTCGCAAACAAGAAAGATTTTTATCGCTTTATAAGAAGATTTACATCGATAACAATTTTTTCACATTTTCCTCGTGCTTTAAACACTTTGCGATGGTAGAAAAGTGCGAGTGGATAGGAAACGGTGGAAAGGATCCTATGATGAAGTTACAAAAAATATCGAAGAAAGAAAACTAACTTTGTATATCATAGACAATTCCGATCATTTTTGAGTTTCCCCTAAGTATTGGGTTGGCAACTAAGTGATTGCGAATTTTGTCATTAGGTGGTATTGACAAATACATCAAAATACATCAAAATACATCAAAATACATCGTCTGATGACGATAATTGCAATAATTTGAATAATTCCCATAACTTCTCCATTTATGATTTAGATTTAGAACGCGAAATTTCCATAGGTATCCTGATACTTCTGAACGAAGGGGTACGTTTCCATTTCCATCTTTTCGTCCGGTTTCTTCCGTCTCTGCTACGCTTTTTTGCCTACACGCCCACGTCGCGCCGTATGACCAAATAAAATTACGAGCGACTGGTTGTCTCTGTGAAACGGAAAGGGACGACGATCGTCGGACACGCGTCGATCAGATAGCTCGTGTAGTATTTCACGTCGCTATCGATCGATCAGAATCAGAAGCCGCCTAGACGCGTCCGACCGCGCCGCGTTTCGCAAGCTATAATATCTGGCGCGAGAACGCGTTTCGTCGGACCGGTATTCCTGGAGGACAGGTGTCCGTCGAGATCGTGGCACGGATTACGCGGTCGACCAGACGCGGACCAGCCAGTCCACGCGGAATTTTGCGGCCTGGCTGCGACATCGATCGATCCTGGACCACGTGAACGCGACCCGGCGCAGGGATAAATGCGTGCAATTTTCCCTTTGGAGAGCAGACTGTTCGGAGGCCTGACGAATAAGACAAGATGCTTCGATAACAATATTTTTGAATTTCTAAACGTTGATACGTGGAAAACAAAAAGTACGGATTACTATGCAAATGTGGGAAGAGTCGAAGAGGAAGTACTATAGCGCGAAGAAAATGATAGATGGTAGAGTTATCGAAAAACGCTTTTGGATATCGTACGGCGTAATTTTCCGCCAAGATTTTTCGGGCAAAATAATTGAAAATCGTCGATGGTAGCGTATGAGTTTCATATGTTTAACGTAAGGATCAGGAGAAACGTAGATAGTACGGAGGATTATCTTCTAAATGTTATCGTTATCTTTGATAACGAATACACGTTTGTAGGATATCGAAGATACAAGCATTCCGCTAGGGATTTTTCAGATTCAATAGAAAAAATTTTTAGCTGGAAGATGTTGACAAACATTTACGATGAAAAACTGGAAATTACTGCACGTGTCTTGAACGAGCTTGGAGTCTTCAATGAGATAAAGAAAGCGATAAATTATACGATATAAGCTATTTCAACGACCAATGATATGAAATATCGTAGAATTTAATCTTCCGACTTCTGGTGAAATTTCTAGAATCCGATAGAAATATTTTCGAATCGATAGATTTCGATAAATAGTTGGAATTACATATTATCTACACGCATATATAAATCTTGAATGCTCGAGTCATAATCTACGAATAAAGCGATAAATCATAAAAAAACAGTATAGTGACTTATGCGAGTCAATTTGCAGCATCGATGAATCGAGCTTCCACGTAATAGCAGATTTTGGATCTTCTAATTGTTAAACATTAGCAATTAAGGAATTAATCTTTGAAAATTTTCAATGTACGTAGATTTATTTACGAGGCTTACAATATCTCATTCTTTAGTAATCTGTCTTCTTTGACAGTTAAATTAATTCATAGATTATTAAAACTTTATCTTATAGACACGATCGATTATTATCTTAAAGCAATCACGGTATTAATCGATACGGTTCTTTAAATTTAGTTCACGATCTCATTTAGATATGTGTAGCTATGTATGCGCCTAGCTATCCAAGAAAGTCATTATTATCTGAGAATTCGATGGAGTTCAAGGAATATTTCCCGATATGCATTCATGGGAAGCTTAATATATGAAAACCATACGTCTAATATACATAATGTTGTATAAAAACACACGAAATATCTGAACCTCGTAATAAATAGGAGATAAAATATCTAAAATTCTCGTGATATTTAAACCATTCCATACCTTCAACCGCGTTAATAAAAATAGGAATTTCCACGAACATTTACGATCTACCAATCAATTCCAATATACAATTCGCGGTACTCAAGGCAAAGTTAAAAAATCAATGACTAAACTATCGCAATGCACGTAAGATATCAACTTGAAGCATTAAACCAGGACTAAAAACGTATTAATAGGAATTTATTCTTCCAAAAAGAAAGAAAAAGGAAAAAAAAGCATAGAAACGAGAGAAACGTATGTATGGATCATATGTTGATTACTGGAAACTTGATAGAAACGCGTCACGTTTTCTCGGGAAACGGTATCGTTTTTTTTTTCTTTTATTTAAAATCAAATTTATTACGGGCGATGACTCGATGACTAGTTATCAGACTGGGCTGTCCGGGAGACAAAGAAGCCGCCCAGCTGTTAGCCGATCCGCTTAATGGACTTTGGCAAGCCCGACGGCTACTGTTCGCTACGAACGCTTAATCCTTTGCCGACTATCGACGGGTCATCTCGTTAATAAATTACGAGGTGTCGATCGGATGCGAGGTGTTTCGTAATGACACGAACATCGTCCGATCCCGTACAAGTGCTCCTCGTAACATCTACGATTTACATAATCATGTACATATTTTACATGCGTAGGCACGCGTCTTCATACGAGTCGTTCTAATAGTTATGGTTCACGATCTTAGACATAAAAGCGATAAAGAACAGCTTTGACTATTATGATACTGCGCGACCCTTGATTAGACGTGTCTCGTTGCGTACATTCGACAAATATATCGACACTTTAATACAAAGTACAGTAAAACTCCATTTATCTGAAACTTGTCGCGGGACAAATAGTTTACTTCTTTGAACGTCCTTACGATATACAGTGGACGTTATAAACACGTTGAACACAGGTTGAGTATGTTAGTCGTTAATCGACAGAGCGTATCAAATTTTCCAATTCGATTTTCTCGAGTGAAACGAGCAACCTATCTACTATCGTTACCTACTTGTATCACCTACTTGTTAAAATTCAATCGAAACGTACGTACGCTTAACATATTGTCAAAGTTGATTTTCCCAAAAATAAAGCCTGCAACGCGATTTTATTATTCCCCTTTGTCTTATTTTAAATCGTGAAGTGTCGGTGATTTTGCTTTTCGTCAGAAATTTAGAATTATGATGTATACACTGGCAACCAGAAATATTACGGTACCTACACGTTACATCTATTTAAAAAACTAACAAATTTTACTCGGTTCAGTATTTCTCGCTACAAAACACGTTTCACGCGACCAAGATGACAGGCATATGTTAAAATAATTAAAATCAATGACAAGCGTACAATTTGTGTCAAACGTCAGCTGGTGTCTTAAAACTTATGGCCGTATAACGTGTATAATTTCAAATAACTTTCACGAAGAGCAATCGATCGAAAGATGAGTAGATATAGCAGACATAGACGTTTCAGAGGAAGCGGGAGATTCTACGGAGAAGACATATGAAAGAGGAGACGCAGTCGACTACAGACGCAGCAACTGGACGCGACTGGTCAGCCTCTTTCTTCTCTTCTTCTTCTTCTTCCTCTTCTTCTTCTTCTTCTTCTTCTTCTCTTCTACCTCCTCCTCCTCCTCCTCCTCCTCCTTCTTCTTCTTCTTCTTCTTCTGATGATGATGATACAGTCTGCTGCCGTTGCCACGGCTGCTGTCTCGTCTTCTTCTCCTAGCGATGTTCTCCAGGGTGACCGACCTCGACGTCGCGTCGCGCCAGCCAGGCTACGAGAAGCGGATCGTAGTATCTGCAGGTTTTTGCGGCGCTGGCGCGGCCACGCCAGCCGAGTCGAATTGTTGATACTCGCTCGCCGTAAGCCGGATTAAAAACCGACGGGGATTACGCCGGCGCAAATTTATTCGAAACGCGGCCAGGAATAAATGGAAAGCATCCTTCGACGGGAGCACCCTGCGGATTTTCTTTTGCTTTCTTTTTTTTTTTTTTTTATTTGGTTTGTTTTACGTTCCTTTTTTCCTTCTTTTTTCCCGTTTGATGCGAAGGAAGATTTCTGATTTTAATCGTGATCGAGGTGGACAGCTTTCGACCTTGTTCAGCGGAATTGGAGTGGACTTGATGTTTTAGGTTTGGAGACCGTATCTCGGGATCTTCTTCTCTTTTGGTTTCTTTTATTTGATTTCTTTGTTTTTAAGCAAGGACAAATTTTTTTCACCGTAGGTCATGGTCGATTTTAGCAATTTTTGATTTAATTTTGAGCAAACAATTCTAGTTCTTAGATACAGAGGATTAATTTTAGGATCGTCCTGTTTCTTTATCCCTTTTGGTTTACAGCAAATGTTTGCATTTCGTCGTAAGATAAATGAACGAACGACGCTTTTCCACAAAATTTCTCAATTTCGTTACACGGATGTACGTGATTAAAATTCCAATTCTCGAAAACCGAATAACTCGTTTCCACGAATTTATTTATCGCGCGAGCATGTCGTAAGTAATCGCAAAATCGAAAATATATTACAAGAAATAACACTTTTGACGTGTTCAGTGTTCGCTACATTTCAATTTATGGAGTTGATCAATGCAGCTCCTGAATGTCTCGCTCGAATTTATCGCTACTATTAAAAACTTTTACAGAATAACTGATAGTTTTAAAAACCAGTAAAATGCTTTATTACTAAAACGTTCCTAAAACTAAAAGAATTTGGAATTTTAAATTTGGCAATTTCAAATTTGCAATATAGAATTTTGAATTTCCGTGAAATAACTGCAACATAAATTTTATGATAGAATTAAATACCAATATCGTGTGATAATTTATTATATCCTCTCACTGTTGAAATAAGTTTAAAAATTCATCTTTTTCTTTATCGTTGATAAAACGAAATTAAAAGCAACAAATTACTGAAACATTTTCCTCTTATCCTCAATTAAAAATTAATATCTTATTAACACAAAGCCAATCGTTCGTAAAAACGATTTATTCCAATCTTTTTCTACTTATGACGCGACAGAAATACTTGACACGGACGAAAATTATACTCCCTAAATCTATTTCAAGATAAGCATATTCGCGAAATTTTATTTTGATTTACAAGTTGCTTTACCAGTTGACGTTAGAGGCTGGTTACGTTCGCGGCAAAAACCCGCGATTTTTCACCTCACCAAGGAATGCATTAATATGTAAATGAAAACCGATTACGTTGTACTGGTTCCAAAGGCAGTATTTCATCGACAAAAGCCTGGCAATATTTTATACATATATCGTTGATTCCGTATCTTTTTTCATTCCATCGCTATCCTGTGTATCACACCTAGCCTAACACCTAGAAACGTTCTCCGTAACGAACAGAAACGCGAATTAATCATGCTTTTTCACAAGGAATGCAGCTCCATTCTCCTTTTTTATAATTTTATAACTAAAAGAAAAAAAACCGTTTGGTATCGCCTAAGCCATTAAACATACTTGGACGATGGCTTGAACGTTTGTTTAAATATTTTGCACGTTTCGAGTTTACCACTGGAAAATTTTCCATTTTAAATTTCCTTAACAAACTTTATCTTATTTTTTCTTCTTTTTTTTTAGCGAAATCAAATATTTTTATAAAGTTATTCAGACGTTCATCTAAAATTTTATTTAGAAATACCATTTTACTTGTTTGTTAACTAAATATTAAGTACGCTGATTAATAGAATAGTTGAAATTCTGTATTAAAAAATTCTAAATGGGTTTGAAAACGAACACCAGTGACAGGCTATGTCATTCAAACCTTGCACAACCAAGTGGAAGATTTTAAACTAACCCCAACATGTTCTTCTCGGTCATCTCGTTTTTCTTCTTTCTCCAGGTAGGCTAAAGGCTTCTTATAACGTCATCCAGCCTGACATTCTAAATTCAGTAGCACTTTAAACGTCATTCACCAAAGACTAAGTAGCCGACTTATGGCTGAAGGCGACTAGATTTCGTCGTATAGGAAGCCATCGGAACGGGCCAAATGTCTGAGCGCTTTTTTACGGTAAAATATAATTATACGTACGTTTAATCTTTTTTCCATACGAGTTAGCGGTTAATAAAACAGCAAAAAATTATACATTTTGGAATAACGATGTTCGATTCGTTTCTTATCATTCTATCTACATTGTCGACTGAGAATTTGGAATTACCGTATGCTGCGTAGAAAAATCTTATAACCCAGGAAGTCACGCGAAATGTACGACTTGAAGAGAAAAGTAATGAAAAATTGCACAAACATAACGTACAAACATGATAATATTTGACATAATGAGCAAACCTTCGATTACGTACGTCTCGTTTAAACGCTCGAGTAATCTTATTTTTACACGAAAAAGATCATTCATTTCGAACTAGTTTATTAGGTATCAAAGAAAGAGAAAAACTTTTCAACGTAGACGTAAGAATTTTTCGTCCTCTGTTCTATTTTCCAACTTTTATTGCGAACAACCATGACCAAATGTTCCATTAATCGATGCTCTCGTAACCAAAGTCCTGTTATATCTTCTAATTTATTTTCTTTCACGAGCTATAAATACTCGAAACCATCTGAAACTTTTCACCGATACTAACACGTATGGAACAGGCGCATCCGCGATGCATAGGAACAATAGAATTTGAAGATTCAAGGAACGACAACAAACCGAAGCCAAGCCTCGAAGAAATTCACGGAGCGGAGAACGTTCGACGTCGATTCAAATGACCGAGACCAATAAGAGTAAAAGACGAAATAAGAGGAACGCGGTGACGTCTGGCCACTGTCTGGACCTCGTTCTATGTCCGCTAAGATCGACAGAGAACGACAGAAAGGGAGAAACAGAGAAAAGGTGAGCATGCAGTGCAGTCGACACGGACAGTCGGTCAGTCAGACCGACGATGAGTCATTAGGCATAACAAGCGACAAGCGTCGCGTAGACGTAGACGCAGATGCGCCTCGTGTACTCGAGACTTTGATTCACTCGGCATCTTTTGGTCGAGTGACCGACCCCAACCCCTGTTTGCCCTCGTGTTTCTTTCAACGTCCGATCCTCCGGCGCGGTCTCTTTTCTTCGCTCGAAACTTTAGTCACGATGACTAGTCACACAGATTACAAGTGGATAAGTGAGACATTAAATCGGCCCACGATTTCCTGTACACCGCTGGCTCACCGACACGCAGCCGTACCTCTGATATGTGATCCGCGTTGTTAAGTTTGATAAGTCTGATAAGACGTTTAGGAGTTTGCGAGCGATCATAGAGAATTATATTACGACCAGAATTAGATTGCGTGTTTTCATGCAAATTTATATCGTTATGAAGGTAATTAAAAAACACGGAACCCGAATAGAAAACCTAAAGATATCGTTACTCGTCGCTTAGAAATAAAGAAGCGTGTCTTAATCTAACCAGAAATTACAAGATACCGATCCGATAATGCTAAAAGCTTCAGACGTTATTAAAGTTCATCTAGCTCGACTCGTTATCCTTAACGTTCAAATCCAAATTCGAATCTTTCTTAAACAATCGCGCACAGAAATGAAGCAACCGACCCGATAACAATGAAACGATGTACTAGCGTACATAAATCCACGAGATCGACTGCTCCACCTATAAAGAATCTCCATCTATAAACGATCTGAGAGGCAGCAGCCACTCTGTTAGAATATACAGGGGATCCCCCAAAGAGACGTAGAGAGTTCATCGTCCTCGTATGGCGTATGTGTCTGTATGCTGTGGCGTACGAGCTCCATAGGGATAATGGGTAAACAATAATGAGGGAGAAAACGCAGGTGGGACGAGGTAGAAAAAAAGACCAGGGTGGTGTGGTGGAGCGCGGTGGCGTTAACGAGCTAGAAAACTAGCGGAAATTTACGCTCCGACAGATCACGGTCGACTCCTTCCGAACGATATAATAATAACTATAATAATGTTATCGGGAGCGATCTTGTCTTAAAGATGGCAGGTTGGTAGAACACCAGAGGACCAGCAGTTACTCGTGTAACTTTATCGGTGGTGGCCGTGGCGGAGGTGCAAAAGCGCGATCTGACGCGCTTCGTCGAGCGTGCGTCCAGCGGTGGCTCGAAATAATGACAGTGCCCGGAGTTAACCACCGAGGGCCTCAGGGTGTGTTCTTTATTATGCAACTCGTCGATGAAGGGAAAGGAGCCGAAAGTGAAAAATCGTCGATTACATCTAATCGAGAGGAGTACAGCGATCCTCGGGAGAAAACAGCATCCTGCGTGATACGTTCGACGAGAGTGAAACCCTTATCGAGCGACTGAAACGCGTTCATCGTGGTTTGTACGGTGGTTTGTAGTTTGTGCGCTCTTTTAGTAGTTGAACGTTTAAAGAAATGTTACGATTTTCAGCGAATTGCCAGGTTATTGCTGCTCTTTGGAAAATATTCTTATTTCTGACGATTTGGGATCGGAGTGTTACTTTTTGATGATTCTTAATAAATAATTAAATAAATCAAGATGGTATTTCTCCTTATTACGAGTTCAATGATTTGAAAATGGAACTTCGTATCTTCCTATCTTGTAACATTTTATTTGGTTTCACTGGCTCGCGCGTATAGTTTCTTAGATATCGAAGTTACGTCAGAAACGAAAATCCATAGAGTCGGCTATCGACCTCATCGTGAATTCAACTTGGTAAAAGTTTAACAAATTTGAACAGATTTAGCAGTCGGTACTGGATTTTCTAATTATCCTCCCGCATTTTCTAACTGTTACTACTCATTCCCTACTCGTGGTATGATAAACTCCATGTTGCTACCTACTCTATATCGATCAATTTGCTTAGGAGTCTAGGTTGCGTCAATTTCTCCCTTCGCCTGAATTTGAAAGGTGTACCTTCGTCTATTTCCCTTCGTTTCTGCGTCTGAAACCTTGCAAACTTGCTTAAGGGAATCTCATATCATTATGTATCCGGATCAGATTTACGTAAGCTGTGAATCCAATTTACATTAGACCTAATAGGCAAACTTATCATCGAATAGCCTCAAAAATCTCTTTCACGCGAATTCTCGAAAAAGGAAGAAGAAAATCTGAGAATCTTCGTAATTCTTCGTTCAAAATCTTTCGCGCCCCAAATTCATCGTTTCTCCATACCGAAACGCATCTCGATGAACCAGGTTCAGAAATGCCATTGAGAAATAAAATCCAGAGAAACGAACAGCGCGCGTGCTTATTAAACAGCTTAATGCTGGCAGAAGAAAGAAGTTACGAGGCTGGCGAGAAATAAAGACGTCCTTGTCTAGCCTCGTCCTAGTCTACACAGACACGGACAGGAGACACGACAAGTACCTGAAGCCTCTCAGCTAACGTAAAGAGGAAGGGACGTCAATCAATGCCTTTTCAGTTTTCAGGGAATTGTGTAATCGTCTAGACCAGCCGACTTCCTTATCGTTCTTATCGGCTCGCCAAGATTGATTCATAGTCGACGACGTCGGTGACGGGGAGGAGAAGGTATTATTACCCAGCAGCCAGCCTCACGAAGGTAATTATCGAGCCACGTTGCCTATCAGCCAACGGCTACCATCCTTGTGTCTCAACCGACTCAACCCCTAGCATCCATCTCCCCTCTGTTTTCTCTATTCGGAGATTACGTACACCAGGAACACACGGCGAGTCCATTTTTGTTGATTTATTAAGGCTTTAGGCTATGTAGTTGGTGGTTAGAAAGAAATATTGTATTAATATAATGGAAAACTTTGAGCGTTATATAAAACGCTTTTAAATTTTATTTGCGCTGTAACGAGATACGACTACTACGATTATCGATTACATACGTACGCTCGTGTTTGAGATCAATTTGAAAATTTACATGGATGTTACAGGATATTTATCGTAGATTTAGTAAAACGTTTATTAAAAACGGATAATAGAGATCAAACATTTTTTCATAAAATTTTATTACAATATGAATTGGTAAGTTAGTAAATTACTATGTATCTACTATTTGGTAAAAAATTAGTATACAGCATGAATAGCCATCTTAAATATATAGTAGATGTTAAAGATGGTACCCATTGAGTATTCTCCGTGGTCTTCATTTCTTTTACCATTGGTTTTTTAACGAAACGAATATTTGTCGCGTACTATTTTCACTTGAGGTGATTCGGTTTCGCTAGACAGGACCAGGAATATTTCTGTCTGGCTTCCGCTGCTACCCGCTTGTTATCCTGGCTCAAAGGGAAACAGCGATATCGCGTAACACAAGGGAAATCACGGCTAGCTTTTCACGAATGTATGGAATTTTTCATCTTTACGAGAGAGAGGTTCTCTCTCTCTTTCTCTCTCTCTCCTTCCAAAAGTACCGACAGATGAATGCATCAGGCTTATGCCTAGCCTGCTGCTGGATGTTAAGATTTTTATAAATACGCGAATCTCGTGTAGCTGGTTGCAGATTGTTCGAGACTTCTTATTCCACGTGGGATCGTAAGTTTCTTCTCTTTTTTTTTTTTTTCTTTTTGTCGACGGATTTTGCCGAGTTACGTGAGATTAATTTGGAAGAGAGAATAATGGAGAAATTGTGGAGAGTAATGGATTTAGTTTGGCGAAGGTGATGTATGAAGGTTGGCTGCATAGTCGTGCTAGATTGTCTCGTCTTGATAGTCGTAGCCGATTTCTGTGTAAAGATACGATTCGTGTAAGATGATTAAGTAGAAGCTGCGGAAACGCACAGAATGCAGATAATACGTAAACATATGAAACAACGATTTCTAACGAATTTACGATAGTTCATTTAGGACCAATTTATGCACGTTCAACTATTATTGCAACGTGAGTTTCACAATTTTTCATACAAATGGACTTGATAATTTGGATTTCATTAGTCGTAACACAAGATAAACTACGACGAGATATGCTGCATAAATTCGACAGAATATTAAGTCATACAAAACCAGTCTCACCATCTAACCCTTCGCTCATTCCCCATCTCCAACACCCATAAACCAATTCAAGCCAGTAACATCCAACCTACCAAATATAGACACAGATTTTGTAAATCAGTAAGCAATTGTACAACCTCGAAGACCAGGATGCATCCGTGCCCGTGAAATTGGCGATCATAAGGCGGCAGAAAACGCGTTTTGGTGGCGACCGAATGGTCTGGGGAACTGGTTCGACCTCTGGAGGGTCGTCTGCTGGCCTTTCTCCCCGAGAGACGAGAGAACCGGTCGAAAAACTTGGTCGACGACACTTTTCACGAAGCTTTCGCGCATGCACACGCGTACTTTTTATGCGGGCCCAGGGGGACCCTGGCAACCTCGACCCAGTCCCTGACGAGGCCGCGACCCGCAACGCCGCGTAACCGGGTCTTAACCTCGACCTCCTCCGCGGTTGGTGTCCCCACAATGGCCTTTTCGAGTAGACGACGAGACCACGTCGGCCAGTCCACGCCGCAAACAAGACGAACAAGACAAGAGATTTGCATACGAGCCTGAAGGCTCGTAGGACGACCTGTCGCCGCTGCGCTGTCCCGCTCGACGCCACGGGCACCACGTGATTTCGTTTGAGAAAAGCACAGTGCCTCGTGTTTTTGCCAATGTACAGTTGGCTCGCTTTGGCAAGAATTAATTTTAGAATTATATTTTAACATTCCAAAGCTACATTAAAAATCTGCTGTACTAATATGTATATGTGATAAAATGTAAAACGTTGTAACAGTCAAGTACGTCGTATTACGTGTCGCTAATAACCTTAGGAGTTGATTCAACGTTAATAATAATAAATAAATAAAAATATGTTTTTGAAGTTGGTACAAAATATGTTAATGTTCGTGCGTAACTCGTGATTCGATAAAATATTGAATATCCAACGATGAGAATTATTCTTAATTTATACCACGACCAAATTTCCTCATTTTATGCGTCTACTGTTTCAAAAGAACTTGCAACAGTATCTTGGTGATCATATCGAACCGTCTTGTCGCGACGTCTTTTAACAAGATTTTCAATGCAACTGCCTCTTTTATCCTTAAATGAATCACAAATTCCCGTGAATCAGCCTCGCAAGCATTTAATCCGATTTAATCGTTCCTTGAAAGCTACGTAATTCACATCCTGTATAGCGCGTACTTTACATACACAACTATCTGTCTACAACACTCTCAAGCCAAACATGATTAAAAATACTTCTTGCCAAACTTCCTTTTTACGACTTTTTTAAATCAGGTTCTTAAAGATTACAATGGGTTTATTCGTTCTTGCATCGACACGCTTTCAGCTATCGAAGTACGATATAACAAAGATAGGATTTTATAGGATCTAGCAAAATTCCGAGAGATTTATTATTGAATCATGCCACAATCCTGCGAGAATAAATCTTACGAAGAATGTAGGTTCTCAAGAATAAAATACTATTCGATGCTGTGATACGCTGTACGTACGTACAATACTTAATTCTTTGAACGCTTATCAATGACTTTGCAAAGAATGCCAATTGTCTGTGTCACAGTCGCGAAGTTACGGCAACTTGCTTAATTTATGGCAGCTCCAAGTGTTTGCTGTGTTTTCTCGTTGAATCCTATGGTACGTAACAAGAGACTTAAACGTTTCAAACTCCACATTCTCTTGCAATTCCGCGATCTATCGACTCCTGTCGAACTGGCACAATGTATTGCCCAATCGTTTAAAAATTTCATCGTCTATTGTCAATTTGTATTAGAATTCCGCGATCATGTCGTCGATTCCTATCAGAATTCCATTATTCATCATCAACTCTTGTTTAAATTCTCAGATTCATCCTCTATTCGGAATTTCAAATCTGTCATCGAATCGTGTCAGAACTTTGCCATCTACGGTTAATACAAGTAAAAATTCCCAAGATTCTTCGCTCCGTACGAAAATTTCGCAATTTATTGCCCGTTCTTATTACAATTTCACCATCTATCCTGGCTATCTGGGTATCAGAATTCCATTCGCCGTCAACTTGTGTCAAAATTCCCTGGATTTATCTTCCATTCGCGTGACAATTCCTCGATCGATCTTCGCTTTCCCTGTGAATTCCACCATCCATGAACAGGATCACAGCACGTAAGAAGTAGAAAAGGTGTTAAATCGTCGGCAAAGGGTGAGCAACAGCGAGCAATAAAGAAACGAGGCTGGATGAAGGCTTGTGGATCGTATATATACGTCCGGAGACGTGCCTGGCAGGTCCAAGTCGGTTCGATTTCTCAGGAAATCGCGGTGCAATTTGGAAAGCGCGCGCGCCGAGCATTTTACGCGTGCGAAACACGTACGACGTGGCTCTGTACTTTGTGGCTACACAATGTCCCCGGTGTGCTGCAGAAACACGCTCGAGTGGCCGGTTACTTACGAGGAAACCGACTCGCCGCCTCGTCCATCCGAGGTTGTCGCAATGCAGCCGCGATTGCGCCGCGAGTAAACACGTCTAGACATCTGACTTTCACCTCTGTCGCGAGCCGCTGCGCTGTTGTAACGAGACTGCCGCTAAGCTACCTACCATTTGCGGGTAGAACGGACGAAGGACGTCACCGAGTACGATCGAGTAGCTTTACAAGATTTACGATGGAATTGTCGAAGCTTCACCCTAAAATCGATCCAGTAAAGATTCGTCGTGAAGCCTACAGGATGAAATACGATCTTAGAGACAGGTACAATTTCACGAGGTATTAACTATTTTTGAAGGAACATAATTGTGTAACTAAAAAAAAAAAAAAAAAAAAAAAAAAAAAAAAAAAAAAAGAAAAGGAGGTTAGTCGATAAATGTGACGTAAATTTCTAAATAGAACGAAAGGAACACTAAGAAACGTTGTTCGACGTGTTCTGCCAACGCAGGTCGACTCATTTATACTCGTTGAACGATTCAAAAATACATATATTTAACTATGTCTGTCAATCAACTGTCTCGGCGTATATTTATATGTATCCAAGGCCAGGTCTTCCCGAAGAATATCTAATATTTTCATAAAAATCATTTTCCTCTCTGTGGGTTCTCATTTATTAGTAAAAAAAAAATTCAGAATGAAACAGTCTTTGTGAGAAGATTGAAAATTATTTTAGAAACGACGCTCTGGATTCTAACGTCAAATATTCTAGCAAGATCGCCGAATAATTCTACCTTAGCGAGCTAAGGATTCATAGGGTTGATAATGGTTTTCCAGAGGGTTTTCCTCCGGAGAACGATTTAATCGGTACGTGAGCCGATTTTTCCAGTACGTTGCGTTGGTTAGCCAGGTTTTTGTTAATTTGCTGGCTAACCCGTGAAGAGGATCGTCGAAGCAGAGTGGCTACGAGAAGAGTTGCGAGGATATGTTCGACGTGTTGGTCAATATTTGACGTACGACGACGCTTTGTGCATACCTCGAGCGAAAATTAACGATAGCCATTTGTTCTACCTACTTTGTAAACGATAGAATTCGCCTAGAATTTTAGCTACACATAGCTTCTCGATGACTCGTATTAACGATATCAAAACGTTCTTCATTTTTCCTTAAAATTTCTCCATACGCACGACGTTTTACCATATTTCCATTTTGTTTGGCACGTTACAGTACTGGTGTCCTGTTTGGTAGCGATCGCGAGTCGCTGCCAATTGGTCCGTGAGCGTAAATGGAGCGATGCCACGCGTTGAACGTTTCACGAGCGTTCCATATACAGACACCTATTTTTAAACGAAATCGGTGCAACACCTACGTCAATCAGGCGGCTTCGGTGTCGCTGTGACAGGAATAAAATCGCAGTGTCCGTCGCTCTAGAAATAAATACGTCTAGACGTCCAACTTTCACTTGGCCGTCATTGACAGGCTAACCTTCCGCGGTACACTTTTCAAGAACATGTCGGCCGCGGTTTCCGGGCCCACACATTAATTCATTCGTTCTACGAACAAACCTTCCGAATTCGTTTAAACGCGTACGTTTCTTTGCGGAATCGCTGCCTTCCTTCGTTTACCATATTCATCCAACAACCAATGCTTATCATGTACAATAAGGATCGGAACAGACAGTTTGATTCGTGTGACGATTAATTGTAAGTGGCGCGTCGCTGAATTCTGTTTGCGTCTCGAGCGACGCAAGTGCGTGTCACTGACTCTACTCCACCGACGATAGTTACATATTCATCGAATCTTTATTGATATTTTTGACCTAAAATACGACGGAAATATTAAAAGACATTATACATCGCCTTAAAGACTGTTGAAGTGGTCACCACTTCTAAGAAAACTCTACGTCTGACCTTTTTAGTTTTTCTCAAGCACCGAAGCCATCGACAGCGTATAGACAAAAGACTGGGACGGAGGTAGACCATAAACGGTAGACAGGCGACGATGGCTTTAGGGCTTTCAGTCATAGGGTAGCACTGATAGCGTGCGGATCTGGACCAGCTCAAATAATATTCCTACTTGTATTTACACTTCTGTATTAAAATATATTTTTTACTTTACAATTTATCCACGCGTTCCTCCGTTCGCACATCTAATAACCTCAACAAAAACGATTAAAAATCGATCGTAATCGCTGGTATGCGATACATCTTCGTTCTAACGCCAATCTTGAAATATGTTACTTTATCTATCGTCAGATACCTAAACATTAGATACGATTCGTAAACGTAAAGCGGTCCTATCATAAGCTTGGAAGCGTTTAGAGGAAGATAGGAAGAAATCACAATCTGTACAGCATATGGAAGTCGTCGATACGTGAAGAAACGGAAGTCCATACGACGTATAGAGGTTGACGATACGTGGAGGAACAGCAATCGATACGACGCGGCGCATGGAGTTGATCGAGTTTGAAGGGTTTGAGTTTATCGAGGCCACGAGAAGATAATTATTTTTCATTCTATGGTTGTATTTATCTAAAGTATATCTTTGATCCTTTCACGACCGACAATTTTTATCGGATCTCGATACGAAAATTGTTTTTAATACATATTGATATAAAATAAAATATTTGATGTTCTTGCAACGAAGACATAATTATATTCCCAAAAATATGAATCTGCATAAAAGTTCTCAATCTAGAAATATATATGTATACACACACACATACGTACATAGGTACATCCGTACACATATCCATAGGTTTGTCGTAGTAGCGGAGTTGATTTGGCGAAGCAGGTGGCGCGATGAAAATTGGGGAACGCCGATTTTAAAACGGAAGACGATCGGGTGGCCGGTTTTGCGGTCAAGGGCTTAATTCAGCGTCCGGATGCCGCGACCGGCGCGGCGGCGATCGATAATCGCGCCCATAGCAGCAAAGTCCAAAAAGTGGCGGAGCGGCTGGCGGAAAGACCGCAGACGCGGTCTGCGGCCTGCTTCGACCGCGTTGGCCTTCTCACGGCTATGCAACGCTCGTCCGACCGGCGAGTATCCTCGACCGCGACCGCGCGAAAATTCCAGTTAATTTCCCGCTCGACGCTGAGTTAAACGTTCGTAAGGGACTCCTTACTTTCCTATTTCGCGTATCGTACGATCGCTCGTATCTTTCCTATTATTTCGATTTGCCTAGTTCGAATATTCTATTCTAGCGTTTCTTCCATATTTCAAGGTGCGTTGAAATATTAGGTTGTCCGATAAGTTTCTTTCGTTTCATAAGGCGATAATAGATGAACAACAATTTCTGTTTTATATTATTTTATCGAATTATCTTTGATCCATTTCGTTCTATTTTTATTATTATGTTCCTGCATAATTCGATAAACTAATATAAAAGAAAAACCATTGCGCGTTTATTATTTCCTTATAAAACGAAAGAAACTTTCCGGAAAAACTAATATTTCCAGATCCTCGCGTTTCGTCTTCGTACTTTTCAAGTTTTTAACTCTCCCATCATTTCTTCCTCTGTTTCTCGTTTCAAACTTTTAACGACACAGAGACATGACAGCTTCTCGAGGAGATAGCCAGAATTATCGACCGTCTGTGTAATTTCAAAATTACGTTATCTCGCAAAGCCAAAGCGTCGCATTCGCATCTTATCGCTCTAACACATATGTACACGGATATACCGTTTCTCTGTCGGCGATGTTTTTATCGTGCTACCGTGGTACAGTAGTGCCTCGATAGTAGATGCAGATAGTAGATCCAGTAGATGCACCATTTCCTGCAATTGCTTCGGCCGAGCGAATCTCTGAGATTTTTACGCTTTGCTAGCGTCCACCAGCGACACCCACCGCAAATACGACGTCCAACGACGACTATTATTTCACTTAGGCTTATTGTTCGCTGCTCTTGCTGATGAACGGCTGCATCAAAAACGGCATAACGCCAACAATTCCCGGAATATGTTTCTCTCGTTGCTCGTTAATAGACCGCGACGTTCGTCTACGCTGTCTACTATCGAGATCGAGAATCGAGATACCGCCGAACGTAACCGTTAAACTCGTATGTCGCAATTGTGCGACACAAACGATAATTTTATGTATTTTAACTGTTCTTCGATGCAATAATCATTATTATTTGTAGCCTCGCTGTCGGAGTATCCGTCGTTCGAGCGTTACGTAGAGCTAAAAGGTCTATGTAGTATTTTATGGAAACGTAGAAATAGTCTAATTTACATAGATATTTGTTCCAACTGCTTTTCGACTGGTTCGATTTTCTATATGAATATTATTTTGCGATTATTGAATTTTTCTGATGGTTGCGCATGAATGATTATTTATAGGCAGAATTAGTTGTATAAATAACGTATAGGAATATTTTTACGAGTTCACGATGAATTATGAATTTCTAATAAGATTATTTCCATTACTGAACAGTCCAACTTTCTTTATTTAAGAGTCTCTATATATAAGAAGAATTGAGAATACGTAAGATACTTTTTAGTTATACTGTATCGTATTCCATATGGTTTAATTTTGCAAGTATATAAGCTTGGATTTAAGTATGGACAAGCGTTAACGATATTTAAATTGTCCTAGCAGACAGTTACAAATAGAGATGATAATTGACCAGCACTTGTAATGTACTGTTAGCTTTTTGATATACATATTAATATCATAAGGCTTATTTGATGAGGCTACGTGTCGGAATGATGATTTAAACGTGATACAAAGAGACGTCGCGTCGTGACGAATGTTAAAGAGACTATGGTATATTTATCGAAAACGACTCATTAACTGATTAATCGATTCTATTTCTGTCGAGAGCCTGCCAGTGTCTCATATCAAATACAAAAAAAAATTTGTTTCATAAATTTACTCGCCAAGATTAACATTTTTAATTAGTCTCACGATTATTCAAGAATCTCAATTTTAAGTTATAATTCAGATAAGTTCGATCTTTTTAACAAAGATCCACGATATACATATGTAAATATCATTTTCCCTCTACTTGCAGTCTACATTCTACGTTCCAATTAAATTTCTATCTTCGTTTATTTTTCCTAACTTGTTTATAACCTTTCAACCGACGTTTCGTCCATAAACAAAATTTTTACTTTGCTTTTTATTGCTATTAACGTTAATAACGAGAAACTATACCGTCGGATGAAACAAATTAAAATCACGTCGAATTATTAGATAAAAAAAAATTATTTTCTTCATCATCACTTTCAACAGCTATACCAATCTACGCACGTATGTTCCTTCCTTCGTCTTTATTTTTAACAACGTTAAACGTTTATCTAGCCAAGAATCTGACTCGATTTTGGAAATTTATTTACCACGGACACAATTACACAGCATCGTTCGTCGCCGGTGAAATGATCAATATTTATGAAGCGCACGGTAACGAATCCCTTTAAAACAAAATTTGTTTGCACACAATGCGTTCACCTTGTTCGCGGCGATTCTTTTCAGTTCTTGACAAAACGACCGGAAACACTCGCGGCGGGTAAATGAGTCACCGTTTCTTTTGTCAGTGAAATTAAGCAGAATACGCCAGTCTGGCCAGATTAGAGGGAAACGTCGGCGTGTAAGCTACATATAGAGTTGAAAAATTACATCCTTCTTACCATACATAATGTAACGCGCATATTCATATTTCTTCTTACGCTACTTTTACAACAGCGTTTTTCATTTCTAAGCACAAAGTAATATAATACGCTTGGTTCCCTTTCCAGATAACGTATCGTTCACTCGTACAATCTTCGCGATGAAATATAAACTGCCATATTCCCCGATGTAAACGTTTGAAACGCGTTATTGTTCGTTAAATGTGCTATTAATATTTCGTTTAAGATCCTAGAACAGTATGAGCATAATGGAATTTAAATGCAGGTCGCGTTTAATACTACGTTAGCTGGTTACGATAAGAATACTGTTAGTAACTTTTGCATTTCTTTTTAAGGCTACTGGTAATTTCGAATTTATTCTAATTTAACGTAATTAATGCGTTTATCGTTCTTCCCATATCATTGAAATTCAAGCTTTCCATTCTTTCTCGTCGAATTATTTTCATTGATAAATAACAAATAGATAGATAGATAGATATGTATACACCATAATTTGTTAATTTTTTGGAATCGATAGCAAAAGAGTAACGTAAAAATATAGTTGTTTGTAACAAGTTAACACACCAGACATCTGAGGTACGTTTTATTTACTGAATATTATATGTACATTGCTCATATGTACTTATATATATACAGAGTGAAATAACATATAGGCAATTCGTTATGGAAAAGTAAGAACAAAATATGGAATAAAATCGTTCCATTTAAGGTTTAATCTTCGAGAAAATCCAACTTCAAAAGTTATCAAGTATACTGGAACATGGCTAATTCCGGACTAGACGGGACTAAATAATGAAAATAAGTGGAAAAGGCAGAATAACATTAATTCTCAAGACGCTTTGTTCCCGAAAAGATAAATTTGAAAATGTACGTAAATGTAAGTATTGGATTGGCAACTAAACGATTGCGGATTTTGTCAATACCACCTAATGACAAAATCAGCAATCACTTAGTTGCCACTCCAATAGTAAATCGATTCGTAATTAAACACGTTCAAACTCTATTTTCTCGGAAATAAAGCTTCAAAGGAACAAATTTTATTTCATATTTCTTACTTACTTTCGCTTCTACGATAACATCCTATCGATAGTTTACTCCTATCCAATCGATAATTAGCCACATTCAAGTATCCTCGATAAATTTTCAAACTCGATTTTCGCGAAGACTAAAGCTTCAGCGAAAAAATTATATTCCATATTTTGTTCTTATCTTTTCATAATCAATCGTCTCGTGCCTGCTTGTACACGTTATTCGACCGTATCCTCTGTACAACGAATTCTCTATTTCGTATATTTTACATGTTTTCACCCACTGGGTGCACTCTACCTGTTTCGTACCTTCGCATTTCTAATAACGTAACTGCATGCTTTTTTATCCACCGTCTATTCGTAACTCACAACAGCTAAGGGTCCAGAGGGTTACAGTCGTCTAAAATCGATAAAACCCGGTCAATAATTCCAAGCTGCGAGAAAGAGAGAAAAAGAGAAAAGGAGAGAGAAATGAATCTATAGCAACGATTAAATAAACCTTTCACGAGAGCGCGAGAAGTTGGTGAGCTCTGGCGAAGACCGATACGGATACGGGTGAATTCTTAACGCGCGTAATCTCCGTGGTGCGGCAGTCTCCTCCTATCGCTTATCGCGGCTTTTAGCCCGGGACTGGAACGTAAATTTCCGTCGGACAGGGCCCGGCGAATCGCCAACTCGTCTGGCCGAGTTCCGGTGCGCCAACCACGCCACGCCCGTGTTAGACACGAAACCCCGTCGCCAGGTTCGTTCGCCAACGAATCCTTCGCGAATCTTTCACGGGGCTGAAAAATTCACCGGTCCGCCCGACGATTACGAGGGTCGACCACGGTTTCGTCGTTCGTCGTTCCCCTCTGCGTCCGGTCGCGTCGTCATGCCCGAATAACCTAATTTCTACCAACCCTCGATGATCGATCATCCTGGCCTGTCTACCGTTGCTCGCCCAATATACAGCGTAAATTTAAGCTTCGTAGTTGTGTGTTGTAGAATTTTGATTGGCTTTGCGAACAGATCGAGCGTCCTTGTCCGGCTCCGCATACGCGTTTTTTCAATGGATTTAAAGAGATGGAATATATTTCGTATAATAGTAACGAGATAGTCAGGTTTGATATTTTTCAATAGATAGACAAGCGCAAGATTTAGGATTGATTGAATTAGGATGAACGCAAATTGATATCTTTAGAATTAAAGGATAGACGATGCGGTCGAAAGATACGGACGTGTTTTCAAATAAAATTGACGAGTAATAGGAAAATACTGTACGAGTAAGTTGAAAGGCTATGTTTCCTTTCCAATGCTTTGAATTGTCGCAATTGTATTGTAATCGTGATTGCGATTAAAAATGTTTAGAATTCAGAGAAGAGTATGTTGAAAAATTAATACATTAAAATGCGTCATCGCAGAAATACCAACGATCGCTTATCATTTATTTACGCTCGAAGAAACGATCGTTTACTATTCATCAAATGCAAATTGTACGTCGATTTTCGTTAAAAAGATTTCTGCTTCTACGACGAATACTTCGAATCACGGTCTTTTGTACAAGTAGTAACCGATATATGTAGGTCCCTTTCTGTCTGATTTCTTTGATGCTTCCTGCTTCAACCTTGTACCGTGTCTTTCGATTTTAATAAACTTGCTCATTTGCATATTGTATAATAGCAATTTTAATACTAAACGTTGCTAATGAATAGAGGTCGGCGCTAATAACTAATATCGATATTAATCGACATTGAACTGGAACGCGTAATAAAACATTTAATTAGAAAATCAATCGAATCAGATATTTATCGTAACTTCAAAAAAGAATGATAAAAGTATTTCAAGATTGCTCGGATGTGGCATAAAAATCTTAGAAACTCCAAGAGTCGAGCTACATAGATAAATGTATGCAATGTTTCGGAAACACGGCTCAATTTATTTTTCACTGAACCAGGAGAAAGAAATCGTGGAAGCGCCAAGCGTGGAGCTACATCCGTCGCAGCGTTGTGTCGCATCGCCTCACAGATAAGGCCCTAGCCTCGACAAACACGTCTACGTAATTCGCTATCTAATCGGCGCTAGCCATTTATGCAAACTAGTTTTAGACGCAGAGTATGCTTCTACCGTCAGCAATGACAATCTTTTTTCTTTTCTTTTTTTTTCTTTTTATTTATCTTACAACATATCCGTCCGCGATCTCATCGTGGACAAGCGGAAATCGATCTGCGACTGCTGCGACCTGACGATCAATCCGTGTGTCCGATCCTTTTTATCAATTTCGCGTATCCGATCGTGGTTCGTTTACTGTCAGAGATTCACAGAGATTTATTTATAATATTGTTTGTGAAAACGACCGATCGCGTTGAAAATAACCTTTGTAATCGCGATCTAGAGACTAAACGAATCGTAAATAGGCAGACAAATGATAAGTATAATGGTGATGTTCATATACAGTAGTTTGGTATATTTATGCAAATTAATAATTTTATGAATATAATTAAAAAGACAAGATACAGATAGAAAATTGTTGTAACCATTAGGTAGACATATTCATACTATATTTTGTATATTTTATATATTCTTGTATCTCCGTGCAAATCGTACTGCCTGCGTTTCTCCATCTTCAAATTTGCTCGATGCTCCACACGTAAAGATATGAAATTAAAAAAACACCGAATTAGACCATTTTTAGAATTCTACAACAGAATATACATGACCTGCAAAAAAAAAAAAAAAAGAAAACATCGAAGGTTAAATAATATTGTCGTTGTTATTGAGATATGTATAATTTTGTGTGCTAGACTAGATTGACCGCGTAGTAGTGACACACGTGTGTGAATATGAGTGTGCGAAGTATGTGTGTGCGCGGCGTCTCGAAAAACAGACGAACGTAACTGTTCCGTTGGCGGTATGGTATGGAAGATGGTGAGACAAAGAGAGCGCTGAGACGCGTGCAAATGTATATCGACGAAGATCCTAGAAATCGTTTATTAAATAAATCTAAAACTATTTTAACATGAATTCTAAGTGTAATCTTAGCGTTCCTTTACTTTTATTTCGGCAATTAAGATCCACAATTCTCAACAGTTGTAATATTTCGTTTCATAGACGACGTAAATCGCCATTTAGAATCCATTCTTCTATTCAGGTTCGCACATATATGAATTTATGTAATAATCTGCTGTCTAGTTATATCTACGTACGTAACATAGACAGAAATATTTCGATTTCTTTCGTACAAACTTTACGTCGTAGTGGTCGGTAGTTTTAACGTTAAAACTCCTGTGTCGCATGTCGATAAGCTTATCACGGTGGTAAAAGAGAAGCAAACGAGCGGAACTTGCGATCCCTAGGTAACACACGCTCGGTTTCTACAGGTGTCAACGATTATCCCTGGGCATCGTCGTGTCGCGTGAAGAGTGAAAAGCAGAAGAGCTGGATCCGCTTCCAAAAGGTTTCCCTTCGGATTTCATCTTTCCCAGGACTTTTCGTCGTCGTACGTCTGGATAACGAGCAGCCGATAAGACGATCCCAACGACGTCGAGCGTCGCCCTTTGTCAGCACCCGTCGATTTCTTCCCCCTTTTTCCGAACGATAGATGGGGGATTTCTCGGGGATCTTCCAGGAATTCACGCGGCTACGGGTTTCTTTTCGAAGAGAAGCGGAGAATGCCGGTGGACGCGTCTTAATCCGAGTCGACTGCCCTCCCTAGGAGAGACGGGTTCTCTCCAATCGATTGTTGCGGCTGGTTTCTTTTCTCGGTACTTACATCCTCGAGATGTGTTTGAATTGGCCCTGTACGTGTGACCAAGCTGGAGAATTGTTACGTTTTCGGTTGATGTTATACGTGGCCTGGTTCGGTAGTTATGGCTAGGTAGACACACGTTTTTGTAACTTTGTGTATTTTAGCGAAGGGGAATAAAGCAACAGAAACGTGATATTTGTTCGATTCTCTTTGTTTTGAAATGATATATCAACAAGAATATATATATATATATATATATATTATCGTTAGTAACTAAAATAAGTATGTGTCGTTTACTGAGTTATTAGAGAGAATGTTTAGACAAATTTCTATTTCTATGACAAAGGATAGAAGAATGGAACTCGAGATTTGTTTCACCCTCGTTGTTATGGAGCAAATATTATGTAAATAAAAATGTACGTTATTCTAAGTATCTAATTCAAACTATTACTAAACTCTTTAAGATACAATAACAATATTCGATATAAGATAGTAAAGATTATTTGTACGATAAAATCATTTCGATAAATCAATTTATACCGATAAAAATTCTGTAAAATCGATAGGCTAAAAATTCAAAGAGAAACACGACGAATCTTAAAGAGCCGCAAACGTTGGAAACTACGCAAGTGGAACGTGTATACGCACAATACGAGCCAGATGACGAAGCGAAAAGGAGACAGAGAGATCATGTGTATCCAAAGGGTGAGGGTAACACACGTGTCTGTCGTTGGGTCAGGGTCGACGCGTAAGCGAGAAAATCGAGAGGGAAATCTGGCTGCTGCCAGTCGATACATCCGAGGTGGTCCTACCCCATATTACACACGGTGAGGGATGTTTGCTATGTCCCATTCACGAACCATTACGAAATACTCCATGCTGGTTAATACTAGCTCCGCAATCTGTAACCAGGCACAATGCCATGGAAAAAGTTTCCGTTATGGCGAGAAATTTATCTCTCGATAAACCAACGAAATCATTGTGAAAAATTGATTTCCTTTCGACGATTTACACCTCTTGATTTGTGAAGAGAATTGGATCTAAGAGACGAAAGGAAATGGAAGTAAAGAGAAGAATAGATTGTTTATAAGATTAGGGTTTTGAGTATAGATCTTCGTTTAGTGCGAAGTAATCAAAATATATATCAATACCACCACCTAATGACAAAATCCGCAATCACTTAGTTACCAACCCAATACAACATACATTTTTCTTTATATAATACACAGCTTATAAAGACTATCTTGTCTATTATTTATTATCTTAACTCAAAATCGGTACGTCAAATTTATTTTAACCCTCTTCAATCATAAACGAGGATAGTTGTTCCATTTTAGAGTGCTCTATACCTCGCAATATATAAAGTACGATACTCTAGATGCATAAAATACATAAACTACAAAGCTTACAATATTACAGTACAGTACAAAGCTTAGAATATACGCATGAAAGAAGAAAAACAACACGTTAAAGATTACGAAGCAAATTAAAATTCATATTACATGTTCCTTAAACGAAACCCATATATCGACAAAATTCGCAACCACTTAGTTGCCAACCCAATACCACAACATATTCGCATATCGGAATTTATAACAAATTTCTTTCAAACGAAAGCTACATATGTTAAAATTATATATTACGACCGAACAATATCTAACCCCCTCCTCCTAAAAAGAAAGCGAATTCCGGAAAGGGAAGATACTCGGTGTTCCAGGTTAAAAGACGTGGAATATCGACGCGTCAATTTCAGGTGCATGCGTCGAGGCATCCCCCGAGCGGTCGTCAAAACCACCCCCGGCGCGATACTCGTGCTCGACGACGACGCGTACGATAGAGCAAATCCCAGTGGTGGTTCCCGGGATTCGATTGCACAACGCGTACACAATCGGCTAGCACACGGCTAGAGACCTTCGACAATAGCACGCGACGGGGGATGCGATCGGTGTACACACCCCCGTTGTCAGACATTTCGCCGGCTGACCGGTCGAAAGAGCCACGGCGTAATTGAATCGACGCAAACTTTATTTCGCGCCTTGAAATTGTCTTTTCGCGTTGCTATCCAACTTCGTTGACCATTTCCAGATCGCTCGATACGAAGAAATCTAATTGTAGGATGGTATATCGATCTAAATTTTAACGTTCCATAAAAACCGATTATGTCTTTTCAGTTTCTGGAAATTTCAAGTCTGTAGAATGTTGAATGTTCGGTATAGAATTTTAACACTGTGCTATAAAGTATCTTGTTAAGGTGGTGTAGCGGCATATGAGTCATAGAAGGATTTTAAATATCGCAAGTATTCACTCGTGTCGTCATTTAAGTCCACCACAGTGGTATACCAATCAGAATTTCAATGTTTCAAAAGAAATCGAACTCTTCTGTTCATTTGCTTAAAATTTCAAGTACGTAGAATGTCGTATGGTCGACACGTCGAACGGAGGTATTTCAGGGAATCTTTTTTATTTAATATAAAATATAATTTTATGGAACATCGTATTATTTGCGATATGAACGCAAACGAGTCGAGTTTCATCGAAGTTTCATTCTCCTACCGAGAAGAACACTAAACCAGCGTTCACTCGATCATCTAAGATAATCCAAACTCTCTTCTCCGATACAATGTAAAATTTTATACGAAATATACAACGTTTGACCGCATTCCCAAACACTCTTTGTTCGCTCGATAAAATTCTATCACTCCCACACGGTACATATATCGCACATCTGTTTTACACACCCAGTCCCTTGGAATAATTCGAAAAAATATACGACCCAACTTAACACAGTATTCGGCTGCGTCTCTCAACCCTCCGGGGACTTCACATTTTCTCCCCAAGTCCGATTTAAATAAAACTGCCCCCGAGGCGCTATCTTCCTCCTGTTCGTCCACTAACCACCTTCTTTCTTCTTCTTCTTCTTCTTTTCTCCACTACTTCGTTACTTATGTTCGCGTTCGAGTCTCCCACGAGCAGATACTCAGTCGTTGAACAGAGGGTGAGACGGCAGAAGGGTACAGGATTCGGGAGACCTTTTTTTAGATTCGACCGTTGTCTGGGTCGCACTTAAAGCGGAAACGTCGCGATGGTGAAAGGACGAAAGCTTCCTTCGTCGTGCGTTTCCAGTATCTGAAACTTCTTCGCTTGCTAGATCCACGATGATATTCGATCCCGGTATTCAACGATCTCACCTGCTGCCAGTGACAGCAGTATGCGGCCACCCGGACGAACGAATTTTCCCTCGAACGACACACCCCTTACCGTCGTTCAGCTGCCACTTCCGTCGTCGATGTAGGCTACGCCACGATCCGGCTTTCCTGTTTTCCTTCTAGCGATTAGAAATATTCTTCCAGCGAAAATAGCAGCGATCGTTTAACGTTTAATCGACGCATTTTCTCTCCGCCTCCGATGAAACGTTTGTTGTCTGTAGCGCATGATCCCCGACGTCCAGATCACGAGTCTTTACGCGTTTGTGGGAAATTTAAAAGTGCAAACACACAAAGATACGCAAACTATAAATAAAGTAAAATGTTGGTAACAAAATGCAGTAGGTTTGATCTTTTCATTCACGCTGATAAAAATACGAGTTTTCGTATTTCCTGAGATTTCGAATTGCGAGAATATTTTAATCCGATGTTTCGTTCGATGAGAATGATACCAGATACGGTTATACAGGGTGTATCAGAAATTATAGCGCGAGTTGAAAAAGAATGACTCCTCGTAGAAGGTGTTGAATGTGAATTTTTTACGAGGTTTCGGTTTCCAGACAATCGACTATAAAAAAAGGATCAAGTTAAAACGTTTTAAAAAAATTAAGTAATTAAGACAATGTTGGTGGTAAATGCAAACATGTAAAAAGGTGGCCCGCTTATGTGAACGCTCAAAGTTATTGAAAATTCGTTCTAAAGTAAAATAAACCAATAAACGATGATTCTCCGGTATTGATTTTCGTTTGCTCGTCGCTTCAAGAAGCATCCTGGCTAACATAATTCATGCACGAACCTAAAACGATCTCGTCTTAAAAACGGCAAATTTATGAGTCCGCATTTATCACACCCCTTCTTTTATTCTTATCGAGCAATCGAATATTTTCATAAATGCCACGATACTTCAAAACTCAGATTCATTCTAAACACGAATCTTTTGGTCATAGTCTAATTTGTCTGGCGACACGACAACGAAACACGTGAGTATCTTATCCTTATCAATCTTATCAATCTGCTCATCGTACCGATTCTGCCATCGGTCGTTGATGTGATTCCTACAACCTCAAAATCGTTATGATAAAAATCAACGAAACAAAATTAACCGAGATTGGTTTAGAAGTCAGATTCTCAATTTGTAATGTTCCAAAATGGTCTGAAATTACTTTTTGGAAAGTTACTGCGATTATATCGAGTATATTAAAATCGCTGCTCTCTTTATTTATGTTTTTCATCTTTTTTCATTTTTTGGAGCATTTTATTAATAAAATACAGTAAGAATTATTTCGAATGGTAAAACTAAATATTTCAAAATTTCGGGTCATGCAAGCACGAGGAGAAGTATATTAAGCGACGTTAAATACATTAAGATCGTAAAATATTATTATACTCTTACGAATATATATTCTAAATATTAAAATAATGAAATATTACTAGAATTCTAAAATATCTATATTAATAATACTCAATAATGCAAGATGATCCAGATGATATGCGGTATCTGATTTAACCTACTGATTTTTTAAAAACTTTTCGTCTTCCGATGCAGTTGCAAAGAAAAGCACTATGCAAAGAAGTATTTCTTATGGAAAATCGTAAAATATGTTTTCAAAACAACATGAAATACCTTTCACAGAAAACACGTTAGAAATAAACATTTCAGAACAACGATAATTTCCAGTTACTTCGATACTTCGGATACGAAAATATTCAAAGAAATAATTATAAAATAAAATGATGACTGGAACCATGTTGAGAGACACTGGTCCACTAGGAACGTGTTCGGTCCTCTCCATCCACGTGTATTCGCATCAACCCGTTCTGTAACAAGCTTTCCCTCAAAACGATACACTCTCCCCAAATGCTCCCCGGGGGTGAAGAAATCGCGTTGATACATCGGCGAGGAAATTTACGAGCGAATCGAAGCGAAGATTCTCTCGAAGCTTTTAAATCAGGATCATCCGTAAGATCCTAGCCGCAGCTAAAAAGCGGCTAGGCTTTGACGATCGACTAGAAGGGAGTGGCTGCGACCTGGAAAATGCTGATACCTCGCGCTCTGCCTGGAATTTCGAATCGATTCCACGGGGGCTACCGAGAGACAGAGAGAGAAAGAGAGAAAGAGAGAGAGAGAGAGAACGAGAGCGAATGGAAGAGAGAGAAAGAGAGAGAGAGAGAGAGAGAGCTACTGAGAACACGCACCCAGGAACTCGGTTACAGGCTCGGTGCAGCAAAACCGCTTTTGCCGCGGTTCCAGTCGTCTTTCCGCGGGCCAACGATCGCTTTAACTTCCACCGGTGAACCTACCTACCATCGTTGTGTAGAGAGGTAAGAGTACTTTTACTGCGGTCACGAGCCGGATGCTACTGCGCTTACCGAGCAAATAGTTCCGGGAATTTTGTGTCTGCGATTTCCACCCTTGGCTCAGCGAAGATTTCAAAGATACTACCTACGGATCTTTCGTTGAGGATACAGTATGCGTGTGTTGAAAGGGTTCAACGTTGTATGCGCGATGCTAAAAGTATGTTCGATTTTGGAGAGCAGATAAAAAGGAGGAGATTATTTCGTGTGGGAGTGGAATGGAGCCAGGTCATTAACCTAGAGAATTTTGCTGTTTCGGGGAATGGCAGATCAATGGGTTTGTTGTTGTTAGGTGATTGTGTAAGTTTAGTTTACTGGTGTAATTAATTTCTTTTTCTTTCTTTTTTTTTTTTTTTTTTTTTTTTTTTTTTTTTTTTTTTTTTTTTTTTTTTGAGAATTGGTATCGGTATAATCGATGTTCTTTGAGAGCTCTAATAAGGTTTGTACGCGTAAGCATGTAGAAGCTTGTTATTGGATCAGTTGATCTTCTATACCACTTTTAAGAAATGGAATTTTCAGCAGTTCATGCGTCTCGTTTCTGTAATTGAAAATTTCTATCCGTAATCTGCCTTTCATAATCGGGAACTTAACTCTAATCGATAGCGGACTCGCATGATATCCCTAAATCACAAATTTATTTATATTTTATATGAAATTGATCGTGCGAATACAAATTAAAACGAAACGCTCCAAAATCAAGCAATTTCACCAACACTCTATAAACACTTATATCTACGATCCAATAATCGAAAGTTCAAACCGCGAAACACCTATCTAACACGATACGTAGTATGTAATTTGTCGTAGAGATTCGCTCTACAGATGTTACACGAAGATACTTTTCTTCCGCGTTATACAATTCACTTTCCTCGCGCTGAAACCGACTCCTCGCCTTTCTCGATCCCACACGTAGACCAAACCAACGAACTTGTAAATATTTCGTGCAAGTTTCTCATGGCCGCAAACGGCAATGGCAACGGCAATTTCATCCGTGACTACGAGAACGGAACGCGATGAATTACAATGGCGTCGGAGAGTCCCATCGTCGCGTGCGTCGTAGAGAGAGCACACCTCAGCGTCTGGACTAGATGATTCACAGAGACGTGCGCGTCTAGAGTGTCTAGACGGAGTATATTTCCGGAAAAAGCAATAAAGACGGCCGCAGGAGGCCTCGCCAACCGAGAGACATTTGCGTCAACCTGGGGAACGTCCCTATGACGTCATCAGCGTCTCGAAGCGCCAAGTCTCGAGTCTCGCTGTTTACGTCCATGACGTAAGACGATCGAGCGACAGTGTCTGGCTTCTAAACTGGCGACCCGGTGAACGGCCAGGTAAATCGCGTCTCGTCGATGACCTGGATTTCGTGCCACAATCCCACAGTGAATATCCTTCTCGTCATTATCGTTCACACCCTTTCTTGCCTTGTACTATTAGTTGTGTTCTAGAAGCAGGACATTGCCCTCGTAGGAAAAGAGGATGAAGAGGCACGAGACGCTGCTGAAACTTTTGATACAAGTTTCGAATAGAGTCACTTTTTGCTGGTTGAATTTATCTGAATTTTTCTTCTCTCTTGAGAAATGCTTCGTACACTTTGGAAATTAGCAACGTTGCACGATTTTCTGCATTGTAATTCTCGTTGATCGATATAGTAATTTCTCTTCTCTTCTTCTTTTCTTTCTCTTCTCTTCTTTCGATTGGAATAAAAATTTCGGAGAATCAATTTTTCCTTCTAACCGCGAGTACTAATTCTTATTCCTAAGTGCGAATAGTAATTGACATTGTATTATGTATCATGCATCAGCGGATTTTCCCTAATCAACGTTCGACTGCCACTGAAGTCGCTTGCTGACCAGCGTTAGATTTCTCTGATTTTATTAAAATTGTCAATGATTACCATCAATTAACCATAATATTTGCATCGAATGAAAAATTGTATTTACCAAATTCTCGTCGTACGCTTTGCATCGTAAAATGTCCATCGAATCAACTTCGATCCGTTCTACGTATGTATTAGATTGTCCGAAAAGTGTCTTTCTTTTACAGACACGTCTCTTACAACGCATCTTTATACAAACGTGAAATCTAATCTGTGGAACGTTGTGATCTTCATTTTGATAGAATAAAACGGATCATACGTAATTCGAAAAAATAATATAAAACGGAAAATGTTGTACATCCATTATTTCTTTATAAAACGAAAGAAACTTTTCGGACGACCTAATATAACTTTTACGTGGAATATCCATGTCACTAAATCGACGCTAAATCTACTAAAGCCATCAAAATTTCAGATCAATTGCTGAAAGGATACAGAATTTCTTTTATAAAATTGTAACCTTATTTCCCATGTATAAAGATAGAAAGCTAAATATTTATGTTTCTCTATTTCCATTAATCGCTCCAATTTATTATGTATATTTAGATACGCGTTAAAAGTTGGTATTAATTTCAAGATATATCAGAACGTATCTACCTTACTGAAACATAATAGAAAATTCGATTAGCAATCAAATAAACGTTAGAAACATCCAATATTAACCAGATACACCTAAACAACACAAGCTTGATAAAAGAAGATAAAAACCCATCGCATAAACCTTCGTCGTCTATTACGTATCGCGCTGATCCTTCGTAGCGCGAGATATTTTTTATCTAGGATTACATCTGTAAACTTTGTTGTAAGCGCGTGTAAGCAGAAGTAACAACCGACGAAAAACCCTGTAATTCCTATGATTCTCTCGGTCAACGTTCACTGTGCGGTTGTTCCTCGTCGTTTTTAACATCCACTGTCGTTCGTCCGACAGAATCGAAAGCAATTAGAGGTCGCGGCTCCCAACAACGTCAAATCCTCTACAATTCTCTACCTATGATTTTTCCCAGCTGACAAAACGCATTCCAATTGGAAGGTACCGATTTCGCTGCTTGCGCAACCTATGTATCTCTGCCCAGTTTGTCCGCGATCGGTCGGCGCGTTTTAACGTTGAGAATCGATCAATCGGTAATCCGCGCCGATTGGTAGCTTCAAGGCCACTTAGCAAAAGTCACGCACGTGGATAAGCCACTACGAGATTACGAGACACGAATGTGCTCGTTCATCGAGGTTACGAATAAGAGGATTCTGCCTTATTTACAATTCCTCGAATTCTTGCACGCGGAGCTCAGCCGGCCTTTCCCCTTCTCCTTCTTTTTATCCACTCATTTGACAAGGTTTCTTTCCTCTTTACTGCTATTTCTCCATATCTTTCTTTTTTACCACATAGCTTCTCGGTTACTGTGTTTTTCTTTTGTGTTTCTTGCGTTTTTGGTTGCTGATGATTTTGACGAATTGAATTTATATATATATATATGTCGGAGATGAAAGGACATCGGGACCTTTCTGTTGGAATGTTTGGGAAAACCACATACTTTAGTCCAGACTTTTCATTACAGCCGTACTTAAATAATAAAAATAAAGAAATAACTGTTTATGAGCTAAGCCAATTATAATTGCCTTAGATTTATGACAGTGGGCTTGGGCTCGAAGTGACATAATGTGTCACTGAACGGTCACGGGATGGGACGTGTACCTAACAAAGGTATAAAGTAATTAAATAACTCTTCTTAAAAACAAAGATTGACCCGAGGGATGGAGAGAGGTACGTAGAGGAGTATATAAGGACAGTCACACTTGGACGGGGATTCTTTCGATAAGTTAGGGTAGTCCAGAGAACACCGATACCAATTGTTAATACCTGTAAACTCGCTCCAATAAATATCATCCGACATACAAGGAAGACGTCTAAGTCTCATCAAGATTCATCACTCGCCCCGACTCCGAAGGAAGATCCGACATATATATGTGTGTGTGTGTGTATTGTCAATGTATGATGAATTTCGAACGATTAGTAGCGATATAACAACAGTGACATTGAGTTGGACGTAATACGGCAGCTTGAGAATTACAGTGGCGTAAGTCAGCCCACTGCTACCTTTTATCGAACAATGTTCCGTGTTTATCGCTAGAAGAAAATAGATTTTTCTTATACTTTGAATATTATTATTGAATATTGTTCTTGAGAAACGTTGGTTCGTAACTACAGGAACACCGTGTACCCATTGTCCTACGACGAATGACGAGATGGCCGGTGACTAGAAAGTGTGTTTCTAATTATTTAAGTTTCAGATGACCACTTGCAACTTGAATCCCTGTTGCATCCGTTGAACTAATTAGCTTCGTTGCTATCGCTTATCCAGTTCGAAGAACTATAAAAGTTCGTGGAAACGTGACTGGTGTTCCTTTAGAAGAGAAAGTGGTTGGAAATCTTCTAAATTATTAACATTGGTTTCTTCGACAAGTCATTATTCATAATGAAACATTAACCCTACGATTAACTTACTTAACTTAAGGAAATCAAAAAAACTAGAGTTGGTAGGTTCATCTGCTGAGAAATTCAATTCTTATTTTCTTGTCAACCTAAAATAGTAAAACTATGCGGTCGATCATTAAGAAACCGCACCGAAGCACGTGGGAAACTTTTTCGATTTTTCGAAAATAACTACGACGTGGTTAAAATTGTATTCGAAGAAACGACGTTTCACATACGGCAAACTAGTGGCACCGGAGCTTGAGAGATGCGCCAAAGAATTCGCTAGACGGCAGGCGCACGCAAGGAAATCATTTTGTGCATTTTTTTCCTTTCGACCTCTCTTTCCTGCTGATCCTCTTTTTTTCTTCATTTCCTCGTTCGATGCACCGCTTGCTGGCCCGTCCCGTTTGCTTTTGGCAGCCGGACCCGCGTCGATGCACCACCGCACTTGGACGCCGCCCAAATGTAATAAATTTCAAATCAGGTCATTGCTTCCCTTTGCACTTAGCGCGATGCATCGAACCCAAAGGCTTGTCGCGTGAACAGCGAACCGACCATCTCGTCGTTTGCATTAGGTCCAATGTACGTTTGCGCTCCAAATGATACAAAGCTGTTCGGATTTTGGTATTGCGACGATATACGCGATTTGGTAGATTCGTATTTCTAACGTTTATTGTTATTATTGTTAATATTTATTTACAGGTATTGATCCTGTGATACGATATACGATATAATATAACACGATATAACAGACAGAAATAAGTATAGTACTTGCAAGGTTGCAGAGTCTCGAAGATGAAATTGCAAGTGAAACAAAGTAAACTGGAATACATCGTTAAATGTATAAACACGTCTTGTTATAAACAATTAGACGCTATATATCTCGAACAACGAGCGTCTAAAGTTGTGGAAAGAGATCAAATCGATCCGATAATGCGTTAGTATGTGTACAGATCCTGGTAATCGAGTCGCTGTTTCTGATATCGTAAACTAATCAACCCGGAAAACCCACAGCATTACGCAAAGACCGCGAGCATGCGTTAAAATTTACAAGCTGAAGAAGCCGAGGACAATCAACGAAATTACGTAAAAACCTTAACGCCAGAACTATCGGTCAAAGATACTGAAGAAACGCTATGGTATCGTTTTAGGTTTAATAACGGTACAATTGCATACGCGTACAATCTCATTATTAGAAACATCAAATTCTCATTATCTATCAGAAATACAAAGTTCCTATTATCACGATATATCTCAAATATAAATTACAATTTTTCGAATTAGACAACGTCACAATTACAATATCGCAATTGGCAAGTGAACTTTAGCCGCTACAACGACACCATCCATCAAACCTTCCGTTTGTCTTCATCTGCGTCTGTTTGATATAGTTGAGACTCGTTGTATGTAGATACTCTCTGTACATTGGATGCATATTATTGTATATCCTGGGCTAAAAGAGAAAGAGAGAGAGAAAGAGAGAGAGAGAGAGAGAAAGAAGAGAGGGTTTATCGGCCGCTTCCACAGGCAAAATTATCGTCCAAGGCACGATTGGCGGAACTGACGTGAGAAATGAAACGACACGGCTGGATTCGCGCGTCGCGATTGGCCACTACGTTGGTGAATTGATTTGTTACGGCGAGTCGTGTAAATGATCTGCGAAGAACAAGCACGTGTCGATCCTCGTGAGAACAGGTTCCACATGAAAATTCGAACGATGTCGAGTGTCTCGTGATAGCTACAAGCTGATAACCTTTCGATCAGATTCTGTTATACATACTGTTACATACACCACCAATCTTTGGGAAGAGCTCCGCAGAATTTTAGATTCTCGAGAATTCTTTGGCTTTCGTCAAAATTCAGTAATTTCCAATCATCGACATTTGCGAAAGAAATGATCAATTTTCTTGGATTCGAAATTTGAAAAATTTCGTTTATCAAAGAATTGTTTCGAGATTTGTGCACATATATAACAGTAGATAATTTGACGTAACAGTGACTTCATTGCGTCTGTATGAGCTTGCTAATCGTGATTATGTATAGGGTATGATACGTTCGACTTTGACGATGCATATTCGTTATAAAACATTCTTTGTTGGTTATTCTCTTTCACCTGACGATACACATATTTGTGAGTATGTGATTTTGATGTGAACGTACATACGTACGTATGTACATATATTTTCAGGTAGTATGAATTTCGAATGCGGCGAATGTACCTATGGTAGGACTCAATGCTTGAGATTGGCGGTGAAAGGAGATAAGATTTCGAGTTGCGAAAAGAAAAAAAGAAGACTCTTTAAGTTTGTTTTAAAAATGATCAGATAGTTCTTCAGCGATTATACATAACATATACGAGGAGTAAGATATATCTTGTTTGAAGAAAAATATCAAAATATACTCTCGTACATTTAATACGAAGAATGAATCTGTCGCTATCGCAAGAATGTTCGCGAAAAGAATTCAACGTCACCAAATTCTAAAATAAACCTTCATAAATGCAACGTTTTAAAAGATTTTCAAAAAATGTTTTATTTCTGTACGAAAGATTAATAAGGAGGAGCGAAAGCAGGATTTCTGGACCACAATTCACGCGCGATTTTTCCCACGAAGCGTCGTCGCGTCGTTTCGTTTCCACGTCCGCGTGAGATAAAAATTTGTCCGCCTGCACGTCGAGCTGACTCACAGCTTTATTTATGAACGATTTAAAAAAGCGGTCGCGCTTCTGTAATAACAAAAACATTGACACACCGTCTCCAAGATAATTCCTGACTTGTGTGCGACAAGAATAGTGAGCTTACGTGCGAATGAAAGCCAAGAAACCGAAAAGCGACGCCCGGTTAAACAAGTGATTTCCGCGAACCGGAACGCGTCAGGTGGGAGGTACTCGAAAACAACGGGGGATTTCGTCGATCTGTGCTTTCCCAATTCTCGTCACGTGCAAATTAACGCGCTCGTGACTCGTGACGCCCTCGTCGACCAGTCGTTTCGCTAATCGATGAGTAACTCAACTTAACACGTTCCGTGCCACATGGCCCTCCCCGATGATCGATCATAGGAGGCACAAGTTACAGCAAATAACCATATTTTCTTACGTATCGTTCGAGTAAGGAAAGTTCAAAGTGTTGGACGTTCTTCCTTTTTCGATGAAATATGTTTATGTCATTTTTGGACGAGTTTAACGTTTAATCGAGACTGTCGAATCATAGGTAACTATCGTATAAGGGTTAGAGTTAACGTGTGTCAGAGTATATGAATTTATTTTATTCTTATTCTATAGACTGTACCTTTTTCTCTTTTTTTTTTTTTTTTTAACTGACGACTGATCAATAAACGAGAAACCAGTCAAGACATTGACTCGTCAACGGATGAAAAACCAGTCAAGAAATGTTGACTGATCTAGGGATGATAAACCAGTCCTATAGTCTGTACCTACAATAAAGGCAGTTGATAAGCTTACTGTATATAGTAGAGAATATAAATTAATATCAAGTAACCTACCCAAATTTCACCTAAATTATATTTATCCAGCCAGATTTCATTTTCCAAATATTCGTATTAAACAAGAGAAAGACATAGGAATCTTCGTCTACTTGTTTCCATGTTGTTGTATTGCAAAATACAATTACTTTCCAAACTCTGGAGTTTCAAACCTGCCACCAAATGTTTCTTAACTTAAAGATTGAATGTATCCTTTAAGAACTCTCGAGGGTCCAAATTTCATCCTGCGAAATCCAAGTTCCAATTTCGAAAATTTAACAATTCCTCCGTCATCAGCCTAATCTTGAGACTGTAACAAAACGGATACACGTAAATCCACTGTGCTCTGCGTACGATATCTACGACATCCTCGAAAATAAAGGATTTTCCATTAAATGCGACGATCGTTGGAAGAATCTGTATGGAAAATCTGTGTAGGGAAATCTTATCGTTAAACGTATCAGAGCAACGAACGCAAGAAACTCATAGAATTCTAAAAAATATGGCTAGAGAAAAAGAAGGAAGAAGCATCGGGTGCTGTAAGGTGCGTCCACGCGGAACAACACAAACGTAGAAAGTTAGAACGAGGAAAATTACGATCTGTATATAGAACAAAACGAGAACAGATGCGCGAGCTAGAGTCTAGCTGGTGTCTAGAGTGTAGAGGAACGCAATGCGAGAATCGGTGTGAAAAAAACGCGTTCGCGAGACGACGCCACATAGTCGCGACGATGAGGAAGGTTTTCTCGAAGGTGAGACGAGACCGCCGAGTACGTGACTCCCTCCTGTTCTGACGTCTTTCTCGGGTTCTTGCTACACGTAGTTTCCTTCTAGGAGAGCACGCTCGCTATTATTATTCCTAAGAACATCGCGATCGCGACGTGAACGAGAAAAAAGATCTCGCGGAAGAAAAAAGAAAGAAAGAGAGAGGAAAACTTGGTGCGCCACCGCCGTTGCAGCTCGTAGAATCATGATCGACGGTGTTGCGAGCTGACACGCGGCTACCGTGAAACGAGAAAAATCTGAGCCGCGTCTCTCGAGAGAGGAATCGTAAACAGCCTCGCTGCCAGCCATCTGGGCGAAAGCGCGTCGATGGAGTTTGGGGAAAGCGTGGGATAGCCGTCTCGAAGGGATTTCAGATCGAGACGCTTGACAATTTTCCTGTAAAACGATGTACAAACGATAGTACACAGGCTCGTGAAACTCTTCGACCGCTTTTATACAGAGACACGTTACGAATGTACGTATGTATGTACACATACGAGGTTACAGTATAAGTGGTTACAAATACAGTGTACATTGGCACGTATACTTATCTTCTATAGCTCTAAGCGCTTTTTTTTTAATCAAATTTTTATTTTCTATACTTAATTTTCATAGTATCAAATTTGTATCACGCCTATGACACAAACTAAACGATAGTAAGCGATACGAGCGTCGATATACGTATTTATTTCTAATCGAACGGTATTTAAATGTCGTAATAAACATACTGGTTTTTATATCAAACGTTAAACATATTAAATTGTAGCGTTTTATGTGAAACATTTTGAAATTTCATTGGTACAATTATTAAAGTAAGAAGATTAAGAATCGTTTGTATCATTTGCTATTTTGCCTATGGATCGCTGTTTTAAAGGTAAACTATGAAACAAATATTTCTATAAAAAGAAATTACGGGCAAAGAGATCGATCGATCGATGGATCGATGAATCGCGAAATGAAGTTTCGTCTTGGCAGAACCGTGAACCGTTTCATGGTTCAGGTTCAGACGAGAGGAAAGGCAGGTAGGAGAAAAACAATCGCAGTTTGCCGCAACCAGAGACTCCCGCTATAGCGCTAGACATAATATTTACTTCTGCCCACCTGCCCCCTCGGGCAGCCACCGCCAACGTGGCGGCCATCTTGGGTTGGGAAGGTCAGCTGGAATTTGGAAGGTCTAAAGTGTACGCACGTTCCTACATTCGGAGAATTATCGTTAATTATGTCACGAGTTTGGTTCTTTCGACTCGTATATTATTATTTGAAAATTACGGGAAACAGAAGAAACGACGAGAACGACGAATTTCTGAACCGAAATCAAATTTCGTATCGCTACAAAATCTTCAAAAATTTATGCGATTCGTGAGATCGATCGTTCGTTCGTAATCATCGATTCTTCGTCTCTCGATCTCTGAATTTTCCCGCCAAAACTGTAAATATTCGATTCAACCGATGATCATAAAATATCCGTATTAAAAATACTACGCTTCCATGCGAATGTATACGAAAATTCCTTTATTTCCGTAAATATTCCTACGGAATAGTCGGAATTCTTAAAATCCGAAAATTTCAAGTCAAAGGTGTCGCGACGTTAGTGTATCGAAAAGAAACGCAAAGAACAAACAGTAACCGCGTTGCCAGAAAAATCCACTCTACGGTCATTACTTGCTACGACACACCTTCCTCCTTCTTCTTTTTTCTTCTTTGTTTTTTAATATTTTTTATCGCCAATATCGTTACGCGCCGGATAATTGGAAGCCATTTCAAGTCCTCTGCTCTCTTTCGCTTCTCTCTCTCTCTCTCTCTCTCTCTCTCTCTTTCTATTTTTCGATCCCTTGTTCGCTATGTACCTTTTTTTTTTTTCTTGTATTCTCTCGTATTCTCTCGCATTGCTTGGATTCAACGTACACACACATAGATATGGCTGTCTCGTTTGGTCGGCCGTATATATACGGCTATATGCATACGCGTAACGTGAAATTAAATCGGGTCAATTAAGAACGCGTATTAATTTTGCTCATTAATCATCGGTGCGCGGGTACATCGATTATTTATTCGTAAATCAAATTTAATTACTGGCTGCGCGACCCCGGCTGGATTTACTCGAGCGAATAAATCAATGATTGTCCGAGGCGGGTAAGCAGCTAGAAGAGGAAGCCACGTGGAGGAACGGGTTTTGGGAAATGAACGTGACCTCGGGATGTTCGCTCTTGTTTACGCGAAATCCGTCGAGAATTAATTATACATGTACATCGTGATTATAGGAGGAATTTTGGTTATTGTTTCCTATTGTTTTAAGACCGTCATGAAATATGAGAAAATTTACAGTTGCACGAAGTTTTCATATGAATCGATCCTTTCGGTTTCACCATCGAAAATACTTAATGTTATAAATTTCACGTCGTTTCATTTTTGACATTCAAAAACATCAAAGGAAACGTTATTCCTTTATTTGGATAATAGTACGCACCGGTCATAAAGAATCGTAGTACGTATTCTTCGTATCTGATAAATAATCTGGTTGTAACATAAGTAGGAAGAACAATGTATAACGCATACAGGTAGATACAGTGTAATCCTTCGTCGTAGGCGAAATTTTACACCGAGATTTCGGGAAGAAATTTTATTTTTGCTGAGAAAAGAAGATAATGTTCGACATATGGTTTAACGAATTATCGTACAACAAAGCAAGAATATTTCTAAGTATCCCAGAATTTATATACTTTTTAAAACCCAGAAACGAACGAAAAACTACAATTTCAGCGTGGATCGGTCCATTTTGAGTGTCTTAGAAAAAGTTAATACAACGTTCAACTAATACAATTATAGAAACAATACAGAAAAGCCAATCGTTATCAACAGTAGCAATTAATCCACCTCCATCCCTCCAGAGAAGTAAAATAAATTTCAGTCCAGAGCGTGAAAAGCATTTTTCCACGCGAGCAGGTCCACGCCCATAAATTTGTTCCGGGTACGATGTAAAAATCGTGGTTAAAGAAGGAAAGATTCGACGATTCCCGATTTCTTTCGGTCGGAACGTCGGAGCAGCTTGACGTTCGACGAAAATCCGGCCTTTCACTTCCACGTGTCGAGCATCTCCTCGCGCGCCAGAAAACAGAAGGGAGCCGGCGTATTCGGGTCACGTGCCAGACGAACACTTGGAAAATTCCATTTCCAGCGTACCGCTAGCTATCGGAGTTGGCTAACACAAGTATACGTTAGGAACGAGCCCAACGATCTCTTAAACTGCCTTAAAGCTTCGACGGACCTCGCAGATCCGTGGAACGAACCGCAAGCAGACGAATAAAGTCGTCGAATACGGAGATGCGTTTCGGAATCAGCGTCGAACGATATCGATTACGAGTCGTATCGATATCACGTTTGCTTTTTCTCACACGGATGGAATCATCTAGAGAACGCGTACCTCCGGAAAATACTTAGGAAACCGTCGAAATCGTCTTCGACGACCTGAACCTCGCGAAGATTCTGCCGCAGGTGTTCAGTTTTTAAACTCATTGTCGATCCTCTTGCCAGAGGATTCGTCGATCTGCCCATTCAATGGCCACATCCTTTCAGAAAACTCTTATTGCTTTTCACATGCTACGGAGCACCGTGAGCCCGAGTAACAAAAGCAGAGTGTCGGGTTCCTTGTTGGATACCAAAGCTGTAAGCTCCGCAACTCTAGAGCCGTGCCAGTACCTCAGACTTCAAGAGTATCGACACTCAAGGCCGCCATCGAGCCTAAACTCCGATGACACATTTGTAGTTCCGGTTATCGGCAATGCAATACTCTTGGAAATGGATCGACGTCTCACGAGACGTAGATCTTGACACGTGCATTTCCCTTATAACGAGCATAAAGTATGGAGTATAGAAAAGTCGACGCTGACAGATATGTGTCGGCTCTTCGCCACGTGAAAGCAAAATTAAACGTGATTTGACTTTCTTTCTGAGGTTTTTCAGCGCATCTTAGTCGTCGTTGTCCGTTTAGATCGAAGCTGATATACATACTAATTACTGTTTTGTACTATCGTTCACGAGTACTTTGTCGTTAGCTTTGTCTAAAGGAGAGTAATATCTCTTTTGATCGAAATAGTTACATTTCAAGATGAATTTGTTGTTTGTCGATCGGTAACGGTTAATATATGAACAATATATATCTCGTATGGGATATTATTATCGAAAGAAGCTCAAGTCACAGAATTGCGTTAAGAATCACGAAACATTAAATCTTATTTTTCTTCCATTTGGAATTTAGGTTTCGTAATTTTGATGTCACTTGGTGTCTAAGATATATAGTTGGGAAAGGAATGATTTCTTAAGTTGGAAGATATAAATTACCGTTAATAGTGGACGACGAGAGTCGCAAATTCTCGTTACGATTAGCTTCGACGCCGCGAATTGGTCGATCTCCTATTTCGTTTAGGATGATAGAGGTGGTTGACTGATTGTAACACTGAAGTAACAGGTTATAACGTATACTTTATTCCAACGACTTTGTAGATATAAATATTTACGCGTAGTAGACGTATTCTCAGAGACGTGTAAATAGTAAGTTAGAACCGATGACTGATCAATAAACGAGAATCCAGTCAAGACATTGACTCGTCAACAGATGAAAAACTAGTCAAGAGATGTTGACTGATCTAGGCATGATAAACCAGTGAAGTTGCGTGACGATACTGTCGCAGAGGAAAACTGGGGGTAGGTCGCCCCACCACCGGTCGCTTGTGGGTGGAAATGATCGTTGAACATGGGAGAAACCCTATTTTCTCATTTTCTACCTGATGGAACGATAACCATAAGGAACGTCTCGTCTTGAAGATCTTTTGTAACAATTAAAGGCCTTGACAGTAAAATAAAAATGTTTAGTTTTATGAAAGTTCCTTAGTCTTGACCGAGGGGTGGATTCTGGTTTACGTAAAGAGTCACCGGACGTAACAATATATTTGACATAAAGCACGACCAACGAAGGCTACCACGTTATAACAATATCTAAAAGAACGTTAATAAGGAAGGATATCCCACCTAGATATCTTCAAGTAAAAAAAGAATTGCCTAAACCTCTTAAAATCGGAAGAAATCTTGCCCGATTCAGCTCACGTCCTCGAAAATACAATTTGACAATTATCTCGGAAGCGGCGAAGAAAAACAGAAGGGGTGGCTAGGTAAATTGGCCCTCGACGAAAACAATTCGCTTTCTTTCTTTGCCAAGTTTCCACGCGAATTGGCGGCAGCGCGTAGTCGTGTGCACGATCTTTGCAACGCAATTCGCTTCTTTGCAAGAACGTAGGGGGGAGGGTAGGAGTGGCGGAAATACAAGCTAAAAGGGATGGAAGGTGGTTTACGTGGAGGGAGGAATCTCGTAGCGAGAAACCAGTCCAGGTACGACGATGTTGCAACTTGAGCAGGCCGAGACGAGACGAGAGGGTAGAAGGGTGACGCCAGTCCGTGATCTAATTTGCAATGCAATCTAGAATAACAATGGTCGCGAAACGGGAGGGCGGACCTGGGTTGCTTCGACGAGACGACAGAACCCGCAACTGGCAACTTCCTCGAACGACCTTCGTTCCACGGGGTTTCGGGGCTAATCCACCATGGCGAGATTTCACGGGTTAGCCGGGAAAATGCCTGGGATACGATGGTTCAGTGAAACCATCCGGGGATAGCATCGATTTGAGAAGCTTCGTTACTCAACCATTAGAATCTTTTCAATTCAGTCTACTATTCAGGTTGGATGGTTTTGTGTTCGAACAATTAACCAAGTTCTGTACAAGTATACGTTTCTTGTTCGTGAGTTCTTCCTGGTTTTCATAGGTGAAAATACGAAACAATTTGTTAGGCTCAGAGATGTACGCAAAACTTTAAAAAATAAGTGAAAAGTCGATCAAAGTCCGAGATGGGTACGTGTAATAAAGAAAACAAGCGATATCTTGATATTACGATGAGCAATATTTCGAAAGTTTCGAAGGGAGTGAAAAGATACGTGCATATTTAGCCCGGAATTTCGATAAAGAGGAAATCTTAGTAATTTTCAAGTGAATTTTAACGTGAATATAATTCATTTTTTCCTTCCTCGATCATCTTCCTTTACGATCTTCCGCTAACCAGATTACCAACGTACCTGTAATTTTCCAAGCATTCCCTAAACCATTCAACCAACATGAAATTTCGTCTGGCTCTCCAAACTTCCATATAAATTGCCACGTGCGTGAAGATTTAAGCGCGTCACGTGTCACGGCGCGGCGCGATGCGGCGTTTCGGTTAAATCGATCGAGGTCTCCACCGGTGGCCATTTGCCTGGTCCCGAGCTTCAACCGAAAATTTATCGACTAATTTCTATTTACGTGTACGAGTTCGCGGTCGTAAGCATGCCGAGGCGAATGGTAGATCGATAACGTCTAGCGTCGGCGACGCGACGACGACAACGACAACCGTCCTCGGAGGCAAACAATACGTCCCATGTCCCGGAAGTCCGACGTCAGGGACATAAGCACGTCGTAGCGCGAGACAAATCGAATCAGGGACGTTCCCTTTCTATCCGTTCCACTTCCTCTTTCTCTCTCTCTCTCTCTTTCTCTCACGAGCTTTCTCTTTTCCTTCCGTGTTTCCGACGTTGATGTTATCAGCTCTTGTCGCGTCTGCTGCAAATAAATCTTTTGTGCAAGCGACGACGAAGGACCGCTTCTCTCCTTCGCTTCGGGGAAAAAAGGTTGCGGTATGACCTGGAGGAAATAGAAAGGAGGGGAGTTTCGTCGGTATCCGTTGAACAGATGGAACAAAGCGAAGGAAGAGAAACGAACGAGGATTTAAGAAAAGAGAGGGAAAAGGGCGTATAGCGTTTAGGTATTGATTATCGATGAGAAGACTTCAAGGTTGAAACTCAAGACTGCATGAGTTAATTGGCTTACTGCAAATTGTGCGTTGAACGGTCTTTGTAAACGTTGGCATGCAGTTTCTCAAAAGATTTCTTGTACTGCTCGACTTTGAATAATATCGGGGTTAGCGATGTTGATTTTCTCTTACGGTAAAAAAAAATTGTATGATATTTATGAATCGATAAAATTTTAAGCGGAATAATTCACCGTTGGTCGCAAATCTCACCTCGCGCGTTAAAAATTCTGGAAATAAGAATGTCAGAAAATTGACGATTCTCTGATCGAGATGAATTACTTCGAGCAAACGTAGCGCAAAGTAACGTGGAAACATAAGATCTATGACTTTTCAAGTTTAAAATCAGTCAACAAGTTGCAAAGAGTAAAGTTTCGACTATCTCTTAGTATCGTCAGAAAACCAAACATCACAGCGAACTTTTGTATTTTCTCCTTGTCAATTCGTAATAAATAATACGATATAAACAAATAAACAGGTAAAATCGAAATATAATATTTATCGGTGTTCTAGTAAGCCAATGATATATAATATATCCACGAGAATAACATTTTTCGATCGAACGTACGTGCTCGAATCGTCAAAACATCCAGGACTAGCGCGATAGAAATCGTTCCTGAAATTCGTTACACAATTCTCGAAATATGAGAGTCGATTTAGAAAACCTGGATTCTCCAGGACAACCGTGCAGTCTACCGCGAATAAATCGTTCGCGGAAGCGACGCGACGCGACGCGACACGACCGGTGAACAGAGAGAAGAAGAACCTCTGCCAAGGGGAAACCTTGAGGAAAGGAAAGTCTCGTCTGGAGGAGAACAAAGGTGAAAAAGAACAAAGCAGCGGTAGAGAAAAAGTCTGAACAGGGAAAGCGAGAGGGGTGGGGGAGGGCAGAGGGTGAGGGAGAGGAAGGGAAGAAAGAAAGAGGCGGAGAAAGAGAAGGTACGGAATGTGGGCGCGAGAACTGTGGTCTGGTTTTCCAGACGGCTACCGAGAGGAAAACATGTGGGTTAGATAGGCGCAGCTGCGCTACCATCCCGACCGAGATTAGATATCAGCAGCTTTTTTCCAGACAGCCTTCGACGTTCCACGAATCGCGTAATAATCTCGCCGAAGGTCGACGACGCCCGCGAAATACCTTCGCCAAATGGAAAATTGTATTTGTCGATGGAAGAAAATTGTCGTATTGGGTGTAAAATTAGTCACGTGTCGACCCATTGGCGCGTTCATTGCCACGATGGTGAACGGTGAAGTTTATTGAAATAGATATACAACGATCGAAATAAGGAAAATTCGAGGAACGAGTGCGCGAATATGATTTTATATTTGTGTAATATTTTGGGAAAATTAAACGATGCGATGTAGTATATTTTTCGATCTATAGCGACTCCCATGGAAAAACGTATGAAATTCGTATGGAACGTGTTAAGGATGAAGCAACGAATGAGCGTATAAAACGCAGGTTGAGTAAAGATGCAACGTTATTAAAAAAATTTACATCGAGTATAGGTTACTGTCCTATCGAAGTATGAGAAACGTATTGAGATTACGGATACATTAGAGAAACCCATTATACAAATTGAAAACCCATTATACAATCGCCGTTGTTGATTAATAGTTAGATTTATGACCTCATTACTCACTTATCACTTATCATTTGTATTTCTATCGGCCGTTAATTTTCTATAATTTCTATCTAAGTGAAAGAGATCCAAAGAGGAGAATTTCTATATCCAAAACATTTAGAATCCTAATGACGAATTAATTCGTCCTTCTCGGTTAACAGGTTAATAGATTGAAGATTACCGTTATTCTCACAATTATCAAGCTGCAAGCTACGTTGAATATATGGTTAATATTTACTAGAGCGAGTAATAACTTCTTACGTTTATCTTATGCATCGTAAGATCGACTTATTCTATAATAATATCCTATGCATTATTGATTGATTTATGAAGTATACATTCCGCGAATTTAAAATGCAGAACATGTTCTACAGTGTTAAGATTGCTCAAACAAGTTAATTAATCAAGAAAATAGAATTATATAAAGTTGTTCAAAGCGTATAATTCACTCGTGGTGAAGCTGAAGTTTGCTTGGAGATATCGTAAATCATCGATGTCAGTGACGTTTCAAAGAGCATCGATTATATTAGGAGTAATAGTTGTTAGATCATCGTTGGATATTTATACGCTTGATCGTATCGATAATGGAATATTGTAAATTCATAATGCAGTAGCCGGGAACTCCAAGTCAAGCGATAACAAGATGATAGAGAGCATACGATTCTCTCCGATGATAAACATTTCATCCACTGAAACGTTAATTTTTGACCTGATTCGCGAACATTATCGTCATCCTTCCAACTGTGTCTTATATTTAGTTGAACGCATTTAGACGAAAAATGAGATGAAATTGTAATAGAATCGAGCAATCATTTAACATAATAATTCTATAGACATGAGAACTTGCAGTCAGCTTGTTATTTAATTAAAGTAAGTTTCTTGAATTAAGAATTTGAGGATGTAAAAGAACATCTTCAGCCTTGATCGTATACATACATACATATATTAAATATTACTCGAATTTTTAATTACGTTAATATTGTATGTATTTAGAACTGGACGATATTCAATTTTTTGATTAAAAGTAATAATAAAATACAGTTACATCTATAGATTAATAAAAAAAAAAAGAGGGTATATCCTAGATATACGTATTTGTTCTAACTTTTATCGGCGTAAACTCAAAATAACTCAAGTTTCAATCTAAATCATAGCGTTGCATATATGTAACGTGCAAGTATGAATATTTTTCTTTCCTTCAAGGACTCTCTCTTATTTGAAGCGAATATGTACATATCTTAATATTATAATTACAAATCGAACGACATTCTAGTTTTACGTTGAAAATAAAAATATCTCAAGATTTATAGAGTCTTTCTAAATGTCTCGATATTTAAAAAAAAAAAAAAAAAAAAAAAAGAACTCACCGGTTTGCCAGGATGAGTGCGTTTATCACTGTTCAAAATGAATTCATAGCTATCTTAATATCGTAAAATTACGTGTTAAAAAAGGAAAAAATGATGGAAAAGAACTCACGCACCGGTGTGCCAGGGTGACGGTGGTGGTCCTGCAGCAGGAGACGTCGTTGGTGCGACGCTGGGAGTTCCTCACGATGATGATGGTGATGGCGGTGATGATGTTGTCGATGGTGATGCAAGATCGAGGCGGAGGCTGGCTCGTGTAGTAGCAGTCGACGATGATGAAGATGATGAGATACCGTCGCTAGGACACCCACCAGTGCCCCGACTACCAAGACGAGCACCACTGACACTATGTAGCTACTCGCGTTCACTGTCAACAGAAATTTCTAATTGGAAATTCGAAGCTCTAACTGTCTAATTTTCTATGGTGTATTTTCGACCAGTCGCGGGGAGGCGCGTCAACGGGAGTCGTAAATTCCCGTTACGATTAGATCAATCGACACCACGAACAGGTCGATTCCCGTATTTCTCGTGGGATAATAGGGGTAATTCTAGTGGAATAAAACTGTAGTCTACAGTTTTATAAATATATATATTTTATCACGACTTAAAAACTCAACTTGCGTCGGGTATTTAGGTATGATACAACAGTTAATAAAGAGGAACTTAATATTGAACAGTTGACGTGACTGTTATGAGATTTTAAGGAGCGAACGTGGCCGGGTAGTTTTTAGTACACACTAACTCTTTTGCAATCACGGAGGAAAGCTCGGTATGGGTGTGCCCTTAGAACGAAGAAAGCGGATTCGTGCTTTATACTTTCTACCAGTAAGTGAGGGTAGCGATCTATGATGCTCATTGGCTCTGGTCGATTAGCGACCGATGACAGAAGTAGGAGACCTTCTACCGTCTTAGGTAGTGGACGATATTGTTCTTGGGAAAAATTCCACTTTTTCCGTTATATGAACATCCGCTATTTCCGTACGGCAGATACCCGTTTTCTCCGTGATTGTTACCAGCACATAATAAACCCCAAGACGTCTTGAATAGCCCGCCGTAAACCTAAAGTACTTTTAGGATTCTACGTCCAGTAAGTTCAGGATAGGCCGATTGATCTAGCTAACATGTGTTAGCAATTAAACTAAAGTTGGAGTACACGGTGGGTCCTTGGGTCTGCAGAGAGTCGGACTGCCGGTATGTGGGCCGTTGACTGCCAGGTAGCGAGGGATGGCGAGTTGGCCGCTTCGCGCGTCATAACATATGGGAATAATAATAATTTACGATAATAAACTACGGATATTTATGCAAATTTATATTTTTACAAATATAACGTAAATAGAAATTTTAATATTTCTTTTTCTTTTTTTTATATCACGTGCACTGTGTAAATTTGTGTAACTTTGTATTCTCCATAGACGTATAAAAATTCGCAGTTTAATCGCAGAATAATTGACTCTTAATCTCCAGCTAAAAATGATCCTTTTATACTTGTAACATTTTTTGCGCTCGTCTTTTGTTAAATATTAATATTTTGCCCAATATCTACGATATTTTCCAGAGAATGATAGTGCAAAAGTTGCTTTCCTTTTCGTTAGTATCGATGTTTAACACATTCATTGTCGTTATCCATATTGCATACGTATATGTATACTAATACTAATAAATATGAATTATTATTCACTGATTATTAAATTGCTAACTTTTGTACGGAATATATCGAATTAATTAAGAATTTTATTACGAAAGTTTCTTTCTCAGAACTTCTAATTCTTATCCGCATACGAATCGGTATCAAACAAACATTTATTATTAAAACGTATGACGAAATACACGCGGTGTACGTGTACTTGGGTTTCTTAATTATTGAATTTTTATATATTGCATATTATCGTAAAATTAGTAGGATTTCTAAAGATTTCGACGGCACAGTCGTTAGAACGAAAACTAAACGATCAATCGTATACTTGTTCAACCGAGAAACGAATAGTCGTAATCTGTATGACAGTGATAAGTGATAAGCGTTTTTTTCCACGGTAACGTTTCTTCCCAGGCCGTTTCCTGGGGGATCTAGAAGTTGTTTGGTGAAATATCACTCGAGATAAGTGTGGCTCTAGAAAATGATATCGGAATGCATTGGTAGAGTAAACTAGAGCGAACGAGTGACTTCATTTCTATGAAATTTATCGAGAGACATTCATATTTTTATTACATATATTTATTACGTATGTAGTCTCTGTTTACCGTAGCTTTATCAATTTCTGCTATTTATTCATCAGGCGGAAAATAAACAGTAATATTTTTATACAATTGTAGATGGTAAACGAAACTATTTTATATTTTGTCTACGCTTATGTTTGTCTTCATTTTTATAAAATACAATTTTTAATCGTGATTCTTTGATTTCCTTCAGTTCGAAAGTTCATGAAGAAAAGTAATAACAAGCGATGTTGATCGTGTATCAAGTAGATTCGAAATCTAAATCATAGTGACATTAATGGAGAACATTCGATCTGCGATGAATATTAAACGCGTTGAATTATTTAATAATAAAACGGGTGAATAATTGCGATGGTCAGATATACTAAAAATCATTCTAAGTAGAAAATGAAGAGTTAGTATATTACGTCGTAATCGTTGCTAGCACGATGCTACTCGCTTGATAGACTGCTGGACTGTTAGTTTCGCTATAATGATACTGGTTATGAACGTACCAAAGAGCTTGTTCGTCTATTTATACAGGTTAGGGGGAGGGATACCGGAAAGTTTGTATTAGATTCTGCTTGATGGTTACACATAACGACGACATTGTTTTGTCCGTAGTTTGTTTACTTTTAAATCTTGTATTGGGTTGGCAACTAAGTGATTGTGGATTTTGTCATTAAGTGGTATTGACAACCCAATTTATGGAAACGACGTTGATACTCGGAGGCGAAACAACATGAGTTACTCTCGATTCGAGTCGTCATGTGCCTCGTGTGTCGCTACGGATCTAAACGAATCTCATTTCTCCGACAATCATTTCCAAAAATCATGAAAGATTCTTACATAGACCGAGTACTACTTGTTCCTTCAAAATCACGCTTATTTGCTGTTTAATCGCGAATTATCGCGAATAAATGGAACATCGCGTAACACGCTCGATAAATACAATGGCAGTCTGACGAAGCTGAAGTATGCGTGAACGAATTCCATTCTGAAGAATTATTCAAACAGACGTACAGCCAAAGCTTTTCAACAGAGCCGTAGAGCGTCGTCGTTCGCGCGACAACGTAGTAGCAAAAAGTATCGACTAACTTGCCGTTTTCAGTCAATTTCGTACGTGATGCGTGAAAAAGACTCAGAGGCAGCAAATTTCAACCTGGGGAGTTTCCATGTTCCGGGACCCAGGGTCCTTTCCCCATTCACGAAGTGTACGGTGCTGGAAAATTTCTTATAGTCTGGCTCAGCGTTCTGCGCTCAACATCTCAGGTAGCTTTGTTTCCATTCACGAAATATCGCGAAATTATACAGAGTAGGTAATACAGAGTACTACTATAAATACTTGCGAACATATACAGTTGTTATAAAAAATATTTGCATAAACTATTATTCTCCGACCAAGCAGTTTTCTATCAAATTCTATTACGCATTTCACTTCCATAGACTAAGACTTTTCTACTCGTACGAAAGTATGTACATTATGTCTAAGATACATATACCTACGTGTACATATATAATCGTGATACGTCAAAGTATAATCGATGCCGTCGTCTCTCGTCAACCTTCCGACGACGTTATCCAGGATCAAATTAATAAAATTCGTTCTATTTTCTGCTCTAACCTTTGCAACATCTTTGTCTTGTAATCATGAGAAGGGCAAGGTGCAAGATGGATAAAAAGGGAGCGGCGATACTCAGTAAACGAGTCGCACACGGTCGTAACTCGCCGTGTACCCAAAGAGGTGAGCCAGAAACTATGTGTATATGTATACGTGTTTGTATAGGTGTGTGTGTGTGTGTTTATACGAGGACGTGGCAGTCGCGATTGGTGCGACAGGATGAGACACGACCATAAAACCTTATCAACGTTCATCATCGCCGGTTCAACGGTTTGAACTGCTCGTCACCCAGGCGCTCGTTAAACGCTCTACGAGTCGCGACGGTGCAGCACCCCGTGGCCTCGTGGTCACGTCGAGACGCTCGGCAACGGACGACGAAAAAAAGCAGGCAGAAGAGGGCGAAAAGAGGTCCCTGACCCTGGCTGAAACTTGGCCGAAACGGTCGTGCACCAGTCGCTATGCCCGTGGACGTGGACAAAGGACTCTCGAGTACCGACGCTGAAAACTCGCTGGAGCGGAGATCTCTCCGACAACGAAGTTGCTTCGCCAATTTTTACGCGGCATTCGCTATGCTACGAGTGGTATCCAACAACACGGCTTTAGGATCATAGCGAAAAGTCATACGTTATAGATGAAGGGAATCCTTTTCTCATCTCACGTCGCGCATATACTAATTATTTTTTAATTAAAATTCTGCGGCATACCAAAGAACATATTATATTTGCCTCGAGTTAGGACATTCGCGCTGTGAATGGGCGTCTATTGTAGCTTTTTATTTGACAATGTAAGAGAAGAGAAGTCAGTAAGTCAAGAGTCAGGTACTACGTGTTGTAACAATTCTCGCGGCGCACCAGCGCTGAAAATCGCGGAGTTATAGAAAATTATTTGCCTACGAGTAGTATTTTCTTTCTGTATCCTAGGAGAAGTCCAGTGTTGTTGCGAGCAACGCTCGAGGTAGGGAACGAAAATTAGGTAGAAGATTGTAGGTAAGAAGATTGCTAGATTCGCTTTATTCCTAGAAATCATCTTGGTAACTACCATTTTGAACAGGGTAATGCGATTCACGGTAGCCATTCAGAATCACATACTGCGGGAAACATGCAATAACTGAAGAAATAACAAGGCTAATTAAGAAGACGTAAGAAGGACAAGAAATATTTAGAATATCTCAACCCTTCTAATTTACAATTACGTATCTAAAAGTATAGTCTAAAAATAAGACGTCCAAGCAAAGATACCTCGATCCCTATTACCTTCACCACACCCTCGATTGCTATCATATTCGTACAAAACGAGTCAGCTCGGCGAGTTACGAAGAACGGTGGTGGTGTCCTGTTGAAGGTTGGTTCGCAGCAGTCCAAGTCGCCGAACGTTCGGCGTGTCAATATTTGACGGAGTGTTTAGGACGTCTGGCGTCACGACGCGACGCCACGCGTGGATAGCCAGACAGGACGAAGGTCCTTCCACCATTAGCCTGTCCCCGAATCTCTACACTGGTATTCCTTTCGGAAAGAAACGGGAAAAGAACAAAGCTGGAGCATGGGTGTCGGGACGCTGGCAATTTGCGAGGATCGTTTACTTCCGTCTCTCAAGGAGGAACGCTCGACATTCCGGTCGAGCGCGCGATCAAAGGCGAGAGCAGGCTTTTTTTCCTGGCGGAGCGGAGGCCAGAGATTTCCCTGAAGAGGTTTTGAAAGGCGACCTTCGTGACTCCGCGCGAGCCAACTGTTGTTCGTGTTGGTCGGAGTACTGTGAGTAGCGAGCAGAGATCGTATATGCCGACCACGACTCTGAATTTCAGAAAACGAAGAGGAGAGTTAACTTTGTTGCCGCGTACTGTACATAGACAGGCTCGTGAAAGTATTCGAATATCTCTAGACACCTTTTACGATTATATTATATGCGTCATATGAAACGTTTTAAAATTTTGTTGCCACTGTTACGACTCTCGACTATCACGATTATGTTACGAAAGTTGGAAAATATATACAGCGGAAAGTATCGTCACGTATCCTTATTTATCAACGAACAGTCTTTTTAGCAGGTCCTATATCCCATCTTCAATCTCATAATATTATATTATAATCCCATGAAATTTGTGTAGTCGTACGAAAGTACACATGTAGTATCTATTAAATACATTATAATAAATATATAATACGCTTGTGATTAAGTAGTATGTATAGTAGGTACTACGATAAATACAGCGGTGTGTAGAAAGAAGGTTACAAGATACATACATATTTATTGTTGATACAAGTACGAGTGTATATATTTCGTAGAAATTATAAATGAATTTAAACGATCAATTATCCATTACGTTATTAAGCGTGAATTTTCAGTGGCATCGTTTTTAACATTTATTATATGCTTCAGATAGTTATTGTAATTTCTAACGAGTATATATTTACAGTAAATATTTTGTAATTTCTATGCACATTTCCGAATTGATTTCCAATTTCATCGATAGAATAATGACGATCGTGTCTCGTTGTAGAACCAATGAAATTTCAAAGTATTTTAGGTATATAAAACGTATAATATAATAACGTATAATAAATAAAACTGTTCGACGTAAGTAAATGGTCATATGCTATCGCGAGCCAATACAGAATCTTGGCATATTATCCTGATCCCCGAAGACAGCTCGTAACGTACCTTTCTATCTTCCTTTTTCTAGCGGCTGATGCAAAAGGGATTGTCAGGTAGCGAGGTCCCTTCGACTCTTTTATAGTCTTTCTGCGTCCTTCTCAAGTCAGAGGATCCTCCAAGAGGCCCGACATGGACATGGCGACAGACTTGGATCACGATCCACTGATCCTCTTCCAACGATTTATGTATTACTCGAGTTTGATATTCGAGACCGAATAGAAATCAGTTGGATGGAAGGAGTCTAGATTTTCGGAATAAAATTTTGATTTACCATAATCCATATACTTAACTATGATGGATTTTCACTTGTAAAACCACGTCTAATCTTTCTTTCTTTTGTGTACTATGAGGAGAATACGAGTAGAGAACGACACAAAGAGAAACTGAGAAGAAAGAACGTACCTTGGAAATTCGTAGAAGTATTCGTAACACACGTACGGAGCATAATTACGCTAAAAAATTTCCAATAATTTGCCTGCACGAATTTCGAACACCGTCGAAAAATAGAGCTTCGTATGAAAAAAAAACGTCACTCTATATGTTCAACATTTGTCACGAATTAAACAAACTAAATCGTGGAAAACAATCAACGATTCTGATCCGCTTTTTGAACATAATAACAGGTCAATTTTGCAGACAAAAAATTTGTCAATAAAGTGTTGATAAGCTACGAGTATCTTCTACGCGTTTTTATCGACGATACGTGAAACATAGTTATACAACGAATTTACAGAACTTAAAAAAAGATATGGATATTTGAGAAGAGCGAAACGAATCGCGTCGATGTCATAACCTAATTTTTCATTCGAGCAGCGTAGCATATAGATTGGTACACACATTAACCAACGAACCAGCGAAAAGCTGTCGATCGACGCGACAGAAAAATCCGTCGCAGCGGGCAATCCGTGGGGGCCAATTCCGCGTTCGTTCACCGGTCACTAAAAATTACAGCGTCGCCTCGTAACCGTTCCAATCGATGCCGGCCGTCGCGACCGAAAATCCATTCAAATTGGCCGTCGAAGCCGCGGCTGATATCCGCTCGAATCATGAAACTTGGACGGAACGCCAGGATGAGTCAGGTCTGATTCACCAGCGTGACAAGAGTGTAAAGAGATTAAACTTTGATGAAAGGTAGCGCACAGGAGGAAATAACACAATTTTTCGCTGCATTCGTATTTCCGATGTATAGCTTTGTCGGTACTTGTTCGAAGAATATACATTTTCATGGAAATGCTAAGGTTTTCTGAAGTTTGGTTTATAAACCAAGAGCGTAGATTTACGTATGATTTTAAACGACTCGGATTTGGTTGAATAATGAGAAAGACATATAATTGATAGTATAAACGATAGAGAGAATTCTAAAATGACATGCAACGATGTATATCTAAATACAGGTATAAAAAGATTGAAAAGATCGAGATTTAGGCGATCGAAGAATAAAGATGGATATTTGAAATGGACGTTCCGGATCTAACATCTCGACTGCGATGAACATTTTCATGCAGTTTCGTATTTTTCTGAAGAGAACTAAAGAAATGGAACCTACGTGACACCTAATTTGTTTTGTCTACTAAAATTAATACTGTTAGTCCGCAGTTAGTCTATACTTTCTATACTATATATATATATATATATATACGTTCTCTGTACTTTTGCATAAACGCACAAAAATACTAATATAACATACAACTAAACTATAACTAAAATAACATACGATACTAATGACATGTTCTATTTCGTACGACAAAGAAACTAGCCGATGTACCGAACACTTTATTAACAGGCGCGTATAATTTCAAATTCATAATCCATATAGAAATTTTATCCAGAACAAAGGGTAATTAATCTAAGAATTTCGAGAGGGAGTACACGATACTTTCGGCCAATAGACGCGCTTATCTTTGTAATTTTATCGCGTTTATCGGAAACGAGACTCGCCGTTCCTTTGCCTAATCCTTTCGGTTCTCTGTTATACACCGTCGCTCTGAATTTCTCGTATCTCGCGTTCCATGGCACCCGATGCTGCATGACACGGGCCTCGTCCACACGACACCGCATAAGAAGAGCAGGTGCATCCGGACGATCGTTCGGATGCATCGTTTCGCAGGCTTCGTGAGCCTTTGGGCGGCGCGGCATAGCAGTCCGCGTTCAATTCCGATCATACGCGCGCGCGGAGCTTCGGCCTCCGGCGAGCGTGTGCACCGAGTCGACGTCCTCCTGGTTCGTAACTCGTAACGCGCGGCCACACACTCTACACGAGCCGGTTGTATGCGCACCAGTCGTCCGAGTGGGTTCGTGTGCGCGCACTTAGGCCGCCGCGCCGCGACGGTGCGGTGCAGTGGACGCGCTTGCATTGTGGAGTAGCGACCGAGCAAAAGGGGGTGAGAGAGCGGAAAAGAAAGCTGGACGAGGCGGCGGAGGAGGTGGAGGAGGAGGACGGTGCAGCGCATGCAGTGCAGACAAAAAACGATGAGCTGCGGTGGGGGCCAGACGGGGGGCAAAAACACGCGACGGGCCCCAAACCCAGGCCTCTCTTCTGCCGCAACCGACTCCCTTGCTACCTATATATGTACACGTGAATAGCAAGGGAGCAGCGTATGTCTGCGTAGATGCACTTTAAGCACGACGCATGGCCGCCAGCCTCGTGCATGCACCGCGCGATAGAAGCCAATCCGCCAGGGGGTGTCGCATATTGTGGCCCATGTACGCGAACGTGATCTTCGGGGATCGACAGTTTCGGCTTTTCTTCGGCAATTTCGCCGTGCAATTTGCACGTTGGGGTTGGTTACTGAAAACGTTCCGGTAATCGTAAATATCTGCTTCCTTCCGCTTGGATTTATACGAAGATAAATCTACAACTCGCGACGTGGGAATCGGTGAAGCCGCTTGTTAGCCAAACTCGGTTAACTGCGTGAAACGAAGCGGAGGAAATTGATGAAATTATATTTATCAGATATACATCGGTCGAATTTTAAAAATTCCAAAAAACGGAGTTACCACTGACATATTAAATTATGAAAAAATTCCTGGTGGAAAAGACAGATACGATATTGGCTTTGCACTATGCTTCGGATCCAATTAAAGCAGACGCTGTTACGTACTATATGAGGTTTTTCTTTTTTCTTGCAGGATATTAGAGCGAGTTTACTGATCATTCAAGCTGGAAAGTATGTAGATTGGATAGAGAATGTTCAGTGGATGGGTTCGTTTCTTGGCTTGCAATATCGATTACGGTCCAAATTTAATAAAAGTAGACTGCAAGCTAAGTTTAAATTTCATATATAGTTTCTATTCTTCGGGAATGAATTCTTTCTGAAAACTACGAAGGAAATACTATTTTATGAATTGTTAATAGAAAAAACTTTTTTCTTTTGTTTTTTTTATTTTTGGAGAAACCTGTAACTTTGTTTCATTATAATATAAAATTGTACATCTTTTAATTCGAAAGTATCTCTCGTAAGAAACGATTATGATACTTCACCACTGCTGTTTATAAAATTCCACAGGCTCCATTTTTAGAAAATATCTAACAAAACCTAACTACTCCGCACGATATCGAAAACAACTCTACCCATGTCACTCTCAATGGACACTTTAGTCAGAAAAATCCAATAATTACAAGTAGATACAATAAGAATCCACCCGCTTGTCTTCTTCATCTCATCTCTACAACAGCTCCAATTCGTTTCTCTAAAAAAGGAAAGCTCTGTCTTCCAGCCATCTAATCTCCCATTATCGTTTTCACGGTTACTATTAACACGGTCGTATCACGTATCAGCCGAGAATAGCAATCTATTAGGTTGTCCGAAAAGTTTCTTTCGTTTTATAAGGAAATAATAGACCCGCAATGTTTTTTGTTTTATATTAGTTTATTGAATTATGCAGGAACATAATAATAGAAATATAACGAAATGGATCATACCTAATTCAATAAAATAATATAAAACGGAAATTGTTGTTCATCGATTATCACCTTATGAAACGAAAGAAACTTTTCGGACAACCTAATATAATCTCTAATATAATAAGAATCACTCAAAACATTGGATATTCTTTATTCTTTGAATAAGATCGGAAGGCGCGAGAGAATTCTAATAGAAGAGAGTTCATTAATTAGCCGTACGTATACGCGTAAAGAAACTCACCGAGAAATCCTATAATTCGTATAATTCAATATTGAAATTCATTTCAACTTTCACATTACCAAGCAACGATTTTCGTTCTAATATTAGCTTTCATATGCAATGTGATTCACGAAGGTAAAAAATTGTCATACATGTACATATTATGTTACGTAACTGTAAAGTGACACGATTGTCACGATGAAATAACGAAACTTGAAAATGTTTCGTAAAACATACACGATACATTTGTAAAAATGTTCCAATACTTTCGTCAGCTACTACCTATATCTTGTATATTGTATGTGCACGTGTAATTGTACATGTACGTATAATTAATAACAATTCCCCATTTCCCCATTATCCCCCCATTTATCTGATATTATATTATATGTACATCCAAATGTACATACTCGTATATGTTTACATATTCTACTTGGAAAATGAAAAATGAAAATTCCTATATGCGATTCTAAATCAACGATTGTCTTTCATATTTGAAACGAGACACGAGGACAGGCGGATGACTCGTCGTCATTTCGTTATGCAATACTCGTCACCACGTATTTCCGATGTTATGTAGGTGGACAACGCGGTGTCGTAATCAAGAGGTGCGTGCAGGTGCGACCTTTGGTACTCTTTTTGTGCCGATCCCTTCTCTCTCTCTACGCAGTCTTGCAACCGTGTCGGTCGATGTACATACAAATGGCACGTTTCGCAGGCAGAAAATATATGGCAATTAACCGGTGTTGTAATCCGTAAATACATGGTCTGACCGGACTCGATGGCCGCACCGACGATAAATGGCGAGAACTTCCGCGATTTTTGCATTTCAACCGTGACGAATGTCGCGCGACTAGACTGCAAATACGCGACGAGGATGTGCAACGGCGACGCGACGCGACGCGTCGATCGAAATTCGCGCGTATAATCGCCGATCCATTCGCGATGCTCGTCCCGTTTTTAAAATAGATGGAAGAACGACGGTGCTTCGTTTGGGGTTTTGCCTGACGTTGGGCGGATTTTTCAAAAAAATATTTATTCAAAGAATTTTCAATAAATGATTTGTGACGTTTTCTGACCATGTCGAGTCATTCGTTCGAGTAATTTTTATATGACGTTTTGTTCTAATAAATAGGAATCACGGTAGATAAAGCTTAAAGACAAAATTGTTGTAAATTAATGTCACGTTATCACATCTAAACAAAAATTTCTTCGCCATAATCACATAACTTAGTGCGTGACTATAACGATTTAATAACACAATTTGTATTTATAATGATAGTATTGCAGATTAATTGCAAGTTCATCTTTGTTATATTGCTAGACTAGCTAGAGATCTGCAGCTAGAGATTAACCGCAAATCAGGTTCGAAAACTTTTTTCACCAGGGGTAATTCGAAACTTTTAAAACTCTGAACCGCTAACTGGTAGTTACTTTGAAACAGGTCGAAAAACCAATTAAAATGCAAATACGACTTCGGTACGGAACACCGAGAAACCAACGTTTCGTTCGCCAAAGACACGACATGTTCTCGAAAAATACTCGAAGAAACGCGTCTTGTTCATACCATAAATCATAGCCATCCCGCTTGGCAATTTGTATTTTCATACGTTTTGTTTCGCTAACGAAGTTTCTCTATCGAAAACAGTTTTATTCGTTAATTCATAATGTCATTCAAAATGTATAATTATATGTATATTTTAATTAATATCGTCCTATTAAACGAACTCCTACTATTTGAATTTGTAACTAAATGCAAATTTCCATTATTTGAATAAGAAATTAATCAGTGAAAAGAGTCGTACAATTGATACAACTCCAATAACATTATATTTAACAACATTAACTCCAATTACATTAAAGCTGTTTATCCCCGAAATAAAATTAACAAAATTTTACATAAATTTTTTCATAGAACACAGCGCGACGTTAAATCTTTCTGTCAAGTTATAAAGCACGCGAACAATGATCCACGTTAATTTTCGTTCGTTAAAAATCAACCAAAAAGGAGACAACCTGAGTAGATCTTTCGTTATTAAAGTCACTTACGGTATAGAATGTAATAGCGCAACGATGAGCGACAGAGCGTCGGTCATTGCGTGGACGAACTTTCCTAGGAAACAGAAATTAATTTTCCCCGGGGCAAGAGCTACAAGCTTCTTTATAAATTATTAAAACTTTCGCGCCAACCTTCTCAGCTAAAGCTATATCTATATGTACGAGATATCCGCTTTTGTCGGTAAGGTTCTCATGAATATGTAACCGAGAGAGCCCTGCTACTGGATGTCGGCAGTTTTTCTTTTCGAACGGCAACTTTGTTAATCCTCGATCCGAAAAGCGTTTTGCATTTTGATATCGTGACAGGCAAACAGGTAGGTACTCTTGCTCCTTGTTACGATGCGATGAAAGGGAAAGGAAAGAACGAACAGTTAACTAGTGCATGTACTTTTCCCTCCATTTACGCTAGTAACAATGATGAATGTTTTAAGAATAACAAGCAATTAACAAGGAGAGTGTACATGTGAAAATAATACATAGTTGATTAATGGAAAATATAGAGACGGTTTCTTGTATAAAAGATTGGAGAACAAGAATAGCAATCAAAATATTTGAAGATTTTCTGCTTAATATTAATACAATTATATGTAAGATAATTAAAAATAAACGATTTTCTCTCATATGAAAGTAGAGTTGATTACATAATTTGAATAACGAAGCTTCTACTATACAAAATATCGTAGTTCGAATTCGTAAAGGTCAACGTCTAAAACAATCGATTATCCTAAAAAAAAAAAAAGGTATACTGTTAAATATCGTGCTTTTTACATGCAAATTAAAAATGTCTAAACCTGCAATGCTGTGAATTCTGATTTCGATTTTAATATGTATCAATTGTAAACTTAGTTTCGATTAATTAACGTTTAAAGTTCTTTTCAAATCTACTTGAAAAATATCTATACCGCGGTAAAGAAAACGCAAATTAAAATAAATTACGTCGACGATATTCTGTTGTGAAATTAAAATATCTCAAAATATTCAAATATCTATTAATTATACAAAACCATCGCTAATTTTTCTACGCAATTAGCTCAAGTTAATATCGCACGAGTGGAAGTTACGTAATATTTAGACACCGTCGTCGCACGTGTCATTTTTCTACATATGTAAACCACAAACATTAAACTGTTTAGAACCACCGAACCAGATAATTGTCATTAACTATACGAGTGAACACGAACGAAGATATAGTGTGTCGGTTACAGTTACGAGACAGTTCACCTGCTGACAAGTTTAACACGCGTCGCAAATTGCCCATTATACGAGACATAAAATTTAAATATCACGTTCGCGAAAAGGAAGATCGTGTATATTGTATATATGCGGGCTGACTGATGTCATCGACAGATGGTCCCGCATATACGGGTGGCAAAGCATCGAAATATGTATTTTTTCATCCATCGCTGAACAATATCGATCGCAAAGTGTTCAAGTCGCGTAACCATCGTTCAGGAAATCTTATTCCCAAAACTAATCCCCGAAAGACAGTAAGAGGCGATTCGTAAAAATGACAAATTCGTCTGTTCACCAAAAATCTCGTAAATTCGTTTTAATCTACGCGATGATTTTTCATGGATCGTAGGTACTTAATCCATTGGTATTTTGTCAATAGGTTGAATCGTTGGAGTTGAGAAATATTTTGGAATTAGTACGAAGTTGTAACTTTGTAGACAATTTTACCGATGTATCTCTTATTGCCTTTGCTTTTATAGAAATGTTTATGTGTAAATGATAAGATTTTAGCAATGATATTTCCACTCGTACGTAGTTATTTTCGTTCCTGTGAAATTAAGAATTTTGAATTTCCGTCTTGAAGTTTTTCAATTCTCGGGTCAACAAAGCTCAATCAAATCGAACCTCGACAAAATAAAATTGAATTGAATTAAATCTCGACAATTTATCGTTGATATTAACAATCACTCTTAAAATTATTCGATCCTGATACGAATAGAATTAAATTACATTAAACTGCAATATAATTTATTTACATTTAACTACGAACAAAATTAAACTTATACAATCTATTATATACATATAGTATACTATGAAATCAACGATCGTTCTTCGAATCGTCAAATCCGAATCTCAATAAAGACAAAAGTAAATCAACAAACTCACATCCTGGCAAATTGTGCACCCAAAATGTCATCCAGCAATTTAGAAACTCGAAAAGAAGCATAACAAAGTACGTAAGAACGACGATGTCCATACACCGGACGTTCACCAGACAGCAGACTGAAAGAATATTAGGCATCCACAAAGGGTCGAGTCTGGCTTGGCTGAAAGGATCGAATCCGGAATCAAACACCGGTGGCGCGTATCTTTTCGGCATTTTTCTTCGATTTTTCCCGACAGAATCAGTGAGAAGGGTGCGTGAATGGATCGAGAGGGGAGCTAAGGTAAAATCCGGTTTTCATTTCAACTCGATTCGTCTCGGTCTTCTCGTTCGGTTGGCCAACGCAACGCAACGATGGCTGGGTCGAACACGTGTCTAGTCCGCTCATAGGCGTAAAAACTTTAATATATCGGTCATATTTGAACGTGTATTCTCGGTATATGGTTCTCGTATATCGTATCACGTTTTTACATTAACAATTTCCTAGTTCGACTCTATCTTATCTGTGATTTTCATATTTCTGGAATATGGAGCTTAGAATCCTGGAATACCATAAAATTTGAAGATGCTTTTCCTTCGAAAATATCTTACAGTGAGAATATTTTATGAAAACTTTCTTCTTCCTATTACACCTTTTATTATTTTTTCCTATGTTTTCTACGATATTATTTGTTACTCCTGTCGCTAGTGCGAAGACTACATACTAACTATCGAAATGAAATAATTAATGTTTCGTTTAAAACGGTATCTATCTATTTACAAATATTTTCAGATGTTCCTTCGCTCTTGAATGGACTGTTATTTAACAAAGAACCTAATAATAATTTCGAAATTGAAATGTTGCACGACTATGACATCCTGCTTTCCCTCCTTTCCATCGACGACGAGTAGATCAAAATTTAAACACCTAATAAATCTTTTTATTTTTGTTTTTATTTTTGAAATGATCTTTTATTTCAAAAATTATGTCTCTAAATAAAAAAAACACGCAATAAGAAAATTTAAAAAATTAGAAACTTCGCATTTAAAGTCTGAGCACAAAGTATATATGTACATACGTATGGTGTGCTTTAGTTAAGCTCAGTCTTTGTTAAATGAAACTTTGGAATATTAGCACGTGAGTCTACGTGTCGCGTTAATGAAAGTCTTTAGATTTTTGATCCTTGTACTTAACAGTATATTAAGTATTCTTCGTGAAGAAATCAGGCAACGTCCAAAAATTTGGATTTAGCTTCTTCGCTGGGTCCGAGGAGCGACGAACCGTTTCGGAAAGCCGATCGAGACGATGAGACAGAACGTGAGAGAAGGCCGCGTAAAAATCGTGCTATGACGTGGCGATGCTAATTAAAGTCGCCACGTGCGTCGGGCAGACGATGAAATTGCTCAAAAGCTGTTCTGGTTCTGCTTTCTAAGCCGGTCTGGAAACGAGGGCGAATTGGCGTCACAGCCGCGTGCGTTTAGTTTCGACCTTTTTCTCTTCCTTATTTTCACCGGTGACGATGGCGAGACTTGGTCGAGATTAACGCTTTTTCGTTTCTCTTTACATATACTATCTTTAATTTAACATCAATATTATCAATTTACTATACCTACTACTAATTAGNTCTACAGATATTATTCGTTTCTGGCACGTGTAAATATGAAAAAAGAAAAGGTACAACGATGAATAAAAATTCAAAAAATATGTCCATACTACTTGCAATGTCTCGTCAATATTGTCTATGCGAAATAATATTTTCCATATTTATATCGATAAATAACAAAGATTTCAATAATTATTTAAAGGTTCACTCTCAACATCGACTTCGATGATTTTCGAATATATCGAATATATATATAAAGCTGAATATTTCGAACAATCTTTTTTATTTCACGAGAATACTCGTACTGTCTCAGTTTCCGAGATATTCGTGAAAAATCATCGGTGCCACTGCAATCCTTAGTAGCGTATGTTTTACTACATATTGGTTGCCGACTGCGTTACGGCGGCGCGGTCGCCGGATAAGATAACGCCTAACCCAAACCTAATTCTTATCTTTTGTTTATAGTTTATACAGGTTTGGATTAACTGTCATTTTATCCGCGTCGCGTCGCGAGGCGACCGACAACCAATGCTAACCTACACGCTGTCATTGTCGTACAATTAAAGGCAGAATCCGCTATATAGCAATACCGACAGCTTTTTGTAAATATCTCGGAAATTGAGTTCGAGCAGCAGTGACACGTGCGGACAAAAATTGTTCAGAATCATATCACCGGCAACGTATTTCAAAAATCATTGAAATTCCAACTTTCTATTGGGTTTTCATTAGATGGTAATGACAAAACCCGCAATCACTTAATTGCCAACCCAATAAATAATCGTCGAAATTTCTGGTATTGAAAAAGGTACACATTATGAAGTTTTCTACAAGACTTCGCTCTTTCAAGAGTGCGGTTCCTCACAATCCGCTTACGAGGAATTTTCTGGTAGAAAGGCACCGCTGCCTGCTTCATTCCGTGGCCTGATCCTTTAATTCAAACAAAGTATCTACTATTCTTTGGCTAAAGTATTCTAAACTGTTCCAAGCTATTCTTGAATTCTAAATAATCTGAACGGTTATGTCGTCGATACCTTCGAGTTCCGCGACTTCGAGTTCCTGGCTATCGACCTACCAGACATTCGCTCAAGCAGCCTGCCAAAGTCCTCATTGAGCCTGCCACCCAGTCATAAATTATGGTAAGGCTAAGTAACGCCGGGCTATCTGTTATTACATCGTCACGAAGATACGTTACCGGTAACATACATACAGCGACATGGTGGCGATGGTTTCTTAATACATGCAGGTGTATAGAAGAAGAATATGTTTCGAAAACTCGTTGATTGATTGATAAAGTATGTATCATATACTGATTGGTGGCAGAAGTTTCAGGCTTTTTGTGTACTAAAGGTAAGTTCAGTTTTGGGAAAGTCATCGGATTTTTAATTACCGATGTCGAGGGACCATGAAACAAACGATCACTTGTCTATTAGACGTACATGTATGAACGAGTCGGTTAAATTTAAAAGCAATAAAATTCCTGTATCATTAGCCTACTAATTACAATACGAGCTGTATACAGTGCAACTTCGTTTAACACGCGCAGTAATATCAAGATTATCAAGTATACAAGCAGAACATAAAATCTATAGTCATCCAATTCTTAATACACATGAGCATTGGAAAATGTAAATATTAATCTACTAACCAAATTATTTTTAATCAAAAATTCCTACTATCGCGACATTAAAAATTCATAAGGACAAAATGTATTTTAATCGCACTGATTTTTATGCGAATGTAAATATAGTGTAGCGGATATTGAGAGGCGTAGGAAGGTTTTGATACGTGATAATAATTTATGACATCGTATCGATTACCAGCTTAAACCACCTACCACGTGGATTGTTCGCTCTCGACACGTAATTATCCTGCAAAAATGATTACATTCGTTGAAAAGAAATTCGTTGAAAGACTCTAAACTATCACTCTTGCAAACTATGCACGCGAAACCTTTCATTCGCAAGATCAGAGAAGAGCGCAGCGTTGGTTTCCACTCAACATCAGTGCGGTCGATGATGCGGTGGATGTCTCCGCACCTGTACCCACGCGTATCGGTGTATTCATTTGGCCACGTGCCGGTACAGAAAGTAGGCAAAAGACAAGGAAGACCTCCCTTCTTATCTTCGCCTTTCTCGCGCGTTGCTCTCCGCATAGCTTTCTCGTATCTGGGTCACAGGACAAAGAGCATGTCTGAAACGTGGCATCTAGATGCCTAGACGTCGTAAGAGAGTGGATCACGCTCCAGGGCAAATTAGAAAGAGAGAGAGAGAGAGAGAGACAGAGAGGTCAAGTCGAGTACCAGGAAAGAAAGACGCGATTCTTGGTAGAAGAGACTTGCTAGAGATCTTCCTGCGACTTTCGCTCTGGCTTTTACCTCGTGAGACTCTACAGTCGCAAAAACACGCTTGCTACGCGCCTCGAGAAAATGAACTGGCTATTTATGGCAATAGGATAGAAATAAATAATCTTGAAGATTGAACACAGTGTACTCTTTGTTTTAGCAGCTCTTGAGAGACCGCAGAGTAGAGGGCGTAGCGGTGTTACGCGAATGTAAGGTTCACACGAGATAAGTTTCTGTTTTTCATCGAATTTTTAATTCCACGATTCTGACCATATACGTCTTGTTTGCGTAATTTTTAAGACTAAACTGTGACAGCGTTGGTTCTCGTTTCTTGTAACATGTTTATTTAGAGAATCTTTCTCCGCGGTAAATATCGGCACTATGATTTTAATCGTGTTTGCTTCTTTCAATAATCTCTGCTACGATAGAATGGTAACAACGTGAGATACAATCTTCGACGGAATTTCCATTTGCAGGATTTTTACGATAATTTCTAGGAAAATTGGAGCAACGTTAGTTGCAATCTTTGATAAAATTGCCATTTACCGAGTCCTTCTTTGTCATTTCTGATAAAGTTATTATATTATTTACTGAATTTAAACTTTGTTACATTTCTATAACATCTTGTAAGAAAATACGACGTTCGAACGCCTGGAACTGTCGCCTGACATTCTTCACCCTCGGCTATGAGAAGAGAAAGCGTAAACACTCGAGCGTGCCATAAATTAGGTCCTCCCCCGTGCAACGTCGTGGGCTAACAGGCCCCATCGTTTTGCCTAGCTTATTTCGCCATTCTTTGTACAATCGTGGATAAACGACGAGGCGAAAGGTACGCGAGCTCGACATTTTCAATCGACGGAATGTGTTACGAACGCGACTACGCTGAACTCGTTGCTGGTATTGTCTTACAATCCTCGCTGTATTTTGTTCCTCGAGTAACATCTAACATAATCTTGCCAACGTTTAGAATTTCAATATCCGACCAAATTTCTATACGTACAGACTCATTACGATACTTTCTCCTTTGAGTAATATAATATTAGAATCATAGTAACGAATTCGATATTTATTTTCCTATACCGGAAAACTTATATACGTCGCGGAGTAAGATCGCGCAAAACATTAACCGTCATTGCGATGATAAGCGAGCGAAACCGCGGCGCCTGCTTAATTCCTGATGATCAAACTGCTAAACCCGCTACCATTCAGAGTCTCGTCGAACTCAATCTCCTCCCGTAAGCTTAATCGCTCGCTCAAATATGCAGCATGTCGCGTGATTAAAATTTCACAAAGACTAACAACCCGTAAACCAGGTGTTCTCTGAAAATTTCTCGGTCGAGACACACGTATAACTTTACAACGTCGAAAGAAACCAAGGAAAATATGTTGCGGTTGAATTTAACTTAACTTTCGTCTTGTCGACGATAATCAAGATCGTGACGTTGTAGAAGAGAAGGGCTGAGGGATCGTCGAGCACCTTCGTGTTCGCGAGATAAACCCCAAGATACACGCATATATGTGTATCTGGAAGAACACGCAGGAACGCGGGTTTCCTCCGAAACGCCAGGCTCTATACATCCCATCGTGTCTCATAAACGCGAATCTTGACGACAATGCGCGCGTGCACTTAGCGCGCTATCGCTTGCTTTTTCTCTCTGTCGCCCTTCACGCTGACAAAGCCGAGACGAAATTACGATCGACGCTAAAACACGGATCAGCCGGTCGTAGTAAAGATGACAGGCTCGAGATAACGTGCGAAACGTCGAGCCACAGCCGCGCTTCATGCCTCGTGATATTACGCTGCTGTTTCGTCTCCTTCGTCGTACACGGCTTTCTCTTAGTCCGTGGTGGTGTATTTGATGGTAGATTGCCGACGATGCTACGAAGGATCATACACGTTGTTTGTATTACGCGATACATTCGTGGATTTTCTTATAGAATAATTTACTACCTAAAAATACAGCGTAATCGGGAATTATGAATTTACATTGTGAATTTCTTCGCACTCAACGAACAACTACTCACATTCATTGTATCACGTTATTGTTATCCATGAAATATCAAGTCAATGAATATCATTCCATTTGTAAATCTGTCGTTTAAGTAGAACGTAACCCTTCGCAGTCGGACACGCTTACTCTCGCTTCTTTCCTGTTTCCTGTTAAATGACTTTCTTTCGTGACTTTTCGTTACATATTTTATTTATAGATAGAGTTGTAACATAAATTAGTCGTCCTGTTTTCCTCTTTATTCGCAAACTCGTTCGTATACGATATTAATAAACCTTGTTCCGTGCCTCTTCCATTATCATACACAAAGCTGATTAATAAGATGGCTCGAAAGCGCAACGTAATGTCTGTTTTATATTAGTAAATCTTATCTCGTATCTTTTTCATGATCATTAACAAAATGGTTCGAAAGTTCCTTAACAATCAAAATCCTATATACGTACATATGTAGATCTTGGCGATACACGTTCCAGTGAGTAACAACGTGGGTAGAGTCGATGACAGTCACGATACCTGCTTTTACCGGTCATAATTCGCTGGTGACTTTCTGCATCGTTCACGATTTCGCGATGCAACGTTCGCAACACCAACGAACGAAGATCGCAAAGACATCAGGCCAATTAATCTCGCGTCCAATCTGCAGCGTAGGACGTGTTCTTTGCAAGACTGGATCAGTGCGTTCTCCAGATCTAGTTAAGATCTGGTTAATGATAGCGAATTCTGAATTTCGTGATTCGCGTGTGTTTGTTGATTTAAAATGGTAATAACGAGACCGTAGAACGACTAGATTTATAATATAGATGTGTGGAATTGCAAATGGTAAATTGAAGTTGCTTTAAGAATCAGTTTCTTTGGTACGACTTCCTTTTCTCAAGATCTACTTATAGTAAATGTATGCAAAATGGTGAGATTGTTTGCAACGTAATGTAAGTTGTATTTTGTAATGACAACTCATTTTTGCATAACGAACGATTACTGGCGATCGTAATCTATCATTTTTGTCTCGAATATGTCGGCGATTTATAGAGACACAAGTGGTTACACTGTTGATTTTCTATCTTCGTGGTATTTCTCGCTTGAAATTGTTAAACTTAAATTGAAGGAGGGAGAGAAATTTTTCATATGCAGAGAATATTCTATATTTTACAAGAAATGGTTACCTTGTTTACAACGAAACAAATATTCCAAAGAAAAACATAAACGTATTTTACGAGACACAATTGTCGGTAGCCAGGAGCAGCCAGTTCCTCGTTTTTCTCGGCATTTCCCTGCCGTAGTTTGTCAGACATACGCACACGTACTCCGTAAAACACATAGCGCGTATAATTCAAGTTTAACACTTTCTTACCTGCGCAACATCTCTGGAAAGAAACAAAGTTTGTTGATTATAAAAAATCAACAAACGTGAGAATAAAAGCCCCAAATATTAAAAGAAATCTAATATAGATTTTTGGACTTTCCCAACCTACTAACGACTTTTATCTTTTTCCATAATCTATCCCGTAAATTTGTATAATTTTTTCTATAAACTGTAACTGTCTTGGTATCTCCAGGCGAAGATCCACGAAGGATCCGTGATCGAGCAAGAGGATCGTAGTATCTGCTACCGCCAGTCGTGTTTTTCTACGACCGGATTCACGTGTCTAATTACATTATTGATGTCCGGTCCCGTTAAACAGCCGCCACAAGGCACCGAACGCGCGTGCGAGATGGAAGAAGTTGGAAAGCGGAGAAAATACGAGGCGGGAACAGGACGTTCCACGCGTCGTTGATTTCCAGGTTAACCTCTCGACCTGCGGACCGTTCTTGTACGCGAAGCTGATGCACGAGACCTAACGGACCAAGGACGACTTTCCATCTCGCTGCTACCGATGGAATTCGTGGATTTCAAGAGCCACATAGCCACGCAGAACCGCAGTCGTTTCCGGAGAAATGCGCACAAAATCGAATTCTTTCGTCCGTTCCTATTATTTACTACGTCGAATGGCCTCAACGAAATTCAATTTGCTACTGAGAAATTATGCATACGCGTCATCGCAAAGAAGACCTCTAGAACGTAACTCTAAGTTGGATCAGTTTAGAGAAGAGAAAGGAATTTTTCTTTTATGCAAAAGCTATAACCCAATCTGATCTAACTACCAATTACTCCGATATTTTAACATTCTATTCCATCATTTAACGCTTCGATCGAGTCCCATGTCTTCGTATTCTCTCCAAAGTCAATTTTGAAGAGAACTGATCTTTAAAACACACACACGCGAGTACAAATTCATCCTTTTAAAGTAAGGAACGAGACCAATACGAATCGTGACACGGAGTTGCTATTCGAGGAAGAAATCGTGTCGCGGTTTTCAAGCTTCCACGTTAATACGATCCCAACGAGGGAGAGGGCTTACACTGACAAGAGACGAGAATGAAAGGAAAGACAAGGAAGAGAAGAATCGCGGTCGGTGGTAGGTAAGATGAAAACCGATGGTAGCCGTGCGCCGTTTGCACGATCCATGAGGGCAGACGGTGCACACGTCGCATAGGGAAGCTGGACGAAGCTCTCTCTCTCTCTCTCTCTCTCTTTCTTTCTCTTTCTCCTCTATTGTCCTCTGGTTGCACGAGGCTCCTCGTTAGGGGATCCTTAACGATCGCTCTTCACTGAGAGACGGCTGGTGGTTGTCGTCGAAATCGTCGTATCGTCGATCTTAACGAGACTCCTAGTTTATCTGGCAGCCAGGGCACAAGGCCCGGAGAACGAGCTTAGCACCACCTCTATCGTTTTATCGTCGCGAACGTTGGAACGGCGAGTTTACTTGCTAAGAAGAAGCCTCGTTGTATCGTGCACCGTGACACGCTGTCACGACCTTCGACGATTTTGTCAGACTTCTGACGTGATCGAATATGTACAGTAACGGGGAAAAAGAAAGTTCGAAAGGTAAGTACACGAAGAAAATAATTTTAGAAAATGAAATCATCATCGACAAGAGATAATATTCCAGAAAAGTGACTGTTGTCAATGAAGTAACAAAAATACATTTCGATACACAGGTACAAATTCCAAGTTTTCCTTTGTCCGCCTCTGTACTTTGGTGCATGACAATGTGACAAGATCTTTCACTGTATTCGATTAAACTTCCACAGTATTATATACTGTGTATATATATATATACACACAATAAAGTAAATTAAAGTAAATTAAAGTAAGCAATGTAAAGTAATTTAAAGCTAAAGCTGACAGAAGTACGTGTAGCTTCGTTTTACGATAAAGTACGATATGCGCGTAGAATCTACGTGTGCAAAGCTAAAATCTACGATGAAGCGCGTTGTCAGGGTCCAGACTACTTGTGCACGATACAAACCAATATAAAGATTCGCTACAATATGCTCGCATTAAAAAATAAAAGAATATCGCGTAACGGGTCTGCCTGGACCAGTACCAATCTCAACATCTTTATACGCGGTCGTTTCGAAGCTTGATGCGGTTCGAGATAACGCAGCCTGGCACGCTCCTGATGAGAATCGTGCACTCGTTTGCATCCCAAGTTCCCAGCCACGCTCTCTGAAGGCAATGGTCTTTTTTATGCCGGGTTTTATTACGTGATATGCGTGAGATAATAGGTAACGAGTCTTGAAAAGAAAAATGTTTTTGATATGCGATTGCTTGCTCGTAAGTCACCGAATACTTGCTCATCTTTTGAGAAAATTCATATCTTTAGGTTATTCTTTGCAAGCAATTAGATGACGAGGTACTCGAGTTTATAGAGAAGCTTATAATACTAACTTCGATTAATTATATAATGAGAAGGTTTACTTCTATTTTCTTTTACAATATAGAATTTAAATATACATTCTTCTAGTTTGGAGCACGATAAACATAGAACCATTTCCTATTTCAAAATTTTCATTTTCAGTTATCATTATAAACTTCATCAAGTTGAATCTATTAGAATTTACTTAAGGTACGAGATCATTTCCCATTGATTATATCTTCGTAACCGTACGCGTAAACATTTTATATAACTTACTCCATGAAAATAAGATAGCAAAAATCATTCAACTCCTCTGGAATCCCAAACTAGGTAAGTAGAACCAATAAGTCAGCCACGTATGTTAAGACTCATTCTACTTCCAAGCTTCCTTTCGTTACGTACCTACCAAAAATTCTCTACAAATACAAAACTACACAATTTCATACAACTGCCAACGCTTCGATTTTCACTCGACTCTCAACCGTTCACCGAAGGCGACAGAAGCGAGCAACAAACGCAACATCACGCGATACGACAATAGCTGGCCGAAGAACCGCCGAGAGACCGTCTTTGAAAAATAGAGAAGCGTTCCGCGGTTTAAAAATAGGTCCGCGGACAATGCGAGTTGCATTCTGCAACGTAATTATCTATTTATTAAGTGCGTCACCGGTGTTCGACGAGGCGCGGAGAACAAAGAGAAGGAAACGAGACGGAGTAACAATGGAACCGATAAGCATCTCCGTGCAACCGAGCGTGCAGAATGCACCGTGGATCACCGCGTGACCCGTCGAGTCGTCGAGCCGCGCCGCGCCGGTGGTTGTTGTCATTTCGTCGACATACGTCATCCGACGTTCTCCACGCTGAACGTCCCAGGTCCCGACGCGACGCCATCGTCGCGATCAACGAGTGTGCAAGATTCTTCGACTTCGATGGAGGTACATCGAACGCCCTAGAGAATAACTCTCTTTCTATAAAGTCAGATTTTTATATTTGCCGATGGTCATCGCGTTCATCGTCATGTTTGTCGATGAAAAATCTATTCGGTTTATCGAGCGTCGAACGTGCTAAGTATTTTCGGGAATCATTTTAATCGGCATTTATCTTATGAAAACTGTCGACGTCCTGGACATCGATGATTTTTTAATACGTTGCCGACGGCATGATCTCGATATTTTTCTCGTACGCGTGTAACTACCGCTCCGTCTTGATTTCCGAGATATTTGCAAATAATCGTCGCTGCCGTTACAGTGAATTCTGCCTGTAATTGTACATCTTATATTGGGTTGGCAACTAAGTGATTGTGGATTTTGTCATTAGGTGGTATTGACAAGTCCGCGATCACTTAGTTGCCAACCCAATACTTAGGGGAAACTCAAAGGTACAAAAATGATCGGAATTGACTATAATATACAAAGTTAGTTTTATTTCTTCAATATTTTTTGTAACTTCATCATAGGATCCTTTCCATCGCACTTTTCTACCATTGCAAAGTGTTTAAAGCACGAGGAAAATGTGAAAAAATTGTTAGCCAACCCAATAGTTTGTGTAGATCTGTGCAAGCAACCGATGCTGACGAATACGCTGTCACGAGCGCGTAATTACAGGCAGAATTCACGGCACTGGTAGCGATAGTTCTTTGCAAATATCTGGAAAGCGAAAAAGACTCGGCGGTAACCAGAACATATTAGAAAATCATGGAAATCCGATATGACGGCGGATTTTCTTCGGTACATTGAAATTGAATATTTTAGGACAGGAATCGAATAAATGAAAATTTTTTCCGTTAATAGAGATATTAGTAGAAACTGGAATTTTTAGCGATCATTATTTTAACAAATTTTAGTAGATTATTGAATAAATCTCTTGTTAGTTAGTCGAGGTAATGGTTAACGTTGAAAAAATTCGTGGTAATTATTTTTACAAGTTCGAAGAAATTATCGAATCGCCGTTTTGTTGAGCTTGTATAAAATTTTATTATCTCGACATCTGGCGGATTCAACAGTATATCGCTTTATTACGAACCTGTTTTCGAAACTTATTTAATATTGCATGCCACAGTTTTCCCAGTATTTCCAGGCAAATCACGTGTATGGAATCGCGTAAGTTTTCGCAAAGTCTTCATAGAATTTTGTTATCGTATAACGTCGAATTTGGATTCTTGCACGACCGCATGGCAAAGGCTGTCCGACTAATTGTAAGAACGTCTTTAATGTCCTAATCAACGCGTTCGATTAGATTTTGTTATCGTTCAAGCGTAATTATCTAGAGAAAATTCTCGTTCTTTTTCTCAAAACGTTTCATCAGTTACTAACGATAGTATATTCTATTCCATGCAAGTACATGATAAACTAAACATTGAATCTGACAAATAGATATTCAAAATAAACTTTGGATATCGCTATTAATTCATACTAAATTGTAATATGTATTTCGTTGTTCTCGAAAGTTCAGAGACAAAGATTCAACGGAAACAGAATTGCAATAATTGCACTGTCAATATTATCGATAAGACCAATAAGACGCACCGTACGTGTTAATAGCAACAAAAACGTGGAATCAGAAAAGACAACAGCACGATTTCAGTAAAAATAGGAACGATAGCATCTTGGTGCGACAAAGGAGGACGATTCGGATCGCCAGGAAGGACTGTCAGAAGGTTGCGTGTTGCACGCGGAAAAGAAGAATTGGATAGAGTCCATCCAGAGAAGACGAGCCGTAAGAGAAATTCAACGCCTACACAAGAGTACCAGTACGTGTGGGTGGACGTTCTGTACGTGTATGAAACGCCAGAAGGAAGAAAAAGATAAGTCGTCCACGAGAGAAACGAGTCTGAGAAGAAGAAGCAGGGTAGATGAAGAGTAACTGGCCTGACGGAGAAGAAGAAAAGAGAAAGAAGAAGAAGAAGAAGAAGAAGAAGGTGGTAGCACCAGGTTGCGAGTCTGGCCAAGGCCAGAACGTCGTAGAACCGAGCCGGATTATTTTTAGCGCTTCCTACTATTGTGCAAACCACAAGTCTGTCAAGTGTCTAGGCAGCCGCCTCAACGAAACGGTCCACCGTTATACGCTTCTATCCTGAGACTCCCAGTTGTCTGCTTCGAACGCTAATTTCTGCCGTTTCATACGTATTATGTATAAAGTAGCGCGTGTTCTCGCGTTCCTCGCTATGCGTGTGCCATAATTCTTCGTACCACCAACGTTCGAAGAATACAAGTTTCTCGGCTACTCTCTTTCATGTTGATTTTTTATTTATCCGTACGGTAAAATTTCTAAGTATACGAATATTTTACTCTCGTAGAAATTACAAATGAAAGATAAAAGCCGTATCAATGATACAACTACAAGAATCCTCCAAAATTTCCCCTCATAGTCGTTCCGATCTTTCGGAAGCCAAAAACTTAAACAACCTCGCCCAAACCAATCCCAGAAACTAATTCTAAAATAAAACCATCTCAGACTCGGAAATAGTTCCGAACATATCGCCATAATCGTACCGATCTCTCGAACCCACAAAAATCCCCAAAACATTTTCCAATCGTCTACTTCGGATCCGATTTGTATTCGATCGACTACAGCAGCTCTTAACTGTGTATCGTGCAAGAAGCAGATTTCGTTGGCCGGAGAAGCGGAGAGATACGAATTCTTACGTACAAAATACCGAAGTCGCGATTAGACGATTTACTTAAAACTTCGCTCTACGACGAGTGGTGGTCTTTGCCACAACTAGGCTAAGGCCATACGTCGCCGATGTGTCCTGGAATCCAGTGTATCTTTAGAAAAGACGTTCTTCCTCTTCTGCTCACGTACGTGCCGATTGTGTTCCATTTAACGAGCCCTCTCTCTCTCTCTCTCTCTCTCTCTCTCTTTCTCTCTCCTCCTCCTCCTCCTCCTCCTCTCCGTTTCTTCGTCTTTTGATCGTGTTTCGATCCTTACGCCATGACTTCATGGCCTGCCGCCTCCCAATCGGTCGCGCGATTAACTTTACGTGCCTTCCACGAGTTTCTCTAACCGAAGCGAACGAGCTTACAGCTTGCGAGACACACTTCTGCATATTTATGAGCTACGGTCTCGATCGAATCTGTGGAATTGACAGACGTTTCCTAACGTAACAATCGAGAATTTCGCTTGACGTTGATTACATCGGCTGATTGGATGGCCGGGTAGGAAGATGAAGAAATTTTTGCGAGAGATACAGGAGAATCGTATTTTGGTCTTTTCTATTTAGAGTGTAACGAAGTTTCTATATAGACGTTTAAACAAGAGACGAATATTCTGAGCTTTCGTTAACGCATCTGTTAACTTCAGAATACTAATAGCATCGGGTAGTTTTATAAATTCGCGGATCAAGAAGCTTTCGCAGGGGATGAAACATGATGGTCATTTATTGTAGTATTTTCCCATTAGAGTCTACTTCAAGTAAGAGACGAATACTGTAAGGAATTGAGATTGAAATAATAAGATTTATTTGCCACGAAAGATCTATAAACGTTCTTTGTTTATTAAGAAATTTAAGAAATCCAAGACGATCGTCTTCTCTTCTTTCCTGATTACTTTTCAACCAAGTTTCTGCACAGCTTTTCAAATGACAGGCGAATAGCGTGCTATTGCGAACAGAATGAACTATTAGGTTGTCCGAAAAGTGTCTTTCTTTTACAGACACGTCTTCTACAACGACGCATCTTTATACAAACATGAAACCTAATCTGTCGAACGTTGTAATCTTTATTTTGATAGAACAAAATGGATCGTACGTAATTCGATAAAATAATATAAAACGGAAAATGTTGTTCATCCATTATTTCCTTATAAAACGAAAGAAACTTTTCGAACGACCTAATATAACGGCAAATTGATTAAAACTGATCTTTTCAAGGAACACACACGCGATAGCGTTCTACTACGATCGAATATCGCATCGTAGCAAACCATGAACATCCGTAACGTAAAAAATATTGCCAAGATTCTTAAGAAAAATCCACGTGCATACTCACGTCTCTCTCTTAAGTCTTTACAAAGCGAATCCTCGAGACACGACACCGTGGTGGAACGCGGCCTATTCTCCTGAATACGCGCGGTGCACGCGGAAAATACGCCACGCCGCGCCTCGTCGTGGGCTCGTTTGAAGGACAATGGAACTTAATTGAAGGTACTTCCTCTAATGAGAGGCGGATTCAAAAGTGCATCGTCGTGCTGTGAGATCTCGGTACTCGGGCACCAAGTAGCAGTTGGTGCATCGGCACCGACGCGTGCAATTTCAAGCAACGTTGTTACAATGACGAGGATGTCTAAGAGAACGACGGTGGAGAGACGAGAAGAGAAGATAGAGAAGAGAAAAACGCAGAGCCAGACACGGAGACGCGTGTTGCAAGCTTCTCCTTGCCAAGAAGAACGAGCGTGTCTGGTCGTGGCGACAGCGGGTGTATGTTTCTTTCAAAATTGCACATGCAATCGAGCTTTACGTAATGCCGACGCGTTTTCACGTCACGTTTTCTATTACCTAATTCTAGTTTCGTTCTTTCAGTTTCTAAACCCTTCGAATCCCTCTTGTTCTTTCGTCCAAGCAATTGAAGTTATCGAACAGTTGTCAGCCAGCGTGTAGTTTGTTTCGGAATTGTAAATCGAGCTTTATGAAATGACGGTTTCACGTAGCATAGTTTTCTGTTACTTAATCCTTGTTTATACTATCTTAATCCTCGAGAATCTTTTCTTTTTGTCCAAACTATTAGAATCTTCGTTCAGAAATTATTTTGCACTCTATTTATACCGTACATTAAACATTGCGAATGAGATTACTTTTAAGAAACGAACGAGTAAAATTACGTACAATATACCGCGCTATGATAGGTATTGCAAAATAAAACGCTAAATGATAGTGGAAAAGAAAATCTCAGTTTCCGCGATTTATCGATCGTGTCGGGTCTCTCCTCTATTTTGTTACCCTTTTTACGAATCGAAAAACGGAGAATGTAATTTATCATGTTCTTCCCCCGTAATCTTGGCGTATGAACGGGGATGTAATAACGTAGACGGGGGTGGTCAAAGGCCCATTGACCCGGTTCCACGCGCGTCCAACGAAAACACACGTTCAACACCCCAAATTCAATTTTCAAAATCAATAGGGGCGGCGAGACAGCGCCGTGGCTACTGTGGCTCTACTACCTCCGAACAAAAACACCGACAGCTTTGAAACAAAGAGAAAAAGAGAGAATCGTAGCGGTTGAACGATGTATTGGATCGGCCTAGCCCTTCGTTGCGGTGTTCGACCTGTTGTTTCGACAACCCCGTCGACGCGGCAGTCGAAAAAAACGATGATTAAAGTTGATTTTGGGGAGCGTTCGCTTCGCGGTTTCACGGATTATGCGTTGAATCAAAGTGTTCGTGGTAGGGTTTCGAATGGGGTGAAAGGAAATTACTGCGTCGACAGATTTCTTAATTTTAAACGTTTGCTCTAATTTCTGGTCTGAAATTTAGGTTTTATAATAAAAGCCAAATAAAAAGAGAGCTCAAGACGAAGATTAAAAAAGATTACAGTTTTATAACCTGGTAATAATAATACCTAGATCTATAATCTTATATTTTGTATAATGTGAGATTTGTTTAACCATTTTAAATTCTCCCTACTGTTCTGTCATTTCAGTACAACATTCTTATATTTCTTTCTTCCATACAGCTTTTCAAATTCCTAGGAATAAATAAATAAATAAATAAATGAACGAACGAAATAGAGAAATTAGTTGTCATTCGTAGACGGAATAGGATTACGTAAAACGGCGAGTGGCAAGGAGCGTGATTGATACCTCGAAACCGATCGCAATTTCCGGGAACGTCTCGCGTTCGTCGCCTCGAGACACGACGAGGAAACGAGCGTGGAACGCCAAGACGGCACCGTGGCCTATGTGTGACCGCGTGTAACGTTATCGTGCTAAATGTTACGTGTTAACCCGCTGTCAAGCGTGTCTATTAACCAACGTGTCTTCTCCCTTGGTCGTACAACGAAACGAGCCCGGATATATGTTAACTGTTACAGGAACATATAGAGCGGTTTTACATCAGGCAATTACGGAAGCTACCGTTTTTCCGTGTCGACGACGACGCAGGTACCGTAAAGTGACTGATACCCAAAGGCGATCCTCCATCGATAAATCCGTACGATCCAATCGTTCCGGAAACGCGTTCCCTCTATATCAGACGAAATTTATGGACCCATACTCGTGCTAATTTATTTTTAATTTCGTTATATTTTTAACTCGTTACATAGTTATTTAACAGAGCCAAAATAGGTTTATGTGTTTCTTCGTAAAAGGTTGATAATTTTGTACTCGAACTACAGATGCTCTTTGACTCGTAGAATAGTAGAATTATAATATATCTATATATATAGAATGTAGAAATAATCAATAGAATTATCACATACGAAATAGATACTCTCTTGTAGATTATCTTCCATTTAATAAACGTTTACCTCCATCTTTTAGATTACTTTAATTTCTCGTCAAATTAGATTCAAATTTTATTCATCGATCATCATGCTGGTACTACGAGAACAGAGAGCTACAAATTTATTCAACAACGAATCAGAGAAAATTATAAAATAATTATCGCAAGAATTCACCTATAATTTTTTTCTAACGCGTGAATGAGTTCCCTGATTCTATCAGATAAAACAAGGTACACAAAGTACAACAATGACGAAACAATGTAACGTACGACAGTACATTAAACGAAGAGACCAGACATTTTTCAAACAGTGTGTAGTAATATCGCTTACTTAATTATATACGCGTATAGTATACTAAAGACTATGTAGACTGTCGTATAATCGATGGCCCCATGAAGGTTAACGATGCCGGATCGTTAATTCGTAAGGGACACGAGATCGAAGACCTCGAAGCATGATTTTGTCGTGTACCGGTGCAGCGGCCGCGCAATATGCATCGGATCATTCGCGAGTACGTTCACCTCGCAAGGCCAATTGCATTGCATTACATCGATGTTACCCCTCTCGGCCCCTTTTAAGTTCTTCGCAAGGCATTCAATTCTAAACGCCTGGTGAATAATATCGTGTACTCGTGAATGGCCGTCACGAAACGGCCACGTGGTCGACCAAACAATGCGAAAATGCCAGAACTATTTCGGACTGCCACGCTCATGCGTACGGTACTACCCGGTCATGGCTATACTTTTCTTCAGAGTCGTGCTTTCAGAAATGATTAAGCAAAATTTCAAGAAATCGACCATTTCGACGATTTCATATATTTGTACTTTTCCTCTTATAGGCATTATCGAAATAGAACGCAAGATTGAAGTTAAAATTGAAGCGAATATAACGTACGATATTGCAAGTGCAATCGATCGAACACAAAGATTGGTGCACGTTACGATCGGTGATACACGAGTTCGTTTTTACGTTGTATTTTCTATTTTAGTTTGAAATTTCCTAGCGTGATCTGCCAGTTGCAAAAGAATAGAAAATAATTGCAGTAAATGAATAATATGAATTATATTTAAAGAAGTGAGCGTATAACGACACATGGTAGATGAATTTTATTAAACTCGCTTCTGTCATTTGCAGACACTGTCATTCATCATGTGTACTGGCACAATCATATTCACATTCGCACATGTCTAGACAGAACTTGTGCAACTTCTCCTAAGGCCACGTCTTAGGCTTGTAGTTTCGGTTTCGACATCGCTACGAGATCTCTAGCCAACGAAACATATTTTATAACAGAAAATATGAGGATAAAAAAAGTAACAAAGAAATAGGAATTTCTCGGTATGTTAAATCGTCGGTTTGCGCAGTATACATTTTGTAAATATGCGCATACTACGGCGCGTATTCGCATAATAGCGATTCCGTGGGATCAAAGGTGACTTGAATTGCCGCGAGGCAACCGACGAAATTTTACGTGAGAGTGCAACAATGAATAGCATGAAAAATAATCTGTCATACGAAGAAATCGGACAAGAAAAGTAGATTTTTCAGGACGATGGTTTGAAATAGAAAATTACTAATAATTCGATCGTTTAATGATGAAAACATTTTTTTTTTTTAGTTTTGTTTTTTAGTTACTTTTGAGTTTCGGTTACTAATAAAATATCCTTCGTGCGTACTGTCGCTTATTATTAAAACACGTAAAATTATTGAATTATTACATTATTCTTGTTAAACACTGTCATAATTAGCTATGACTATTAGATAGTTTATTACAATTTATTTTTGCACACGCATTAAAATTGTCGATTTTTTTTTTAAAGTTATTAATCACTATACTTGTGGTTTCAAGCCAAATAAATTTGTCCTGGCACATCTACATCTAAGGAAAGCAACCGACGAATAAATATTAATAAATCGATTATCTATAAATTTATAAGATGTTTGAAAAGGAAGCTGCTTTTTAAATGCTTCTTCTTTCTTTCTTATTCAGTTAAATCGTAAAAGATATAAAACTGACTCTTTATACATACGATCTCATCAGCTACAAAATCGTGTAGGTTCAATGTCGACTAGCAACCTATTCAGCCCGAAGCCGTAAAAGAAATAGAGAAGATAGCTAACAGAGCAAGTTTCCTTGATAGCAGGATGATGAGAAATTAAAAAATTACGAAAAGCGTTATCTGCACGTGTATGATTCTCTATTGTGTCGCAATACGCCCAACAAACGAGAGATCCGGCTTCGTGTCTCGTACTAGAAATACTTAACCAATTGTTTGCGATCTAGTCTTGTAGAACTTGTTAATGAGTTACTAAACACCGTAGAATATACTTATAACGGTAATTACGAAAAAGAGAAACTAAGGTTCTTCTCGTGTGAGCGAATATACCATACGTATATGACATTAAAACATATCGTAACGCGCGTTCCACCCACGGGGGTGCAGTTTGACCTATAGCGACGCAATCTTCCCCAGTTTCATCGACATTCCACTCTTACCTGTTCTCTTTATTGTCAGCCAACTATCCGATGTCTCGTGAAACTATTAGAAAATATTTTACGAGAGAAAAATATTTTTTTAGATAAATCTTCCTTACGATACTTATTCTATTATTATTGGATCGAAATATTTGGAAAGGAATTAGTAAATAATTTCAAACCTTCGATATATTATTTAAACGAACAAACAGTTTTAAAAATGTTCGAATATCATCAAACTCTGATAAAAATCTACATATTTTATAACAGACAATATGAAGAAATACGATTCAAATACGATGACATAGAATCGAAGAATTTGTACCTCCTATATCCTGCAGTTTCTAGGATATGAATCTATTCCCGAGAAATGTAGTGGCAATCATCAAACCGGAAGATCGTTTCCACTTCTTCAACAACATATCGAGTTAATTCTCTCAGGGAGCAAAGCGTAAAACGAAGAAATGTAACTTGTGGTTCATATAAATTCCAACGTATAACGTACGACTCTACTTTCTAAATAAATTCGATTGCATAGAACGTAGAAGAACACCGAACGTACTAAGCAATTAAACAAACTGCGCCTCTAAATAAGACGAAATTCTATTTCACGCTTCAACTACGTTAAATAAAATAGCGTGTCCTAAATAGCTATCGTTCCTTGACATTTCCTTGTCAGTCGCGTTACTTTCTCGCCATACTCTCTTTTGTGTACGCGCGGATGCACACTGTCTGTGCTACGTATGCAACGAGGATAGGCACACGAGGCGGCCACACGGCGGAATGTGGTTAGCCGTAAATTATTTCAATGCACCTAAAGCGTCGAATGTACCGAGAGTATTATTTACGACACTGGGTTCTCTAGGTGCTGGCTAGGCTAGCCGCGGATAGGCTAAGATACGATTACATCATGGCAAAACAGTCGGTAATAGTGGCTCAAGGTCTACTATGCTCGTATGCGTTTCACCGTCGCGCCGACGTCGCCGCTTGCCATTCTATAACCCGCCCAACACCGTTTCCTCTCTTTCTCTGCCTCTTTCCCGACCTGATCGCTCCACGTGCGTATGCACGCATCCTTTCTGCTGTTAGACTGTTCGCGAGACTGCAACTTCTTTTTCACTTGGCGATATCTCAAGAAGAATCGAAGAGCTTACGCTCGTCGCAACGAACAGACAATTCTACTGTGAAGATTATAGGATAGAACGTGACGAGTGTACTTTTTACTTTACGATGAAGCAAAAGTATTTTTTCTGTTTTTTTTTTTTTTTTATTTAGTCGATTATTTACAAACAATAATTAAATTGCTTTGGCGTGGTTCTGTAACTTGGATTATAAAAGTTTATAGTGTGTTTGATTCTAGTTGAATCTGATGCTTCGATCTAAGGGCTATCGCCTTTTTGGTCCGCGGATCTGATCCGTCGTATCTAGTAATTGGGTAACCAATGGGTTTTGGTGCTTGTTAACTCTTATATTATATCTGTTTCTGAACTTTGAAATTTCTTCTTTGACCGAAGAGTATTTTAACGCGATATAATTGAAAATGAAACGAACTTTAGGCTGAAAGGTGCGAGTCTTTTAAAAATATAGATGATACATTGAGCATGTTTTATGGAAACCGAAGATAAGATTATTAAGACGGGCAATGTCTGAATATCTTTCGATGTACGAGAATTTCAATATAATATTTGAATATTTAAATGTCATGATATGATAAGCAACGAATATAAATGAACGAATATACATTGTTAATTCGTACAGTGAATTACAGCGATAATTACAGCAATTACGTAGAACTGTATAAAAATACAAAATATCTTTATTACGTGCATAGGAAATTAATAAACGCTAAACGATAACTTTTTCAATGTATTAGGTTGTCCTAAAAGCGTCTTTCTTTCGCAAACATGAAACCAAGTCTGTGAAATGTTGCGGTGTTTATCTCGATCGAACAAAATGGATCGTACGTAATTCGACAAAATAATATAAAACGCAAAAGGTGCGTCTATTATTCCCTCATAAAACGAAAGAAACTTTTCGGACGACCTAATAAGAATCATCTAAAGACAGACTACATCCTTCTTAAATTTAATATCATTCCAACCTACGTTCAATATTCAACGTTTGGTAATTAATATTCTTTCCAATAAATAAGAATATAATTTACTTAATATACTTAGAGTTTAGTTAGATAGATAGTTAGTAAAAAGCGCGATTAGGCAAAAAGATGTAAAATCGAGAACTCGTCCAAAGCCGAAAGGCACGGTCTAAGTAATAATAAATAAAATAAAATAATACTTGATATACTTTGGTAATAAAGAATATTATACGTTCTAATGAAAGAATTATTATTAAAGAATATTATACATATATTGTTAGAGTATTATTTAAGAGTAAAGAATACTTTGTGTAACCTGAAAAGCACCGACCTTTGAAATATTATATCTGTATCGAATTTCTCGAAGGAAAGGAGAATATCGTTCATGGGAAAGAAATTGAAAAGCATTAACGCGCGATCGCGCAAAATTCAACGACGCTATAGGGACCGTTCGAGCAGCTTTTACGTCCCATAATTCGCGATAATCCTTATCTTCGACGCTGTTTCCCGTACCGTTCGTTCAAATGTACGCTGCGGCTGGCAGTCATTTCACGTCTATAGAGTAGCGATAGCGCCACCTAACGCTGATTAATACGTCATTCACGTAATCCCCAATGATCGTCGACGTAACGAGGCCGTAGATGATTCGGTATAAATAGAAACGACCAGAATCAGCTACCTTCCTCGTTCGTGTGTCCCGTCAAATTTATCTGTCGTTAAAGAATTTCGAAATTCGTTTTTCTGTTAACGTAACGATAAATCAGACCACCTTAAGATTTGATCTAATCGTACGAGTATCAAACTTCATCGACCATGCAGGGAAAATACAAAGATAGGCTAGAAAGCACGAGAAGAAGTGATATTTGAAAATGTCTCGTATAACGCGTCTAATATCTATACTCGTTGTTGAAGTGGTTACCACTTCTAAGAAAACTCTACGTCTGACCTTTTTAGTTTTTCTCAAGCACCGAAGCCATCCACAGCGTATAGACAAAAGACTGGGACGATGGCAGACCATAAACGGTAGACAGGCGACGATGGCTTCAGGGCTTTCAATCAGAAGGTAACACCGCTGGAGTGCGGATCTGAACCAACAACTCAAATTATATTCCTATTTGTATCTACACTTCTGTATTAAAATATATTTTCTACTTTGCGATTTATCCACGCGTTCCTTTGTTCACACGTCTAATAACCTCGACATTCGTGAAAGATTTCTAAGGGGTTGGAATATTTTCAATACCGTTAACATGCCTCCTATTCTCCATCCACTTAACCTCGCTCGAATCGCATTACAAACTCGCGTATATCGATCTTGGGCGATCTGGATCTCGAGAAGCTTCTCCGAGCTTTTCGTCTCCTTGTCAGTCCTCTTGCCAGAAGACTCATTCATTAGCTTAGCCACTCTGTGGTCGGATCTTTCTAGAAAACCCTTATCGTATTGCACGCGCCACGGGGCACCGTGGATCCGAGTGGCCACGAGTCTCCTCGAGTCATCGGCCTCGTGCACGTGATTCTCGACGGCGGACAACGATAACGGAGAGCGTCGGGCCCCTTGTCAGCATCGCGAAACTGTACGATCCGCGACTCTAGAGTCGCGCTAGTATTAGGTTGTCCGAAATGTTTCTTTCGTTTTATAAGGAAATAATAGACGTCCAATATTTTCTGTTTTATATTAATTTATTGAATTATGCACGAATATAATAATAGAAATAGAACGAAATGGATCACACGTAATTCGATAAAATAATATAAAACAGAAATTGTTGTTCATCCATTATCGCCTTATGAAACGAAAGACACTTTTCGGACAACCTAATACTTTAGATTTCAAGAGTATCGCCACTGAAAACAGCTATGCAGCTTAAACTCTGATGAACGCGTTTATGATCCCGGTTTATCGGTATAATACGATACTTTCCGAAATGGATCGACGTTGCAGGATACGTCGATCTTGACACGCGCGTCCCTAGAGAAATCGACGATGACACGTAATTCACAACTTCGGTAAAAATTCCATTATTCTTAGCAACAACGTATCGGAGAGTGTAGACGGCGGAGAATATACGCGAGCGTAATCGAGCTGAACGCTCGGCAAGTGCGACATCCTCTTTGCAACACGGCGATGCGCATTATTAATAGCTACACGCAACTACGAAGATTACAACTAACAGCCGAGAAGCTGGATATTCAACCGGCCTCGCCTAGAATCCTAGAAAAATCGGCGAGACGAGTTTTCTCGGGCTTGGCTAGCCTCCTGTCTACCGTCCTAGACGTCCAAGCCCTCTCTCCTCGTTGCTCCATTCCTGCATAATCGCCAAGCGCTTGGCGACGCGCGTTCTCTACGCTTTGCCAATTTTTCGTATTTCTTCGTTTTCTTCTTCATTCTAGGTTTTTCCATTCAGTCTAGGAAAGAACGTTCGATCGGAAAAACGATCACGTTTGCGAGCGTCGAGTATGTGTCGTCGTTGATCGTCTGACGCTACAATTACGGTAGAAAGAGCAGTGGCTTCGTTTAGATTTACTTTAATTAGATTTAGATTCGTTATTTATACAAATAGCAGGAACATGGAAAACTTATCTTTCGTAACGTGTGGAATTATTCGCCAATTCTTTGCTATAATGCAAATTTAGGTTTTGCCTGTTTCGTTTAAAATAATGGCAAATCTTCTTTAATCTTCATGATCGAATCGACAAAAATCAGTTTCATTGGTAAGTAGAATTACTCGATAATTTCGCCATTTATACCGCTTTTTCCATCACAAATTTTTCTTCATCGTACAAAATCTCGCGTTACAATAAATCTCCTAAATTTGCAAATTGTTCGATCGGAGAAACACAAGGAAATTACGAAATCCGACAAACTTTCACCAGAAAATTTATTAAAAATGTTACTGTCTGCGGTATACGACGATACAACTCCTCAATAACGTGCTGCGATCCATAAAAAAGATACGGTTCGACGAAATAAAATCCAGGCGCAAAAGAATTTTATGTAACCCGTGGATCTCGGTTGGCAAAAGCTTTCAAGAAGAACGAGCGTAGCCTGTAAAGTAGATGTCCAAAGCCGAACGGCAGCTGCACGAGAGAAGCTTCTTATTTTTAAATCAACGTCCATTAAGGCTTGAGCGCAAGGTGTCCAGGATGACGATGCCCATTTACGTCCACGACTCCGTGAAATCACGTCGATTCGTAAAATCGTAAAATTGTCGCGAAATCGATGTCACCTCGATTTTTTTCAGCTGCAGGATTGTCCAATGACGACCATCGTCGTACGCGCCGAGGCACGAAACGAAAGATTATCTGCTTGCACGTGGAAGACGACTCGCTGCTGAGAGGATCGTACGTGTGTAACAGAGCCGTGAAAAAAAGTTGCACGCTTTAACAGCCGCGTATAAATTATACGCAACCGAGCCGATCATGCATCGCGATATGACACGTGCACGTGTGTAATTGTCGTTCAAAATATCGTTGGCCGTTGCGATAAATGTGAATCAGAGATCAGGGACGTTCGATGAAGCGCTGGATAATTGATGCGATTTCTATAATACTTTCTATCGCGAGATACAAGTATAAGTAAATATGTAATTTAATTATCATAGATTAGCAAGATATTTTTGGCAATTTCATGTTTTTACGTATTTTAAAAGGGGATGGAATCCAAATAGGGATTTGTTTGTACATATACCATGGACCGAAATTACAAGAAAATATTTCCTAAAATTATTTAGACGAATAAATTAGGATTTTTACGAGGCAGCGAGATGAAATCAGAATAGAGATTTTTCTCATCTTCTACCGTAACGAAAAATCTATAAAGGGATCTAGAAAATCATAGACCAATAGCTAGGAGTATATCATCGAATTTCCAAGATTCCAACAGGTGAAAATACAAATTAGTAATTTCGGTAATTAATTCATATATTGTATGTAACATCGTGTGTAAGAAAATTCATTCATCGGGGCAGAACCACGTAACATTACCTATCGATAAACACGGAAATTAATCACGTCTTTGCAGTAAACAAAGAAAAATGCGCGCGTGCAAGACAACCAGTGACGTTATTTTACAAAAGTCTCTCATTACGCGCGATCGTATAAAATCTTTACGTGTCCCTATGAAAATGAGTCGAAGAAAAAAGAATGGAAGAAAGAGAAAGAACGAGAAAGAGAGAACACATGTCTCGTTCGTGATTCATCGTGAGCTGTACACGCACACGATTAAATCATGCTTCCTGATAAAACGGGGCAATTAAAAGCAAATGTAATGTTGTTTGCGAAGAGTCACGTATTACTGAAATGATGGTTAAATAAATTCAAGAATAATGCGATAGGAGTTAATTTCTGAATCAAATAAAAGAAATGACTTTGATATGATAATACGGACTTAGTTGAAAGCGTATTAAACTTTAAAGTTGCTTTAGTAAACAATACAAAATTATTACTATACTATTTATTATTATACTATTTCTATATAAAATTAGAAGGCGTGACTAATCCATTGGATCGAGAATCTTCGTACGATCGTGAAAAATTTTTAAGCGCAACGCCATAATGTGCAAAAATATAAAAAAATGCTCAAAGCGAATTATTCGTTACGCTATTTAATAAGCGAAAGAAATCTTTTTGTACGATGGTTACAAAAGGTAGCCTTCCATTGCAATGAAACATTTTTTCAACAGATCCTACGCTTCATTCTCTTGGTGCCAACTTGGTGCATTTACATGAAAATATTTGAAATTTATTACACACGTGCAATCGGTATACACAATAAACGCTGTCATAAATGTAGCGACGCAAAAATGCTCTTTGTAGCCACAGTAGATTCTATTTCTTCGGTTATGTCAATACAACTATAAAACTACATAAATATTTATTGTCCACTTAACATATTCCATCGTTGCAATCTTTAAATATATCTACCCATAACTGGAAAGCTAATTTTAAATTTCCACTTTTTCTCGCCGACATGACGCGACAGGTGAATTGGCGAATGATGATCGCGTTCGTGTCTTAACGTTAAGCCTGTTACATTGTCGCGATTATCCAACTCGTGGCCTCATGCAAGAGAAACCAGATGCAAAAATGTTGCGACGCAACTTGAGTTGTACGATCGCGTTGCTTAAGCCGAATTTATTTATCAATCGGCGAAGCTATTTAATATTGTAAACGATGGATAAACCGCGGACTCGATGCAGAAAGTCGCGTACACGCGTGGCGACGTGAACCTCGAACCGTATACGTCGCCAACGATATGTTGTTATTATTATTATTATTATTATTAGGTTCACGCTGGATGAGACTAAATTAACGTTTTATATCGTTTTTAGACAGGGACCAACTCTTGGAAAATCACGAACGTCACGATAGCGAATTTGATGAATATGTTGTCTTTATTAAATTGTTCGGGAGATAAGGTTGTGTTCTCTGCTTGACGTTAATAAAATTCCCCCCTGCGTGTGACGATCCAAATAAGATCATAAATCACGTTTTACGTTATCAGGTCTATTTTCTAAACGAATACATTTTAGATATCATCAATAGTAAATCATACGTAACGTAAGAATCAATCATAAATCTAACTTCAGTTTTACAACTGTCGATAGCGTTCATTCAGATACGTGTTAAAAAATGTTAATTAATATGGGCATAGTAATATCGGAAAATAACGAGTCTTCTAGCGAGTATATACTTAAATATGTACGCTACACGATCCTCCACGACGAGAACTCCAGAAGTCGACCCACTGATCAACTGCGTAGATCGAAATGCAAAGGAAAATTACGATTACAAATATTATTTCCTAAAATTCGCCTTGGATTTTGCTACGATTATTTCTGTCATCTGATTGTAACGAACAAACTGACGAAAAAGACCCTCTGATTCTCAAGGCATCGAATACCACGATAATTACGTATCCGGTTGATGAATCGAAGACTATAAAATATGCAATTGATCATAGACGATTATAATATCAAGCAACGTACACAACGAAAATAAATACGTGTAGTCGCGTTTCCGCTTCCTCTGCTAATTGATCTCTTATTTTACCGATAAGAATAAATCTTTCGAAAAAAGACTGCAGCAGAATAATCCAAATTTGCCAACAGTCGCTAACCTCAACCTGTATAATTATCCAGAATGCTCAACGAATATATCAGTGCTATCCCATAATTACATACATATGTAAATCATTTCCAGGAACTCGACCTTACTTTACAGTAAACAACTCACCACTGTTAAATTCCTTCGCCGCAACCTATCTGGTAGCGGTTTGGCGAGAGCGATCCTTCGATCTCGATCGTTAGCCCCGCAAGGACACACGGGCTCGAGGGTGGTGAACGGTGGCCTCGGTCGACGAGACACGCGCGCAGGCAACGGGATCGAAAGCGTTCCTTCCGCGATCCGCGATCCAACGAACGGCCCACCGGGCGTGCCGAACCGTGTCACGGCGTCGCACTCGATTACCGGTCGTTGCTCCCCATCCCAACGAATAAGCAGTGATTTTCATTCGACTTGGTACCTACGAGCGATTTTCGCGACACTGTGACAACTTTTCGAAGCATATCGCGTGATCTAGCTATTAGAGATCCGTGTCGCGTGTATTCGCTAAAAAGACACGTTCGCGAATGGTGTTTTCGATGTTCGTGACCGTTCGAAGATGACGGAGAACAAACCTAATGAGTAGAATTTTGTTGTGTTTTATTTCGATGTTGCTTTACGGCTGAAGGCTATGAAAATGGCAAGACTTTGTCGCATTCGAAGATGTAAAACGTTATTAGAACGCTAAGCTTACCATTCTTTTGTTCGTCTAGCTTTATGTATTGGATTGGCAACTAAGTGATTGCGGATTTTGTCCTTACCACCCAATGACAAAATCCGCAATCATTTAGTTGCCAACGGAATAAATACCGGTATTATCTGATTGATCCATTTCTCGATTCTTGTTAATAGAAGAATTTACGAATAGTGTTTTCGATGTTCGTGAACGTTCAAAGATGACATAGAACAAACCTAACGGGTAGAATTTTGTTGTGTTTTATTTCGATGTTGCTTTACGGCTGAAGGCTATGAAAATGGCAAGACTTTGTCACACTCGAAGATGTAAAACGTTATTAGAACGCTAACCTTACCATTCTTTTGTTCGTCTAGCTTTATGTATTGGATTGGTAACTAAGTGATTGCGGATCATTTAGTTGCCAACGCAATAAATACTTGTATTATCTGATTGATCGATTTCTCGATTCTTGTTGATAGAAGAATTTACATAAAGTTGGATGAACGAAAGAAATAACGACGAACGTACGATTTTTTAATTAAATTTTGAAACCGGTCGCTTGACGAGGCTTGGCAAGATTAGCGTTAAGTTTCAACATGTTGCAACTAAGTTTGCACGGAATAATCAAGCTCGTTGTGTATTACAAGACATTGTTAGGTCTTTGATACATATAATAACAAAAGAATGAGAAAATATCGAACACTGTAATATACCAAGTTGCACGCTTTACACATAAACTATTGCAACGTACGTATGTTGAAATCGTCCAGCTTCGTGAATAAAATACACGAATGACTCATAAATAGAGTCAGCTAGTTAAGAGATAGCGCGAGGAATATTTGGAAAAAACAGAAGAAAAAGAAAAAGGAGGAAGCAAAATGGAGCACGTGAACGCGAACACCTTGGATGTATATTATCGGCTGTTGCAACGTGACGAGAGTCGCGTGGATTTTTCTGTCTAGCTGCTGTCTGCCTGGTAACTGCAGAGCACTTATCGATAAAGAGACACGCTATTAGTGTCGGCTGGTGCTATCTTACGTAGCATCGTTACAGCATACACGCTCGGATATTTTATTCATTCGTCATCGTCTGCCACGTTTTTTTAGTCCCTCGCCTCGACACGACGTAACGAGACGTAGTTGTCATACCTAACGCGTTTCGAGTTTTCCCCTTTGAAATAAAAGTATAACGAACTGGATGTTAAATTGCAGTTGCTTTGCCCTGAGAAACCAAATTCATCGACTCTACTTTTTCTAATTTTGTTAATTAAACAAGTACGCGATTAACTGAAATATACATATAAAATATGCAAAATAAATTCCAACGCGTTAAATGTCGAGTGTCTAATTATTAGGTTGTCCGAAAAGTTTCTTTCGTTTGATAAGGCGATAATAGACGAACAACAATTTCTGTTTTACATTATTTTACTGAATTAGATATAATCCATTTCGTTATATTTCTATTATTATATTCGTGCATGACTCAATAAACTAATACAAAACAAAAAACATTGTGCGTCTATTATTTCCTTATAAAACTGTAATAACATTTCATCTGTTCAACTCGTACGTCCAAAAAGATGTAAATTTACACGAGCATTCACAATCCGCGCGTGATTATCATTGCCATATATTTATGACTGCTAATAGCAATAGAAAAATTAACAGTTTCTCTTACTAGAGAACCTCTCATTTTACAATTATTATGCCGATAAATATAAGATATAAATAGGAAACGAAGCATAAAATCGAAAATCATGGATCGATATCCGTCGGAATTGTCTCCGTTCCCAATTTAACCAACTTCGTCGAAGCATCAGAGTGCCATCGATCGTAAGATGACCGCTAACGTGGCCGAAGTAGCATTGATGTGGCGCTCGACGACAGACACGTACGACGGCCCGCGCGACCAGCAGCATTCGAATTCCATTTCGTGGCAGGGATGATCGCCTCTGCTGGTCCGCTTGTTTATCCGTTTGTGCGCCCTTTTAAAAATAGGCGTTCATTCAAGGATCCCGGCCAGACGCTGGCCAGACATTCGACGCATTGTATACAGACGGGCATTTTGCCGGGTGCATTCTCGCCACGCGTGTGTCTTTATCGTGCACGCTCGTGTACACGTACACAAACGTCTTTGGAAAGGAAACAGACGTGGCGAAGAAACACGCGACGATGTCGATGTTGGACGAGAGCGCATTCAAATTAGAGACAGTAGAGCCTCGCAGTTGTACCAAAATATAATTGTCAACCTAAACGTTTGTTTGCCGGTGCCGTTATATATTTGAGAAGAAGTTTACTCGTTCGCGTTACGTACATATGTAATACACATTGGAAAATGCTTACTCAGATTTTGATACGTTGTATCGTTTCTTAATTTTATGCGGAGAGATTAATAGATCGTATCCGACGATTTAAAAAGATCCGATTTGCAAAGATTGAAAATAAGAATTTAGTAAGATATTATAGAAAAATACTGTAAGATATTGGAAACAACGATCGTTTTACTTTTTCGATATTTTGTACAGTTTTACATACTACGTATACACTCTGTGTATTTTGTGTACACTTGGATAAATATTCCATCGCATATACCAAACTAAATTCATTGATTCCGAAGCAACGAAGCAACCTATATTCTGCGAATATTAAAACAAAAGTATGATTTCACGCGCAATTTCGATAATACAATGCTTCCTCGTAATTGTTCGACTTGCAGCCTGTACTTCGATTCCCCAAACGATCATCGCATTTGCAGCCGTTAACTAATTTAGCTAGCGTTACATTTTCCACATTCCCCCGACGATCGTTTGGCTGCGGCGACGTGCTCGTGACAGTGGCTGATAGCTCGACCCCAGAACGCAGCCAAGAATTCGATTGCACCTTCGGATGGTCCGCACGTCCGATTAAATCGCATAACACATTCGTTGTGTATAACAATGGAGAATGCGTAGCAAATCTTAAAGAACAACCAAATCACCAACGATACGCGTTTCGAATTTTACCGGGGGACAAATCTTTCGCACAGGAATGGAAATGATTCGGTAAAGCAAAGCGCTTAAACCGATGTATATTAGGTCGTCCGAAAAGTTTCTTTCGTTGTATAAGAAAATAATGGATGCACAACATTTTTCGTTTTATATTATTTTATCGAGTTACGTACGATCCACTTTGTTCGATCAAAATAAAGATCACAACGTTCGACGGATTAGGTTTCATGTTTGTATCGTTGTAAAAGACGGGTCTGTAGAAGAAAGACACTTTTCGGACAACCTAATACATATGGATATCTCACTTATGATTCTTAAAATGAACAATAATTTTTACGTTTTTGTAAACGTACGCTATATAATCTCGTTAAAAATTTGAATATTGTTATTAAATTTTCCCACCCCTATATATAATTTTCGATCACTAGATATACTCTTCCCTATATCGCGTCTTTTAAAGTTTCAAGGTTTCGAAATAACTAATTTCTCCAGTTCATCTTCCAATTTCGAATTTACGTCTGAACGCTGGAATATTAAAATCGTGGAACGCTTAAAGCTTGAACCTTTGAATATTTAAATATTTAAATTATTGAATCTTTGAATCTACGAATTTCCGCTAATTTACGAGTTTTCATCGTCGCACCTTCTCAACGATTGTTACATATCTTGGAAATATTCTCGGCGTTTCTCGATCGCTACTATAATTAACCTAACAAAAACAATGTCTTCGTAAAACACAGAGAAAATTTCTCGAGTCACGTGCACAAGCTCAGCAACTATACCAACAACAGTAACTCATCGACCGTATCACCGTCGCGTTGACGAACCTACGTCGCGCTTAAGCATTTCACGCGTAAACGAGCAACGAAAAGAAAGCAAAACGAAGCGAGGTCGGTCGACAATCAGCGTACAAGCGCACGGAGATGTACTTGCGCGAAAAGAGTAAGAGAGTTGCCCTAATCGAGCTGTGGAAGATACGATAAAAGAGTGAGCAGCCAACCGCTCCATGATAAGGCGTCTCGAAGTGACATTTACCAGTGAGATACGTTGAATTTCTTCGTACGTACTAGAAATATGTTTATGTCACCCTCTTTTCCCGGTGGTACGAGCAGCCACCGCGGCAACGTGCACGCAGCGAGAGGTTATTTTTGTTTAGTCTGCCTCTTCCCTCCTAAACGGTTGCTACTGCATACGGTTTATACATATGTAGGTGCACACCACCAACCGAGTTGAATTATTTCATCGCCACTGAATCGTCACGTTTGGTTATGACGTGTAGAATTATACTGGGCGTTTCTCTACGATCGTGTAAGAACATTAATTACTACATTGGTGAGTGAACGTCGCGTAGCCTTGCGCTGTGACCGAAATTTTGTTTCTTAGAACTCGTCGACCTTTCTAACGCCTTTGAAAACTTCCGTAAGCAAATAGGTCACGACGTCAACGTGGTATCGCGTTATCAGAAGTCAAATGTACGATCAATTGAGAAATTAAGCTTCTGTGAAGTTTTACAATCGATCCTCGAATAACGCGTTCCAGTAACAAACGAACTTTGTTCGTAAGAAAATCCGAATTGATCGTTTGTTTATTTCGAATCAGCTCGTCGTATGTATACGTATTACGTTGTCCCAAGAGTTTTTTTCGTTTCATAAGGAAATAATAATAGACGCGCAATATTTTCTGCTTCGACGCAAACGAAACGTATCCTACGATAGCTAGAGGACGACCGAAGGCAGCAGCTGCGTGCAGGTAGTGAAATACACTTTTGGGACAACCTAATGGTAACAGAAACAGTAACTAATAGTAACAGTATTATAATAATGTAGTGTGGTGGACGAGGGGCCTGGGGGGAGTCAGGTGAATTATAAACGAGCGGTTGCGGAACATGTGCGTGGTGGGGCTAAGACAAAAGACGTGAAACTAAGACAAAAGACAAGGAGTTGCTAAGGGATGAAAACTTATTAACAGTTATCGTGAGTTGAGAAGTCAGAGAGTGCGAATTGCGTTGTCGAGAGAACGTGGTGACGAGAGCCGCAAATCGACTATCTAGTTGTCTTAATTATAATACGTTATTGTAATTAGTTCGCGTTAAACGACCATCGTTTCCTGTTTAATCGACATCTGTTTCATCCATTTATTGTAAATAAACTAATTGTAGTAAAGATAACGTACTGTACTATCGAATTATATTTTTCACTTAATAGCATAATCTTATTTATGCCGGATACTCTCTACTCAAGGGGTTAACGATCGACGACGATCGAAGATCGTCTCGGATCAACGCACGGATTCTCGAAGCGATTCAAAAGAACTGTGCTCAGAACTGTGAGCAAAATCGATGTTCCGGATCACGCGACAGAGACGCGCATAAAACGCAAAAGCCAGGGGAGAACGCGCGTTGAGATGACGTTCGATTCCCGTGTCGTTCTTTTCACGATAGCCAGGGGAATACGAGTTGGAGTACCGCGTGGCTAGTAACAAAGAGCTCGGCGAATACTCGTGATTACGGGGACGAATGACACAGCCACGAGTATTACAAACGATTTAGAAGTGTTCGTTACAGTGCAGTGCATTGATTTAATCCGTGGGCCTCGTCATGGCGAACGAGATTTCGCAGTTTCGCTAATTGCACGGTTCGAGGAATTCTAAACGTTCGAGAGGACCTCTCGTAGTGGACCTATCGCTGGAACACTGTGCATTTCATCGACAGCGACGTTTTGTTTTCGAATTATAATTGCACTCTATTCGATTAAGCGAACTGTTGTATGGAGAATCGAATATAAAATATCAGGTTGTCCGAGAAGTGTCTTTCTTTTACGGACACGTCTTTTACAACGACGCATCTTTATACAAACATGAAAGCTAATCTCTCGAACGTTGCGATCTTTACTTTGATAGAACAAAATGGATCATACTAAGTCGATAAAATAATATAAAATGAAAAAATGTTGTGCATCCATTATTTCCTTATAAAACGAAAGAAACTTTTCGAACGACCTAATATACGCAAGCAGAGGCAAATCGATGAGTGTTTTCGTATTATTTATTCCGTATTGCGGTGAACTAAAGTTGTAATTCTACGGGAGGTTGAGAAAGTTTATGTCTCTATAGGGTTCAGAAATAACGATGATGTCTTAAGATAGTACATAGAATTATTTGTAAGTTTTATATTTTATAATTAACCACAATATTTAGTGGACTATTATATTATTACTATTCTATAATTAGATTTATTATTAGGTTGTCCGAAAAGTTTCTTTCCTTTTATAAGTGAATAATATACGCACAATGTTTTTTGTCTTACATTAGTTTATTGAATTATGCACGAACGTAATAATAGAAATAGAACGAAATGGATCACACCTAATTCAATAAATAATAAAACAAAAACTGTTGTTCGTCTATTATCACCTTATCAAACGAAAGAAACCAGGCAATCTAATATATTACGCAATTATTTCGCCATTCACTGTATGCTACTTTCATGTAAAAATTATATTTGCAACAAATATCTTGCAATTTGTATGTACATTTTCAGATTTCTTTTTTACCAATATAATAATAACGTCGTGTGTCCACAATTTTCTACAAGTATTTATATAGCTTTATTATACATATCTCTACGTGTAGTCAGTGGAAAACAGCCAAGAGACTATCGGACATAGGACAGCCACGGATGACTACTGGTCGATGGCCCAGTACTCTGCACTTGGTACCATTTTCCTACTCTGCCCGACGCACCCTTTCTCTGTCCCTTTCCTACCTTTTTCGCTGCATTCGCCCTTCACTCACGTGCTAGTGGGATAAAGAGGGGACAGGGAGAACGGATTAAATCAAAGGGAGAAGGGTCTGACGCGGCATCGGTGTCAGCGCATCAGGGTGTTTTCAACTGTACGCACGCTCTCACGCACACACACGCATAAACTTGCCTGGTTAATGGGACGCGTGGAAACGACGCGACGCGTGCCTGGTTAATTAAGGGTTTGCAAACTAATCGCCATTTCCCGGATATTTTTGCTTCGCGTTCGTGCGACCGGAGTACTTGAATTTTCTTCCTGAATTTTGACACCGTAATTCAAATTTCGTTTGCCAACCAGTAAAAGATACCTATTAATTATCGCGGTGCGATATATTATAACGGTGTATTAATTACAATGTTCGTTAAACATAGTACTCGTGTGTCCCTCATTTCCGAAATTTAATTTCTTGCTTGTTGGCAAATTGATAGAACGATAAAAAAAAATTAATATAACGAAAAGGTAGATAACGTGCGTAGCATAAATCTTGTTATCATACCTAAATAACACAATGATATCCTAATAAACGGTATACGAAAGTGAATTAAATGAAACAAATTAAATCAGGAATTATAATTGAAATAAGATTTAAAAGGTATAGATACGTAAGTAGACGAGACAATTATCGAGTCTTGTTAAGCTTTAATAATTTAAACTTGGAAGAGTAATAACATTTGCCTGACAATGATACGAAATGGTGTAAGCATAAATTGCGGTTATACATTTTCACGAAAGTTGTTTCTTTAGTTTTTTGATCTATGTCACTGTCACTTTCAACGTAGCTTCGAACGATCTGTGTCAAGGGATTAATTCACAAGTTGATTGATTAATCTTGGGAATTCTATCTGCAGACCGGGACGACCTAATGGAAAAAGTGCTTAACAAGTTGTGCTTGTAACTGCTCGAAGAAAAAAAGGTAATCGACCTATAGGCTGACGGAATCGATTATTGAAAATGTAGCAGAAAATATCGATATTCTATGCAAGAAACATATAGAATAGGTACAAGAGCAACGAATTAAATTTAATTAATTTTTGCTACGAACAGAATAATTCATTCGATAAAAAATAGTAAATTTTCCTTACGACGTGTTATATCAACTCTCCGTTTGCAAAGTAGGTCATTGACGATTCGAGATATCTATCTTTGAATTCTTCTAAAAAAAAAATGCCAAGTATTTGACTTAACGCGAGATTACATTGTAATATGATGTAACAGAAAGATTGATAAATATTTCAGAATTTCTCCAGATTTTTAAAAACATGATGTAAAAAAAAATTTCAAAAATGAAATTTCAAAGAATCCTATGAAAGACCACTTTCCCTCAATCATAACGGAAACAAAGAATTAAATAATCCACGAGTAATCGACAAGACTTAAAAATACAAAAATTTAAATTATCAAGAAATATTCCATTTACGACGCAACATCAAAATCGGCAGAGTTAGTAAATGAAAAAATTGCACAGAAATAGCCAGAGATTATCAAATACATATATTTTCGAATAAACAAACATGTATCGATATATACAATTAAAATACACGATCTTTAGTTAGCGAAAAATCAATTTTCCTAATTTTCCAGTCACCAAATCCAACGTCAAATAAAAAAATCTCAACTCTTGAAAATATCAAAGACAACGTTTCAGAATCTGCTTGTCCCTCGCCATAACAATAAAAATAGATCGTAAGAAATTCGTGGAATTCCAAAGTCCACTTCGAACGATTCGGCACTAAAAATTTCATTAAACGACTAGGGAGGTTTCGAAATGGTAACGCGTGCTACTCGTCACGCCACACCATGAAACTCGTGTGTTTCGTTGCGTGTGAACGTGAACCTTAATGTGGCGCGGCGCGGCGTGTGGATCACAACGTCATAAATTCGAAGGCAGACAGGGCCGACACGTCGCTTCAGCGCGTAGAACGTCAGCGACAATGACGCAACACCAGAATGGTAGGGTCGACGAACCCGACTTCGAAATTGTGTCACGTGCTTCCCACTACAGATTACAGCCTAGACACTCCATTAGACGGCCGCGCGGAAGAATCCCTATTGATAAAAGGCGGTAATTAGGCCGAACATCCTGTTTCGCTTTGCGTACACGCGTCAGCGACTACGTACACGCATCTAACGCCATTAGATCGAACAACCAGCCAGTGAAATCAGCCGAGTTCTCTCCACTCGCATTTTTTCTAGATATAGCGCGGTAATTAACATTTACTTAAATCGACAATTAATGCCAACGGAATTTGAATTTCCGGACTGTCGCATCGAGCCGACTCGCCAGGAACGTTTCGTCTATCGTTGGAATTCCGTAGAATTATCCACGTGTTTCTCAGTTTCGACGATGTAGGAGATTTCCTGAGACAGGCTTTTTCTTTTAGAGGTCGATCACGATAGAATTGTATTACGATTTCCAATAAAAGAGAAGACATCTAACGTGTGCTGTTTTGTATTAGAGTCGATGGTTCTGAATTTGTATCGATCTTTTGTAGTTTGAAAACGTATGTGATACGTTATGTGTTTTTGGAGTAACTTTCTGAAACGAAGAATTTCCTTTGGGATGGAAGAAAGTTACAAGGTTTGGTAAATTTGTTTGCACGTATGACAGCTTTTTTCTCTGTTTCATTTTTCATCGGTGAAAACGATATACATACGGCGCGTGATGTTTATGCGTACATTGTTTGAAAAATGTTTTCCAGATAAATGGCAAAGAGGTGAAACGTTAAAGAAAGAGATACGAAGGAATCGTAGATGTAGTTATATTTAATAATGGTTATGTTACAACTTTCATCAGCTTGATTTTGCACCGCAGCACGATAAACACGATACATCATCGAGTTTGGTTTTTCCTATATCCGTGGTAAGTCAATCGTACTCGCAGCGTGAGTTTATCGCATTAATTCGGAATAGAGACAGCAACGTTGTGATATCTCACGCTATAACGTAGATAGAGGCACCCAGCTTGCCCATCACGCACGACCATCAATTCTCTCGGGAATTATTATTCTCAAAGAACTACCGTAACGTGCCAACACTGCGGTAATCCTTTACCGAATGATTAGGAAAAATGACTTCTCGTACACCTAGTTCGCCCTCTATCGCGTGTTACCCATTAACCAAGCTACTTGAGGATCCTTAATTAATCATAATACCTGGGCAACCATATTTTTCCAATTTATCTTGCGAATAGTTACATTCGTCTAGAAAATGTATCTACAGATAATTAAGTTATTTTTTTACGACGTTCGTCGAGTTTCACTCAAAGTTATCTTTCGTTTCAACTTACATTTATCTACACAATGGATCTAAGAATAACCTAAATCTAAAATGTATTAGGTTGTCCGAAAGGTTTCTTTCGTTTTATAAGAAAATAATAGACGCACAATGTTTTTTATTTTATATTAGTTTATTGAATTATGCACGAACGTACTAATAGAAATAGAACGAAATGGATCATACCTAATTCAATAAAATAATATAAAACGGAAATTGTTGCTCGTCTATTATCGCCTTACGAAACGAAAGAAACTTTTCGAACAACGTAATACAACAAATACATAGTATAATTATGAAAATTTGTCAATCGGTATACGTTGCGTAAAATTTAACGCGTTAATAATATTAATAGAAAATTCAATACAGATAAATAAACTTAATCACGAATGATAAATGACGAATTAAACGTCTAAATACTGAAATAAAGACAAGCTACGCGATATCATGGAAAAATGACCAAATGTAAGATCGTAAAGAACCAGCTTCACCGAAACAGTGAAAGTATCCGTTTAATCCACCGTGGACTCTGCAGAACCAGTACTCGAAAAGATCTTCTCAACTTTTTCCGGCCATTTATCAGCTACACCTCTTCATCCTCCACACGCGCACGATAATCGCGTGCAGTGACAAACAAGGTGTCCGAATTAACCGGTAGCTCGTCTTCCCACCGCCTCTCAACCTAACACATCCAACACACGAGCAAACCCGCGTACACAAACGCAAATATCCAACCGCATCCAACGAGATTACGTATATTAACGAACGAGAGAGCGCTCTAACTCTCCGGTTAGCTCTTTTTATTTTTCCTTTCGGCCGGATTCTCGTTCGGCATGGCTGAAAGGTATTTCCTTGGTTCCGGAAGTCGCATTATTCCTCCTGGCTGGAGGCGAGGGCCGAGTGGAGTCTGCCGGTATTATAGGGCCGGTACATATAGTTCGCTGTACAACAGTCAGTCAATACTTTATAGCACGAACCAACTTCCCATCTCCCTTCTCGTTGTTTCTCTCTCTCTCTCTCTCTATTTATCTCTCTCTCTCTCCCTTTCGCCCTTCGACGTCCCTTTTACACCCCTTCTTCTTGCCCACCCTTCTCGATCCCATCCTCGTCCTTTCTAGCAAGAAGAGAGAGAGAGAGAGAACCTGAGAGAAAGAAAGAAAGGGAGAGAAAGAGAGTGAAGGGTACCAAACCCCGACGTCGTTTTCCTCTCGTCCTTTCTTCCAGCACCGAGGGCAAATACGAGCGCGCGACGGTTTCTACGATCTCCGATCGGTCTCTCTGTAGCGGTACCTCGGCAATATCCCTCGTATACAGGGTGTCTGATGGTAGAATCAGACAAGAAGCGATTCTTCGTAAAAAAATAAGAAGAAAACGTAGAACGAGGTTTTAAGAAATTTTAACTGTAGGCAGAGTTTATGGTTAATTTTATTAAATCGAGTATTCTAACGACAAAGAGAAGTATCGATAGGCTGATGTAATAGCAACTGGTGTTTTTGTTTTCGGAAAAATAGAAATGCAAATAGCCCAACTATCAGGACTACGATATAATACATTGATTTAATTCGCACAGTTTGTTTGTATGGAATATTACAGTAAGCATTTTGTATGAAATAAAATAAATTTTCAGTTAAATACGATAAGGGAGATCGGTAAGGAATAGTACGGATCCATGAGAAGTATTAGGTTGTCCGGAAAGTGTCTTACAGACACGTCCTTTACAACGATGCATCTTTATACAAACATAAAACCTAATCTGTCGAACGTCGTGATCTTTATTTTAACACTAGAAATACCACGCCAGTCAAAATGACTGGCTCTACAATTTTATAAATGTGTCAACCCTCGTTTAGGGCTCCCAGATGGATTAATAATACCAAAAATCTACTACATAACATGGAATTGCTCCTCTAAGAAAGTAATAAATCAATACATATAAAAATATTCTATTATTATGTATTTTTTAAAGACCAGTCGTTTTGACTGATTTTGGTAGAAATAGCTTCGTGTTAACTATCGGTAGTTAATAGAACAAAATGGATAATACGTAATTCGATACAATAATATAAAACGGAAAATGTTGTGCATTCGTTATTTCTTTATAAAACGAAAGAAACTTTCCGGACGACCTAATATGATAGTAAATAGCAAGTTTCGTACGACAACATTTCATCCTACATTATCGACTTAATTTTTCACGAGGTATCATCCCTTGTATCGTCAGTTACCAGACCACCCTGTATATCCTTTCCAGTTCCCTGGAGGGAAGGACGAAGAAGAAACGTGAAACGTAAAGCGACGAAGGGCTGCGAATTTGCAGCGGCGAGCTTCAAGTGCATTGCCACCCTACGAATAAAATGGGAAAAAGCGTCGTTGCGTGTCGCCCGTAACTTCGCTATTTTCCGTCCGTGACGAAAAGACCACGAGTATCGGAGACCTGGATGCAGCTGCTGCCTGGCCCCGCACCCGATGATACTACTTTACTACTTTCGTTTCCGTCGTCTGTTCCGCTTTTAATCTCCAATTCGCTAAGCTCGTAGCGTTCCTCTCCGATATTGGAATATCTCGCTGTGTATTTATTGTTTTACAAGTTGCAAGTGCCATAAACAGCGTATTAGGAGGTTACGTACATTCGCGTTGGAAGATTTTCTTAGATGTTTTAGAACATGGTGACTCTTGTTTGAAAAGAAGGTAAGGGAGAAAAAAAGATCGATTTAGTTAGAGAATTGGCAGTGGCAGAATTGGCTTGAAAAATTCGATTAATGGTTCGGATAGACTGATCAATCGAGCTGTTTAGGTCGTGAGTCCCCTTTGTCCTTGATTCTACTACCCTTAAAGTTATTCCCGTCTATTCCGCAGACATGTACGTTACTATGGTTTCCATAGCTTCGAACGGCGTGCGTTGTAAAACATGGAAAATTTGTATTTCCAAGACGACGAATATCTCGTTGAACGAATAGAGTCGACGAGAACGCGGAATTCTTCATTAGGTAGGTACTGTGCGTTGCTGAAAAGAAGACTAGGCCACAGGGGTAAGAGAGGTACTGCTCCGTATTGTTCACTATCGCGCGTTGTTGTATTGTTTTATTTGTATATATACTTATCTTTATGATCGCGTTGAAACAATGCTTCGTACAACAAAAAATACAACAATGCTCCATACTGCAATTTCCTTACGACACCTCTTTTTCTTACAGTACCGATTTCGAAGATCCCATACCAGGCTATTTCCCGCTACAAATTTTATTCATACAAATTCCAATATTGGACCATCTTCGTTTGAAATAATTAAAACATTTACTTTTTTTTTTTTTAGCGAATCGATCTATCTGTCCAAGTCGCGAATCTCTTTATCTTACTACCTGAGAACCTAGCCCTGTCTATCACAAAGATCTTTACGTTGCGCAATTTCCTACGGCTTCGAGCAGTATAAATCTCAATCCTTGGAACGTTTCGTCTGAAAGTAACGATAAAATCTTTTCTTTTAACGATTCAGCAAAGATTTAATCGAGAAAAGTTTGCAAGCGCTAGAAGAGAAGCCAGTGTTCCTTCGACCGCGGCAGGGTAAATCGAGGAGAGGCGAGTATCTAGGTCTGTGTAACGATTTTTAGAGTCTCGACCCCTCCGACAATCGTCCAGCCCATAAAAAACTTGAGGCACCCCACAGTCAACGCGCTGCGCCAGGGTTTCCATAGCGACCAAAGCCCTTTCGCGCCCCTCTGTCGTTGACCTATACCTACACCGAGCTACCCTTAGAATCATGCTTGCCCTAAATCTATTAGACGAATTCAAAGATACTTTCACCGGTTGGAAATATCACGCCCTAACGAAATAAATCACGGGTGGAGCCCCGGGTGAGCAAAATGAGAAGAAGCGTGTCATTGCATACACGGAGGGAGGGTAAATTTTATATTAGGCGTTGCAACTAGACAGCACAGAGGTCGTGTAACCGGCGGTCTCTGTCTTCCAGATTGATTGATATAACTGGATGTAACTGGTGCTCGTCGTTTTCACGCTCGATCCGGTTTATCGACGCGGACAAATTAGAGACACGATGTACCTGTACATACACACGCACACTTCTTTCGTTCGATGCAATTTCCAAGTATGAATTAAATATCAACGGGGAAGAGTATGATGTATCACAACCAGCACGTTATTTGCACTGAATAATTTACATCGCACAGTTTATGGAGTTACGTGTTGCAGATGAATGACTGTTGCGACTGGTTTCGGTTGTCAAATTTGGCATTGGTGCGTATTCCGTGGAACGGAAGAATTTGTTCCGATTATGGCTTAAGATTGTTTAAATTAACATTTTTTTGTTATTTTTTTATTACCTACGTCTTGGCATGTATGTATACACGTTTACATCCTCGCGGGTATTAGAATTGGAATTAAAGCGCGTTGTGATTTTGTGGAGGGCGCGATAATTAGATCAAACTATTGAGAAAATGATTGGTAGGTAAACATTGTTTATTCGTGGAATATAACGTCTAATCGTGAGGTGTAAGAATTTGTGAAGGCTGTTCGAAAGGGTTACGAGAGAAACACGACAAGTTGAGGATTACGTTGTCCTGTCTTAAATTTCATTGGAAAAGTTTTGAACGATTTGGGTAAAAGAGAACACCTTTATACAGCAGATTTATAGAATTTTTAGAGAGCCAAAGTCAGAATGAATTTCTCAGAATCAACCGCGTATATGAAGAATTCTTATTCTACGTTTCCACTTTACTATTTTACGTAGAATCATCTGCTTCTCGATTTACCATCGTGAACAACCTGTGTATTCTCATTCGCTGAAAATACACATACACGCGTATAACTGTAAAAAAACTGAACAGATCCGAGGAGAAAATTACATTGTACTCGCTTGAGAAAGCTTTAATCTCGCTCGCTCCCTTAAGAAGCCTTTAATTTCGACTTTCGCTAATAAAAGCGAAAATAGTTAACCGAGGAGAATGGTTAAAACAAGGCCAAGTATCCAGTTCATAATTCAGTTCATAATTCACTTTTAAAGATGAACGGAGCCGTGGGTCGCAACGAGGGGCCATTATCAAGCGTCGTCGGTCGTCGAGGGAAATTTAGGCGTACGACGAGAAAGAAAAGAAATCGGAAAGAACAGCCAAAGAAGAAGAAGAAGAAGAAGAAGAAGAAGAAGAAGAAGAAGAAGAAGAAGAAGAAGAAAAAGAAGAAGAAGAAGAAGCAGAAGGAACAAAAGTTGGTCTCGCACAATCCAGAAAGAAAGAGAGAGAGTATATGTGTGAGAGAGAGAGAGGGGAGAAAGGGACAGGGAGCGAAGCCAAGCGAAGAGGTACGCCGACATCAGACATGCAGCGCCGACAAAAAGAAAAACGACCAAGAAGACGAAGAAAAAAAAAAGGTGAGAGCCGCGGAATCGTAAATCGAGAATTAAGTATGACGGCGAGCGGTAAGACGTATATAAATTTTCCTTGCCGATGAATAATAAATGGCGGGGAACCGGGGAATACAAGAGAGGGAGAGACAGTACGAAGTAGAAACCCGCGTGAGCGAGCCGCGGAGTGTGCGTGTTCGAAGCTGAAGAAGGGCGAAGAGAAGAAACGAGATGGTGGTGAGAGGGACAGTGAAAGAGGTAAAGAGCCAAGACAGAGAGGCAGACAGGCAGAGAGCAGAGAAAGGAAAGGGTGTGCTGACGAGAGAGATTCGAAGGAGAATGGACGACAGAGAAAGGGAGAAAAAAGGAGGAAGAAACGAGGATGAGAGTAGAGAGAGGAGAGAGAAGAAGGAGCGAACGAAAGGACGTTAACCCTTTTCTTGTTTCTCTCCAGCCCATCTCTCCGTTCCTTCTCATCGCAGGAGTGCTCCTTTCCGCAGGAGAGTTACCTACTCTTTCTCTTTCTCTCTTCCACCCTCTCTATCTATCTCTCTCTCTCTAACGTTTCAGTCACTTTTTCCACCTCCCGATCTTTTCTCTTTCCAACCTTCTCTCCGCGATTCTGTTCGTTGTACCAGGTCGCCTTTGTGCCACCCGCTTCTCCCTTTCTCGCTCACTTGTTCCATCTCCTTTACGCTTTTACAGGACTCCTTCTTTCTCTCGCCAACAGCCTCTCGCCCCCGTTCGCTTTCTTATTCTCCCTTCTCGACGAGGGGAGAACAAAAATTACGAATCCGCGAGGCATTTGTCGAGAGCCACAGCTCGATCGAGGGGTTTCACCCGGCCGTGCTCTCGCGCCAGCCGTCACGTTTCAACCACAGCGAAAATGTTTAACCCTTGCGTTGTCCGTCACGAAACTACGACGTCCGGATTTTTCAAGTATTTCGAACCGATGGTTTCGACCTTTAGTCGAATCTTAGATTTACAGCTTCATCGACCCTCGATTCGTATCGTTGGCTTACAGGTAAGTCACGAAAATTTGGTTTCAATTACTTTCGTATAATGTTATCGGACTAAATTCATAGCGCTTCTCTGACTTAATGATCAAGGAGCAGAATTTGCCCAAACTTGATAAAGAAACAGCAGAGAGTTCGTTATGTACGACATAAAAATCTATGACAAACCGTACAAACGCTAAGAGACGTAGGCAACTTTTACGTTTAACCGTTCTCGTTCTTTCAACGCTTTTACAGTTCCAAATTCACAATTTCAAAATAGCAATTTATACTTTTCATCGAGTTAGACATTTAAATGGCGCGTGACAAAATCTCAACAAGATACCCGTAAGTCGTCCATCGTCATCCAGAGTAGGTGGAAGATGCGAAGTTCGATGATCATGGGTTAGCGATTAAGATTCGTAGATTACGAAGTGAGAAACTTCTGTCAAAGTAACGGGATCGAAAGATCGCGCGAATCTTAAAAATAGCATGGTCCGGGTCCGTGGCCATAAATCATATCTACATTACTGTCTTTAACGATACAGTTTACGCGGTGTGCACTTGAGCTTTGGAAAGAGAACGACCCCGAGAAAGGACCCCCGGTGAATAATTACCGCGGAACGAAAGCGCAAATAAATCTGCATCAGTGGGCGGGAAAAAGGCGGTGCTCGCGTTTCGCAACGCGCCGCGGGATCGCACGTGAAATTCCTGGGACAGTTTGCATATTTTCGCGTGACCGTATACGGGAGACGATGGAGGCCGAGGCTTGGTTGCTTCAGCGTGGGAATGGGAACCAAACTTTCAGACGGTTGTAATTATTAGAACCAATTTGTCCGCCTAATAACACGTCATTATACTATTACAAAGTCGTAAAGATAATCATCGTGTCTACCCGGCTTTGCCAATCTATTGTTTCACGGCCTAAAGGTTCCTCTCTCTCTCCTTCTATTCCAGGAGATCGTCATTAAAGATCGTGCGTGCACAATGCACGCGTAACGCAGCCTCCGTCACAGATTATGTGGCACGAATCGATCAAGATCAGTTACGTTGTAACTTTTCGTCGCTCGATTTTACAACAAGAACGAAGAATTAACGCGAGCAAAGTGGGCGAATTAAATCTTTGAGTAGTCGATAAAATAATTTAAACACGATGCAAAGATACGTTCGTCTGCTTTAGAACTCTTTGACAACATTTTGATATCATTGTTACTCTTTCGTAGATTTCTGAACGTCTTACGATATTTCGCAATCGTCTCGTATATGATACAAAGACAGAAAAAAAACAAATATTGGGGTCGTTGAGGATGCTTATCCTGGTATACCATGGGTTAAAAAAGTAACGTTACGTTATAGTCGTACACATATACGGTTCGGTACGTATAATTGGAGTTGAGGATCGTCGCGTGATGGCTAAACTCACAACGTGTATCTTGACGAATTCAACGGCGCGAGAATAGCGCGAAACGTTTAAAATAAAGTCGCCGCGGCGGTAAATTTATCGTTTCGAACGGGAAATCTGTATACCCGTCCCTTGGGATCCGCGCGTCGCGTCGCGCGATGAAAACCACTAAAATACCGGACTGGAATTCGTACGCGTCTCCACGCAAACTACCACGAAAACTACCTGCCCTCCTTGTCACTCACGTGTCACTTCTCTATAGCGGTGAAAATAAGGTCGGGTTTTGGAATACCTGACCGGTTAGTCAGACCATTTAGTCATTCCTCTTATACCGGGTACCCGGTATCGCCACGCTCACCAGAACTCGCCTTTGGGAACTATCCAGATCACGAATTAGCTCGTAAAAAAAACGCCTCGAGGGTTACAGAAGCTCACCGAAATAAACACGTTAAGTAACGACATCGGAATACACCCGGAGACCGTACGTTCGCGTGCAACTCGCGTTTTCGCACGATGAATTTCGCATACATATTTCCGCAACGAGCAACAACGAGTCGTCTTTGGTGGAACGATTGCGTAGCAAAATGTTCAACGACAGAGCACTGGTTGCGGATGTTTTTACGTGTTTATTGTTCAAGACATTGGGGAAAACTTCGCTTATGTGTCCTACAAAGCGATAAATTAAAATGAAGCGAAGGTACTTGTGTCAATTTCATTTATCCGACGAAATTGTAATTAGCGTCCTCGCTGGCTCGATCATCGTCTCCGCGTCAACTCGTATTGTGTGAACGAAAAATTATAGATACAGAAGGAATGTAATAAATATCAGCGTAAATATCAGCAGGTGTCTTAACGCTTACGGTCGACAGTGTATGTGACTTTCCGTAGTACCGATCTCTGTTGTTCCCAAAACACAGTGCCATACGTACACAGTAGTCATACGAGCGCATACACGCGTACATATTTAGAATTGCGAAACAGAATGTTACTTTCGTTAAATGGACAATCGTAGAATTACAGGTAACATTCACTCGATTTGTAAAAAGTTCTTGTATATCTCTAGATGAGAATGGGATATTTGTATAAATTTATCTTACAGGAAAGTTACAAACAAATAATTTACCTTTAAATGAGGTGAAGAGAGAAAGATTAAATGGAAACAGAATATAAAGGAATATGTTTCGTCTATTACGAAAGAAAAGAATGGAGCGAGATAGAAAATATTGGGTTAATCAAATTAATCGCGAAACACACTGTCACAAAATGCGTTATATACATAAACCGACGATAGTGTTATCTATATTCATCGGAAGATAGATAGATCAGAGTAAAGATTTCGTTTACGACAACACGCACACGATAAATTAGGTCTATTAGACAGACACAACGATCTCGGCTATCTTAATGTAATAAACTCGAGCAACGCGATCTTCTGACCTTGATTCAGCTAAACTACAATTGTATTAACCGACTGTTCCTGGAATGCGGAATAAGACACGGAAATCAACACGAGAACAAGAAACAAAGGGGAAATTTTACGTTCAATCCGATCAATTCCAAAACCAACCACCAGGCTCCGATTTTTTATATAAATTCATGAGCATAACTTTAAATATTTCTGAATTAAAAAATACATTTCCGAATTATTCTCCGAATTCGAGCGTATCGCGTGACAAATCGTACATTATATTGCGTTCGTTGTCGAAAGAAAAATTCATCTCGAGAGAAAAAGCAAGAAAAATGGTCAACTATTGCCGCGCCATTGCTTTTTGTTACTAACATTTCTAAAATCCTCTCATAAATTTAAGATTAAAAGGTATATATATATATATATACCAAGTCATTGAACTCTTCTATAAACTCTACGATTCTTCTTTTCCATAAATACGATGAACCAGTCAACACGAACAGTAACAGATCCTCACGTTGTTCAATTTCCCACAAATTCTTCTACGCTAACGCTTCTACGCTTTTATATAACATTTAGTGTAACATTTAACGAAGCTCGATCTAAGAAAAATATATCCTACTCTTATGCGTTAAATGGATCAATGTGCGCTTTTACACGACGAATTCCATGTACGATGACCGTATTATTAAATTTCTTACGAAATTGTTCGTCACGCTGCTTATCGATGTTATTGGAAAAGCGAGAAAAACGGGGAAGAAGGTAGCACGAAAGTTTATTAAAATCAGAGATAACGTGGATTTTAACCACGGTGAATTTAAAGAAAGCGATATAGCTGACTTCAAAGAAGCATGAATCTTTGGTACGAGGGTGCGTTAATTAGAAGAAGCAATGAATCGTCGGACGCGAAAAAATGGAAGAGGCACCAGAGGGAGGGTCGGAAGATAGTAAAGAGAAAGAAAAAAAAAAAGAAAGAAAGAAAGAGCCGGAGAGACAAGGGACCGGGCAGAATCTGGGAATGTTGAAATTTTTGGCGCGTTGCCAACGCGCGGTTATCTTATTATGATCAAGCGGAATTAACGAGCTATTTATCGAGATTACACGCAGCGATATGCAACATTATAATCTAAAATAAACCACCGGTCGGTTCCGCGGCTTTATCAACGCTTTTAAAACGGCATTCGCCAAATACAGATATCCCGATGTTATTGCAAACAACGGCGACGCGACGCCTATAAAACACCGCGACGCTTCCCCAAAAAGCGGATCTTTCTTTGTACTTGGTCTGTGTGTATTCGTGAATTTCGACGTTAATGAGCGCTCGGTCTCGTTGACACGATCATTGATTAGATTTGTTTGTTCATTGACTCGAAACGATCTCAATACGTTTGTTGTCATTACATATCTTCGGTTGAGATTCTCAATATATTAGAACGCGTCATTCCGTTTTAGATTAAAATGATTTTGTACACAATGGAATTTAATCGCTGAGTAGGCTATGTACGTACGTATGTAGATAAATAGTTACACGTTTATAACTAGAGCGGAAATATGTAAACATAGAAGCGTTACTTACGAATGTACAGGAATGTTCAAAATACTTTAAGTAAAGTAATATCGTGATACTCTGGGAGTGAAATCTCTATTTAGGTACAATTTCGTTTGCACCGTTCTATATATGTTTTTGCGTACAATAATAGCAAGCAGGAATTTTACGTTTTACAAGAATTACATTTTATTCTCAATTGTTACTATACCCAATTGTAGCCAATTATCTATCGAAAAGTATGCAACGAAAAAGTCGTATGATACAACGATGACATAAAAATTCTCGATACGCAATATATTTATACGTATGTAGGTCTTCCACGATTCAACAATCTCAACACAATGGTTACAGAAAATCTCCCAAGTTCTCGATACTCGTATTAAGAAATAATTTACGGTAGAACAATTCCCAAGATTCCTATTAAGAACTATCTGCTAAAAAACAACGGTAATTTACAAAGCAAATAATCCAAACTATATTAGGTTGTGCGAAAAGTGTCTTTCTTTTGCAGACACGTCTTTTACAACAACGCATCTGTATACAAACATGAAACCTAATCTGTCAAACGTTGTGATCTTTATTTTGATAGAACAAAATGTATCATACGTAGTTCGATAAAATCATATAAAACGAAAAATGTTGTTCATCCATTATTTCCTTATAAAACGAAAGAAACTTTTCGGACGACCTAATATGTCCAAGAAAAACCATCCAAATCCCAAGATCTGAAAGACTCGGGAAGAAATTCAAGGCTGATCCTAGAGCAAGGATCGCGCATCCATCGAGCTGAGAGCCGTTTTCCCCGGTGGTAGGTTTACGCGGAACGGAGCGTATAGGAAGATCGACGAGGAAGGTACAAAGTTGGTCGTGGCGAAGGGCGACGCAGAAGGGCAAAAAGGGAAGGTGGCGAAGAAAACGGCATGATATCGTCGTGGATTCGGCCGTGTTGTTCGCTCGTCCCATTCGCTCGGATAGACAAGGACACGATAAAAGCGGGCCGATGTGTGCGACAAGGTAAGAGAGCGAGACGAGCATGCCGAGAGAAGAAACGAAGTCGGCGGTCGATCAGTGCGCGAAAAGAATAGCTGGCTGATTCATACGCGAAGTCACGAGCCGTACGTCGTACGCAGCCGGCGTACGGTCGTGCAAGCGTAATCAAAAACACACGAGATGCGCACGTCTCTCACGGCGAGCTTCCCTTCTTCTTCCATCTCTTCTTCTTCTTCTTCTTCTTCCACTCCCTTCTTCGTCAAGGTAGGCTTCGCACGCTTTTATACTTGAATCCTTCCTTCCTTTCGCCAACGATGCTTCGAGTTAAGTTTGTATTGCAATACAGCGAACGCGAACAATTATTTACAAAATATCGTTTGGAGTAACCGTTGTTGTTAGCAGGTTCCAACAGTAAGTTGGAGTAACTTTTTGATTAAACAAGCAATTGGTGTTTATAGATAACTTTGGGTAATTTACACCGAGGATGAATCGTAACTAATTTGTACGATGGAATAATTCTTAAATTTTGTATCGGTTGAGAAATAGTTACGTCTTGTCAGTTTCGGCTAATTGTTTCTTCGTTACTTCCTATTTACTGTCAATTCTACGGTATAACTGTTGAATTATAAGTTGATTATCAAATTGCTCTGTGCAAAGGTTACGTGATTTCAATGTTTGTAATAAAAAATAATATGTCAGCAATGGGTATTATGATAGTACGAGTACTATTTTTCGATATTATCGAATAAGATCAAAAGCAAAGGTACGTAATATGCTGCTCCAAAATGAGAAGAGAAACGTGTTTACAGGATGTGCTCTCTTTTTATCCCGCCCTGCATCCCGTACTTCCTTCAAAGGGTTGAAACGAACGAAAAGGTTAAAAAGGCAAAACTCGTCAAAAGGAAAGCGAAAAAGTAGTCACTATACAAACAAACAACGATCTTTTCCACGCGTATGGGTACAGTGGATGCGTACTCGAATCAACTTGATGTTTTGACGAATGGAACGTTCGAGGACTGCAATGCACGCGCTCGTTCAACATCTATTTATTACGTACGTACTTAATTATTATGTCGTCTCAAAAGTCTCTTTCGTTTAGGAAATAATAGATGCGTAACATTTTTTATTTTATATTATTTTACCGTTCCATTGAGACAAAATGTTGAGTTCATCGGGTCAGAAAGTCAATTCGGAATAGTCGTCGGAATACGCATCCATCGTAATCACAGCCTAAGACCTAAAAACGAAAGGACCCAGAACGAGTAGAACACGAGGTCATAGCGAGACGCGCGAACGCAAGCGGCACGAGACATCACGGAGACGAACGCGAGGTAGAAAGACTCCGAGGGCGAAGGGAGAGGGCAAGGAGAAAGTAGCCGCACGGTTAGAATAGTTAAAAATAACCTGACCAAGGGTCCTGCGTGGAGCTTCGGTTCCTGTAAACATGTCCATGGGGAGAGGCACGGCAAAAGAAGGAACGCGAGAGACACGCGCCTCGCGTGTAGCCTCCGACAGAAAGAGACGAGCCGAACCGGCCACGGGTCGGAAACTCTCTTTGGTGGTCGGAACGAGAGAGAACGCCTGTGCGTAGAAACGCAAAGAAAAGAGGGGAAGAAGAAGGAGGAGGAGGAGAAGAAGAAGAAGAAGAAGAAGAAGAAGAAGAAGAAGAAGAATAGATTTCGTGGTACTCACGTGCTTCCATAGAGGTATCTTGACTCGGTGGTGGTAACTGTGTGGTCGTCGGCGACGTGTTCGTGGTCCTTGCCGTAGTCGACGTAGACGATGAGCCTTCGGCTTCTGTTACCGTGACCTTGACCTGTTCTTCGCCACTCTCGGCCTCCTTGTCCTCGCTCGCCGCCTCTTTCGGCCTCGAGCGTGTCCTTACGTTTCCAGCTCCCGGCTCCTCATCTTCAGGATACGACCACGCTGACATCGGCCTGGCGACTGTTGTGGTCCACTCGACGACACCACCACCACCACCTTTGACCTCACCACTACTACGGTCCCCCGCGAACGCGAACCTATCCCTGTCGTCTTTACGAGACGAGATATCTACCTCTATCACTTTTTCTTCGTCTTTAGCCTTCCTGTTGCGTCTACCGGCGGATTTACCCGAATTTACACTTTCGTCGTCCGATAATCTAGGCACAGTTCGATGAACCAAACGAAACGACGCGTTAGTCCAAGGGACTGGTAGTACCGTAGTTACCGTAGTCGCCGTTTTTGCTGTTCTTCTTGTTAACGTCGTCGTCTTCGTCGTCGTCGTCGTCGTCGTCGTCGTCGTCGTCGTTGTCGTTGTCGTCGTCGTCGTCGTCGTCGTTGTCGTTGTCGTTGTTGTTCCCGTGGTCGTCGAACGATTTTCGTTCGATAAGGTATCACCGACAGCGTCCTCGAAAGCCAACGATGATAACGTTGAGTCACTGCCAGTTGTTTCGCTCGCGGTAAAGATAATACCGCCTCGACGAATTTCTGGTTCGACTCCGTCGATATGGATCGAAGATGGTTCCGTGTTACGAGGACGAAAAAATCTCGTAGCCAATTGGTACGGTTCGACGGGGCTTAAAGAGGATGATCCTCGATCATCGAGCAGGCTCACTGCGGCGACCTGTCGCCGTCTCGACTTGGTCCTCTCGTGAGCCAGACCTCCTCCTCCTCTTCCTCCTTTTCCGCCTCCTTCACTCCCTTCGCCACCTCTTCCGCCTGCTACTACAGGGGAAGAAGGATCCTTCCTTCCGATGGTATCGATTCTCGTTCGTTCCCAGGCAGAGAGCAACCGATCCCCGTCGAGACCGTTCGGGTCTTCTCGTTCGCCCGGTAGCAACGATACCTCGTGATAATCCAGTTCTCCCTTCGTGGCGCTCTCGTAGGTTGGATTCTCCGGATGGTGATTGGAAAATCGACTCTTGTAAATGGCTCTTCGAAAGGAAGACGGGAACGACGATGATGACAATATTGATGATGATGACGACGACGACGATGAACGGTCCGTTGATCGAGGCAGAAGACGAGGAGGCGTAGCGTCGAGGGACACGCGCGGATCGGAAACCACCGGCGCAGCCGTCGTCGTGCACGCTTGATTACCAAGAACACCGACGACCAGAAGAAGCAGGGGCAAACCCACCCCCGCCCCCGTGGTGACCCCCACAACTCCCGGCCTTACAACGAAAACTCGCGAGGCCGTCCAGTCCAGCTGGTTATAGGCCGATCTTGTCTACAGTGGATCCTTTGGATTGCAATATTTCCGATACACCTTCTTCTTCTCGTTTTTTCTTCCTTTTCCTCGAGACTTGTCGTCTCGCTATCCACTCCAAAATTCCTCGACCCCTCCTCCGCCTCTTCTTCTTCCTCCTCCTTCTGATCTACATCCAACCTCCTATTATCGTTCCTCCTTAGTAAAACACCTGCTCTCACCTTTATCCGGAACCAGCTCGGGCTCCGTTTGTATCGACCCGACTCCAGGTGTCTCTTTTTCTTCTTTTTCTTCTTCGTCGCCGCGACAACTGGTTCACCCACGAGATTTCGGTCTCGCATTTATCCCGTCGCGTGTCGAACGTTTCTACCGAGGTACCCGCGTCGCGCCAACTCCACCGACGATATCGCTGCTACGCGATCGCGCTCCGCCATCATCGCGAGTCGTGCCGATCGTTGTCGCGAACGATCGCCGGACGAGCATTCGCGAGTACACGCGCCTCCGCTGCCCGTCCTGGCATTCTCTGTTTTGTTCGTTCCTTCACCGCACTCGCGAGTTCCGATCCAACGAATTTTCGCAAAATCGACACCGGTTATCGGTCTCCAGGAGGAATTACGACGTATCTGTAACAAATAGTAATATACATTCGTTATTACAAGGTATTATTTTCGCACTATTTGTTAATTGATCTTGTTAAAAGTCAAATTAGTCAACTTTAATACTTGTTAATTTCTTGGATTCATACGGTGTATACATAAGTACGCGAACCGATGTTCGATCCTCAAGAAACAAATGACTCGATTCGAATTACTTAATTTATATCGCTTAACTGTCGAGTAAGTTGAAAAACCGGTATTTCTAATATCATCGGTCGTCTGTACATTTGAATTTATGGAGTTGATCGGTAGCTCGATTAAAGAAAAAGGAATTTGCGATGATAGTAAAGATATGCACGTCCGTAGATAACATATTACATAATGAATTTAAAAATCTTTTTACGAAACTATGGATTGACAAGAAAGCGAATAATTGGCAGCAGGTTTGTTATCGTTTGTTTCCGATACATGTACCCACTCGTACATGTGTGATATGAACAGCTGCAATTTGCGACAAGAAAAAACAAAGGAGATAGGTACGTAACAAACTCGATCAATGGAACGCAGAGAAACGAGCTCAAAAGTCTGTCTATACAGATACGCTTTGCTTCGTCTGATATGAAAGTACAATTGGGTGTTTCGATTATGCGTTCAGATAAAATGAAAGAAATAATTTTAAAGTGCGAAGGTAGTACAATCGACAAGATATTTATCGATTGCGCAGAAAATTCTACGTTAAAATCTATATTATTTTTTAAGCATCTAGAAACATTAATTTACAAATTTTCGTTAAAATTGTGAGAGAAAAAAAGCAGGAATCTTGGAATACAAACTGGAACGGATATCGTTCCTACTCTTGCGAATCATTCGATAACGACATAGAATAAAATCCATCTGGAAGATAATAATTAAAAATTTCTCTGAAACGTTCTCAACAAAAAAATCATCGTCGCTCTTAAAACAAGTATTTCAGCTACATTTCATCGGCTACATTCAACGTCACTCGGTATCTTTAATCAAAACATTGAAAATCAAATTCTCTGATTTGCACAAGGCACCCTATACGTACACGTCGAAAATCGCAGACTCTAACGCTAAAGATCGCTCGAACAAAGACATGAAACACACAACGGTATCAAACGATAACGTCGGTTATAAACAAGAGTAGACGGTCGCGTGATAAAAAGCAACAGTAGCGTGCAGCATGCACCGTCTTATTCTGATCTACGAAGCCGTGACTTCTATAACTTGGTAAAATACGAGTAAAAAGAAATAGTTGACGAACGGATGTCGACTCATTCGTTTCGTACCCTCGTTTCGTTTCCCCTTTACATCCCTCTTTTGTCTCTACGGTTTTGCTCGCGCGTGCAACCGACCATACAAGATACAATATAACGAGACGATGTCCAACACACGTGAAACGCGTCCCTCCCTTCCCTTGCTTTTCTGTAAGACGAGTTCTCGTGCAAGCACGCGCATACAGCATAAAAATGAAAATGTTGCCCCGCGGAACGTGCACTCGAGATTTCGAGCGCTGCTTGTCGAGATCTACGCCGCATCGCGTGGATTTATTATTTATGCGAAGGATCGGTGAACTCTGTTCCCTGTGGCCCTTTACACGGAGAATATCGTGCCCCTTGGCGGTAAACGCGAATAAATATAATGGCCGCGCGAGAAGCAATTATTCTGGATGCATAGTCGGCAACAGTCGAGATAAACGTTAATCAGTATTCACGATGTTGTTGATAAAAAGAAAAACAACGATAACGATTGATATCACGTTCGTCGAGGCGACGTCATACGACGAGCTGGTGCGGGAAGTTACACGATCCAGCTGATACACAATAACTTATAAAATAATCTACTAATAATAATGAATTAAGAGACAAGTTACCAGTTATAGGTTAGAAACATTTATTTTGTAATTTTACAATTTTACACAAAATATGATAATTAGCTGACATGTACATAATTTGTAAAATCTACCCGAAGAAGCCCTTCGTCCGTTTCATTCGTATCAAACTTGGCGCTGTTATGCAATAGAGTCTATTAGCGTTGATAAGCTGTGATTTGTAACTTGTACAATTTCATTTATGACGTTAGTTCAACCGTGCCCTGATTTGTGAAGTCGCATGGGATTTAGAACTCTACTCCTTAGCTTAATTAATATTCGTCTGCGCGAGTACTGTCATTAATATTTTCTTTTATATGTTCAAGGCTGACAGAAAGCAAATATGTATTTAATCGCAAAATCAAGCGCGAAAATAGTTTCGACCCGACATTGGTTGACAACATATTGAATTTCAAAATTGCTCTTTTGTAAAAGAATGTCTCCGGTCTTCGTACATATTAAATTACATATCTATTATATATCTATAATGACTATATATCGCGCGACTGGTCATTGTACGATGCCTTCCAAAAATCCAATAAATCCAATTTCGATGCATTAGCGGTAAAACGCGCGAATATTACTAAATATCGATGAAATGAGAGAATCGATGGAAGAATGTCCGGAAAATGTACATATTTACCAGGCATGCTAGGCACCATTAAGCGGAGCATCGTAGAGAGAAATCACTAAAATCCTATTTTTATGAACGGTCGTCGGACATGAATAGTTCAGTCCACCTCTCTGCTACAGGCAAACGTCTCCTAGAAATACGCCAACGTAGAATCACGAAGGAGGAAAAGGGACGCGGTGGTTCGAGAACAGAGTGGTCTTGTTTCTACTGTCCACACTTTCCTAATGCAAAACTCGTGTAGCATCGATAGACCGTCGACATTAGCCAACGACACACCGGTGCGACTGCCGTAGATAGCCGTGTGGTGTTTTTCCCTGGTGTGTTTGTTCGACGTACTTTATCGAACAGGAAATCACACGAGCGACGATAAACGAGGCTGCCACAACACAAAGCAGCGAATGTTTGTTTACGCAGAAAACGGCGAATAGTGCTAATTATAGTCGCGGGAGCCGAAGGGAGGAAACGGCGAAGACACTATTTTTACGAGTCTCTCCCGCCAGAATATCGTCGGACGTCTGCCTCCGTCCGACACCGCGACAAAGCCAACAGACGATAAATGAAAAGCCAGTAACCCTCCTATTACGGTCTATTGGCCGCGATAAAAATATTACATCGGCTCTTACGCGTCTGACACTTGCCAAACTTGGCTAAAAATCGACCATCGATGCACCACATGTTTCGTGTATCAGCTCGCAACAGCAATTAAACACGCCGCCTAAGTACGTGGAATAATTTTTCGCTGGGAGCAATAAATAGCACCTGTATTAAATCATCTGATTAATTATGATCGATCAAATGAAAGAAAAAACTGCATGCCATGTGTGCATGATATTAAACGGTATGATTAAAAAGTTAATGGAAGTTTCTTTATTTCTATAGGATTTTTAAGCGAACTACGTGTTGCGATACACCGGACAAAAGTTTTAACTAGTTTATATACACGTGTTAATGGGTTGGATATCGATCAATCCGCAGAATTTTTCGCGGAAAGTGAGGTTAGAACACGACACGAGCGCTCGCTTGTGTCTGGCGCGCGCGTGTCAGCGAGTGGGAATTCGCTGTTTTCATGAGGAAAAATGTGCGCGGCACGCGCGGTGACGTTCTATTTTCGAATGAAAGGCGCGATCAGGGGACAAGAACGAAAGAGAGATGCAGAAACCGGGAGAGAAAGGGAGCGAAAGAGAAACCGGCCAGCCCGCAAGGAAGAGTGAGAAAAACACGACTTGTGTGGAGGGTATGCGCGAAACGAAGAGACGTGGACAGACGTAGGAACGAACTGCGAGGGAAAAGCGTGGAGTAGAAAGCGAGAAAGCGAGAAAGCGAGAAAGCGAGAAAGCGAGAAAGCGACGCAACGAGAGCAACAACGTTGTGCAAAAACGAAGACAGATCGCGACGTGTCTGTATGTGCACGTATTAGAGGAAAGAGGATGAAGCGCAAGTGTGTACGCTTTGAAACACGGCGGGAGAAGGCGGGTAGAAACAGAGAGAGAGAGAGAAAAAGGGAGGAAAAGAGGAAAGGAGACAGAGAGCGTGCTGCCGTTATAGTGTGGACACCGGTAAGGAACTCCGACTCTGACTCGTCTTGCGCTGGGCGGCCATGCTGGGTCTCTCTTGCGTTCCGAGAATGAGTATACCTATACCTTTTGCGTACACGATGAAAACTCGTGTATCCCCTCGCAGGAAATTCTATCACGCACGTTGCCGTTTGCTATGGTTGTGTGAAGTGTGGTTCGGTGGAATCACATGGCACAGTGAACGATTAAAGACAATATCGATCGATGGTAGAAAAAAGCAGAACAAAATAAAAAAAAAAAAAAAAAAAAAAAAAAAAAAAAAAAAAAAAAAAAAAAAAAAAAAAAAAAAAAAAAAAAAAAAAAAAAAAAAAAAAAAAAAAAAAAAAAAAAAGAAAACAGAGTAAGAGAGAGAAGAAAAAAAGGACAGAGACGGAGAGAATCGTCGGAAAAGAAAGACAACAACAACGTGCGCTAGGCGAAAGGCAAAAGACGAAAAGAAGCGAGAAAGGATGTAAAGTAAATAAAAAAAGAGGCTAAGAGTGCGAGAAAAAGGAAGGAGACAAGCACACGCACCGTGTTGACCACCGCGCGTTCGCCGTTTGGGACGAGAAGAGGGGGCACCTCTGTTCACGAGCACGATCAGACGTATACGCAGTACACGTAAAACTACGCGCGGCAACGACACACACGACCAGTGCACGCGTCTTCGCGGCGGCCCCGTGTTTTCCACCGTGCGCAGCGTGTCGATGCTGGCTTTTCCTTTCTCGGCATGGACGCCACGGCAGCCACGCCAAGACGAACGAAAAAGGAAGGAGAAGCGGCGGATCGAGCGTGTGGATCGTACGCAGCGAACGACCGAAGCTCGAAGCCGAGCGAGCCGAAGATCCGTGGAGCAAACGGTGCTGCCTATCGGATGGCACTGCGTTCAGCGCCGCGGTGCGCGACCCCCGTCGGCCTTCATCGTCTTTCCTCGTCGCGCCTCGTCTCATCTCGGTGGCGCTCGTCGCTTTTCGCCCCTTTCCGTCCCTCGAGTTTCTGCCGCGTCTCACGCGCCTGTCCCTCACCTCTATGTGTAGCGTGTACTTACTACCTTTACTCCTCCCTACGCATCCGTCTTGTTTCTATTCTCTTTCCTCTCTCTCTTGTTCTCTTCCATCTCATCGCTCTCTAACCCTTTCTTTCGCATTGAGCACCCTCTCTTTCTTTCTTTCGTCACCGTTGCAGCCTCTTTCGATTCTCTATATCGCCGCCATCGCTACTGTCACCACTACCGCCGTCACGGCTACCACCGCCACCGCCACCGCCGCCGCCGCCGCCGCAGCCGCCGCCGGTTCCAACACCGCTACCGCTACCGCCACCACCACACTATCGTCACACATCTGCTGTCGTCGCCGCAGTCGCCGTCGCAGTCATAGTTGACGAGTGCTGTCGCGAAAATCGTCTGGTTTCTTGGCAATCGCTAGCGCGAGTCAACCCAACGACCCGATTACTCGCTACTCGATCGGACGAATCGTACTCTCCCTCGTTATATTACACCTTCTTTGATCTTGCCGTGGTAGGTTGTCAGGGTCAGTTTGTTTTAGTTCGAGGAAATTTAATTATGAAACGTATACCTTGTCTTGGCGAATGATTCTACTAGATAGATACCTTGATCGATACGATTGATCAGTGTCATTTGCAAATAGCCATTCAAACTTGAGAAAGATCTCAGTGGAATCTCGTTTTGTAAATGAGCAACGAGAACAGATGGTATACTAATAAATTGCGCACTGTTTTTATGCTCATCCGATCGAATTACGTTCGTTAGTTAATTCATAATCCGAGGAGCTTATTAATTATTCTATCCACTAAGATTATCTTGAGTGTAATGATTCACGATGAAGCTATAAGAACTTTTTTTTCAGGACAAATGTAATCTACGTTACGAGTGGAACTTGTATTTAGTATCGCGCCGGTGTAACACCATAGAAAAGAACATTTTTTTCTAACCTGTTATTCCTTTAAATAATTTTTCTCCTAATAGCTTGAAAATTTTCGATAGAACGAATACTGTAACAAAAGTATACTAACTTCATACAGATGCAACAACGTAACTTCCTTAAAATTTCTTACAACTCCTTATATATTATAACCACACTTATAATAAAAATCCTGTTGAAATTATGAAATTAAGAGAAAACATCGTAAAACCACGTGGATCTTATGCTAACAAGAATCCATTGATAGTGCATTGACCACTGCGATCCGTGGCACGCACCAACAATGTACCCTAGACAATCGGGCAGCAGAACCCGAGATTCTCCAATACAGATGAACCTATGCATATTTGGCACATCACACCCGGCACGTTCCGTTGTGTCACCCTTTCGCTCTCAAGCACTGCGCAGCAGACGTAACACAGAGTACATGCCGCTCGTACAAGCAAATTTTGCTGCGCTATTCCTAATTTTTGCTCCAAAATCCAATCACTTACAAAGGAAAATTTAAATGTAATATTTGACGTTTTTAAAAATTGAAGAGAAGCAGCGATAAAAGAAATTGAAAGCTGTAGACATATATTGATCTGAAGCGAGGAATTGATACACGCTTGGTCAGCGATAATAATTCATCGAAAAGATTAATCGTGGAATGTCGGAAGCGGCGCGATATCCATTCTCGAGTTTCCGTCTTAATGGTGGAAACCAGTTCCGTGTCTTACTCAACCTTCCCAACCCCTTAGTTACATGACGATATCGGCGTTATCGAACGTTACTGCTTATTTAGAGAAAAGGACGCAAAAGCTCGAAATGCTAGAGTCGACCGATTTTAATACTTCGCCATGTAGAACAATATTTATTCGAATTTTAACAAAATTAATTGAAGCTTCATAGGAGATTTTGCGATGTGAGGAGAGAACATTCCAAATCTGTTGATCTTAATGGAATTTATGTGGAAGACAGGTACAGATAATTCAAATCATCAATACGTAAACATGTTTGTCAACTATATTTGGTTATTACACTGATCACCTAGAGAAGAGTTACTTTATTTTCTCAATAAATAAGAAGCATAAATCAAAATATAAAATATTTGTAAAATCGAATGAAGAAATGTCCTATAACTGGACAAACATGTGACCCGAAAGCTTCGGTTCCCCGATGATTCCCTAACATATTCGATCGTGCAATCCGCGAATCGTTTCATATACACCATAAAATGATAAAGATTAAACCGAGTGCTTGTTCGGGCTTCCGTGTTACCATTCTTCGCAACCCACCTCTCGTATCGTTCTCCGTCTTAACCACGTGACTCAGCCTCGTCATCATCGTCGCAGACTCTCGCCAAACGTCTCGCGCAGTTGTTAGCTTTGTCCTACACGATGAATAAGCCTTATCTACTTGCGAGATAAGGGGTCTTCGATCTCGAGCCAGCGTACCGTAAACAGAGAGTGCTCGCATAACGAGAAAGATCGGTTGAACACGGTCGCTGCTAGTCATTGGCCCTGAAGAACGTCGATCCGAGAATGAAATCTCGTTGGCGAAAGGCGAAGCGCGTAGGTTGATAGGCGCATTGAGATACGAACATTCAGCGGTGGAATGGCAGAGGATGGAGAGAGGAAGGGAAGGAAATGCAAAAATGCAAGTTTTACGGACAGCTTGAACAGCGGCATTCCACGGATATACATACTTGGAACCGGACACCGAGTTCGTGGAACTGGGACGATCACTCGAGAACTATACTATGGTATTTAAAGAAAGGCATACCGAGGAGCACCCCGTTTACCGTTACCATAAACCTCCGCCGACCTTTTGCCCGTCACTTACACGGTCAGACAAGTTGGATTACCGGAGCTCACGCTGTTACAATCGGGATTTCATGGTTAAATCTTTTGAACTTTTACTTATTCCTCCGCCTATTTTTCACTAGCACGGTCAACATTATGGAATTCTTCGAATCCCTGGCCTGATTTCTTATTGTTTTGGGACTTTGAAAAGACTTGAAGAAATTCTTACTTATTACGGTCCCTAACTTATTATACAAGTAATACTTTGGCCAGGTGTTCAAACCTTTTTGGAATAAAAAGATTAAAGTTTGACGGAAAGTTGTGGAAAAATGAGAATTTGTTTGAAAGATACGGAATTTTGTATCGAAGAAACATCGTTTCAGAAATTACAACCGGGTTGCCTATTCTGCGATTTATTTTCCAAATTTTAACGTCCGTTATAATGATAAAATTTGTGTGTGTTATTTACATTTTACAAGAAACGATTGATCGTTGAGGACTATACAACAGTAAACTGTTGGCTACACGATTCTGTCCAAGAATGGCGTTTAACGAGGAGTTAGTGGATGCAAGGCGAATTCCGATAAACGGCCTCAGTGCGATTCGCTTCGCGTTGTTTTTCACCGTAATCCTTCTCGCTTGTAATCCTCTTATCCCTTCGTGAGACGAGGAGTCGCGTCGATAGTCACGTAAATCGTTGGATTCGCGGCTAACGAAGCGCCAATATTTTCGTCGGCTGCAGATTAAGCATATCGGTGGTGGCTATCAAAAACCAATGAAATGTTTTCCCCGTAAATTCTTTCACAACGAACACGCACACTACCGTTCATAATTATCCGAACGATTCTAAAAGTCGATGGAAATCGCTTGAATAATTGAAGGATTTGCTGCATCATCTTTAATTTCCTCCCGATAGATTTCAATTTTTTATAACGAGATATTCGTCGTATTAAACGATCGACGAGCCTTCATAAAAGTCGTTTAATTTTCATTCAACGATAAGTAAATGATTCAACGATCATAGATCGTTGCTCGTAATAAAAATTCGACAAATTTAACAAGCGTCGTTTTCCAGGTACGTTACGAGTCTCTCGATTCTGAATGATACCGTATCTATCAAAATCATCTTACCAACCATCCTATGCTGACAAGCCGAAAGAAGGCCCGGGACAGTGTAGGCAAACGAAAAGATTTTTCACAGAAGAAAGGGGAAAGAATTAAGAGAAGCGGAGAACAGGTTGGTGGATCGTGAGATACGAAGAAACACCGTGAAGGGGGTAGAGAATTTCATGGCGACGAAAAGAATGTGGACAAAGCGCAAGGGAGGAGAAGAAGAAAGGATGGAAGGGCAGGGGGAGAAAGACTATGATGAGATGCGAGGCGCGATGAGAAGGAACAAACGTAGTAAGAGGAGGCGAAGCAGAGAAACGGGACAGACGTTTAAAAGAACCTCAAAGAGCATAAAGACCAAGTGATAATCGGTCAGAGACCCTCCACCGGGGCCAGACGGCTATACACTCGGTTGGAGTGCCAGGGCAGACAACGGACAGACGTACGGACGTGCACAGGAACGAACGGACAGACCGAAGCAACCAGAACACATTGTGATGGCCTGCTACACAGGCCTATGCTCTCCTTCTTTCTCTCCCTTTTTCTTCATTCTTTCCCTTCTTCTTCTCTCCCCTACCCCCTCCTGTTTTCTCCTTCTTCTCTCTGGTTCGTTCTTCTAGTACACTCCAGGCCATTGCCATTCACCGGCCTGTCTCCTCTCTCATTTTCCAAGCCCGTGGCCTCCTCTCTCTCCCTCTTTTTCTCTTTTCTTCGAGCCTGCTCGTCTCTTTCCTTGCGTTGCCTGACCCCTTTGCTCTGTACATTTTTTCTCTTTTCCCCTTTTTCTTTCACGAGTGAACGAAGCTTTACTTATTTCTCGCCCTCTTTGCTCCCTTCTTTCCTCGTCTTTCCATTTCGACCCTCTCCTCTGCTGGTACTCGTAGTTATCACTCTTTCATTGGAGGATATATTTTATAAGTAATAAAGCGAAACATGGTTCGAATAACGCGCGAGTTCTGCCGTTTATTTTCATTTTTCGTGGCTTAGAAAACTCTTGATCGGCTTTTGCACTATACGTATACGTATGTAGATCGCAGGACGTGATAATTTGTATCGAGAGTTCGTCCTTGTATGACGAAAAAAGATCGATAGTTAAATCAATACTCTATGTCTATAAAATGTCTCAGTGTCAAAAAAGACCTAAAATTTCACCACTATCTAACCAAACTTTGAACCATCTTCCATGTTCTTAACACCTATCGCACTTTGTACTTGAAAAAAGGATAATTACATGTGCAAATCGATACATATCGATATATAGTTAGTTCCTCTATAGTTAGTACCGTTGGAACGAATTCTCAACGGTTCTATATCGTCCGAATATCCTCCCTGGATTTCCGAAAAAATCCTTGAGGCCGCACGACGCATAAATGCATCGCATACTTGATCTACACCGTATAGTCTGTCTGCGTTAGAGCGATTCGACCCGCTTACGTGCATGACTTCTTTTTCATCGAACCGGCCGCGAGCTACGTTCTGCTCCGTCAGTCGGCCCCGATCTACAGACCGCCTGCCTGTGTCCGCGCATTGTCCAAAGAAGCCCACCATCCCACAGCTATCCATACTCTCGCGATCGTGTTTCTACAAAACGCGCCGTCTTGTCTGAGAACGCAGGGCCAGCGCAGCCTTGATCGTCGCGCGCGAGAGGAATACGCTTAAAGGTAGTTCTCTTCGGCAGAACGAGCGTCCTTCGAATCTCTATGAACCTTGGGAAACGTCCAGAAGACATTCGGTCTAGGGAATATAGGTTTTCGGTACAAACTTTCACCAACAAGACGAATCTCTAATAAAACGTAATACTTCACCTACAGTTATTCCTTTCTATTTTCATTCAAAAATATTTAAAACCAGATGTCGAAGAATACCAGAGAAATTTCTTAAACCATTGAAAAGCCTGCAACACTGCAAAAACTGGTATCCAACGGCCTAATTTGCCTACAAAGTATAAAAAGATACACCGTGGACTGTAGAGGGTTAGTTTGAAATATTTCACAAAGTCAGGAAATTGGCGAATTCTTGCACGATGTATAAAAAACCACTCAAACAATGTCCTAAAATTGCTCGACGAACAGCTCTTTCCAACCAATAGCCTACGTTTCTTTTATTAATGATCCGTCATTTAGTCTGGTTTCGTGCAACCTGTCGTATCTGGTCGGACGCGTCATACCGCATTGGAAACGAGCCGTGGCGCATCACGAATCTTCGCCCTGTTATTATTCCATCAAATACCAGAAGGCAGCCGAGGGCGTGTAAGGGACGGGAGCGAAAAGGAAGAACCGAAAGTAGAAGACGGAGGACGATGAAACTGGATGAGAAAGCCGAGGCTGCAGGCAAGCAAGGGCTTCTTCTCTCCTCGAGAGAGCAGCCTGAATTTTTGCGGCTGTTTTTTACAGTTACACCTGCCGTTCCCGAACCCACTGATCGCAAACGTCACGCACCACGTCGTATCGCTTCGTACTTCATGCGTGGAACATGAGGACGGGCCTTGTATACGAATATATTTACGTGGGGTGGTTGGCTAGCGGGAGCCAAAAAGGAAAAATGCGCAGAGGAGAGGATGGCCAGAACTGAAAAAAGGTGCAGACTAAAAGAGAAACCGACCACCGCCACGAAAGGGAATATACTTCGTGACGAACCAAACGTATGTATATATATATATACTCCCTCTCGAAAGTTGTTTCTTTCGAAGTCAATAAACCGGCCGATTATGCGAAATCAACCGCGGCCTCTCGCTTAAATATTCAATTAAACAGCCGGATGAAATTTATACGCGACCAGCATCGATGCCGCTAGCCCTTCGAATCACCCATATCGAACACGTGGCTCGGGATCTACACGAAAAACTTGCGCTCGACACTCGTACGGGACAGGATTTTTATTCAAGTTCGCGATCCTGAATGATGAATGCCGTGGAACTCGATGGCTTGAGAGTAATTTGTTGGGAGATAACAGTGAAAGTCCTTATGATTCTTCATAGGATTGCTGGGATAACTAAATAGCTTTTCGTAGCTTTTAATTCTTCTTTGATGATCGTAACTCAGGAACGTAGGAATGAAAACTTTCTAAGATTGTTCATTGCGAGAGGAACTTGGGGTTTCGTATGCCGAAGGTGTATGACAAGATTGGCTTAGGATCAGAGAATAAGAGACGAGTGCATGACTACTGACTACTCCTGATTTTATGCAACACCTACTTTCATCGAAGTAAGTGGAGGAGATTGTAAAATAGAAACAAATGGAATATACAGATGTTAGAATACATAGGCAAATTTGGTTTGCACGATTTAACTGTTCATAGCTGTGAAATGATTAGAACGATAAAAAAATTTGAATTTAATTATTCTATAGAAGAATAATTAATTAGCTATAGTCTATTACATAAAATATGACCATTTCGCATACAGTCATAATTTACAGATTTCTCGTTTTTCTTGTTCTGTAGCTTCACGCTATTTAACTATCGAGAGATTATATTCATATGTAGGTAACTACGATATAGCAAATGTTCGTCAAACTCGAATGGTCCTATCGATCGACTTTGGTGTTTTTCACCTGACTATTCGTGCCAGAGACCCAACGCTGGCTCTTTCAACCCTTGCGCGAGTAGTAGGTACTCGTACGCCGTTGTTATCTGTTAATAACTGGAATGTTTGCAACGCGACAAGCTCTTTCGAAGCGTTGCGACTTGGCGCGGACAAATAACGCGTCGCTCTTTGTGCACGTCATCCGACCACCGCCTACCTTTTTTCCTTTCTGCGAGTGCAATTTCTCGCGCATCGCTGGTACACCTGTTGAATCTTCCTCTTTACGAGTAGACGCCACGCGAATTACGGGCTCGCGTGAAATCGTCCGGTTTGTCGATCATCCACAATGTTTCTTGCTTCGTACAGTCGATGGAAGCAATATAGAACGTTCTTGAATTTGAACATCCATTAGATACTGATTAATGCAAAGAACACCGAGTGTGTAATTAACATTCTTAATTAAAATGACCAATTCGAAATTTTCTATATTTCCATAGAATTAACACGGAGCATTTTTGGACATTTAAATGATTTTTCGTAAACTATATTATACGCACAAATTCGGACAGATGTTTTTCCTTATACCTTTCACCTTGATTTCTTTATTGAATTAAGTTTGTGTATAGAATTTGATCGCAAATTGTCCAGACACCGTTGGAAACTAAATTCATCTTCGACTTATTGAAGCGTTCATGCTTGCATAAAAGACACAAGAGATCATCAGGAACAAAATTTCATTAGCAAAATAAAAAGCAAATTGAAATTTTAGTTTATTAAGAAGATCGCAAATAAAAGTAATTAACTTTCATTCGACCCTGCAACAATATTACAACATTTTAATTGCCATTCGTATTCCAACGAGCGAAAAGTTCCAACACTATCGAACCTCGTTGATCGTTCTCAACACACATATACACTTCGAGCGTCTGATCGTTTCTTGCGAACGAATAGCCAACAAGATATTGAACATGCAAGAAAGAAACTTATCATCGGTCCCAGAAAACGGATATACCCCGAAGAAATGCGTCTCGTCGATTTCCCCTTTGCCTCGAAAAAAAGGAAAAAGATAAAAAAAGCATTTCACGATGCAAAAATACCTTTCTCCTCTCTCGTTTTCATTGGCAGTCTCTGCGACGCGACGGTATATGCATGATTCCAGAAAATTGAACGGCTCCACGTCTGACAAGGGACATCTATTCGACTGTACGAAGCAGACGGTGCACGCTCGTTGAAAAATACATGTGCCCTTGCCCCCTTCGTCCCTTCGCGTTTGGTATCGTATACGATAGCTCAGCGGGCGTCGAGGGCAAATTGGATTATCGACGATCAAACACGGAATCCGATCAAATCGCTTGGAAAGGGCTTCATCCTTCATCCTCATCGGTTCGACGCCGTCGACCGACCAACACGCACGGTGCACATACGCGTTCCGTCCAATTCTTCCTTCTGATTGCAAAAATCCGCATTCCGACGATTTCTGGCCGAAGCTTTATTCTTCGTTCAAATCGTATTAACGTTGCGAAGCAGCAACGCGATCAAGATCACGGACTTCTCGTCTGTGACAGATTTAGTCATCGAGGTTTTACCTTTATGCCGCATAGTTAGTGTGTTTGATCATTGCTGAAGAAGTATTGATCTTGGAATTTGAATTATTGAAATAGATTTTGAAAACGCATAGCTATCAAAGAATTCCGACAAGAAGCAAAAAAGATTGCAGGTCGTATGATGGAAATAACGATACACGTAGATGCATATCCACTTAAGCCAATTGGAATATATAAGGATACAAATACAGCTAATTGTACAATAAAAGCCGTACTCAGATTAAAGAAATTCAGAGAATTTCTTTCTCAACGTCAGAGTAACGTCGCACTTTACGATATCAATTACAATATACATATATTGCAAGTACATATGTGCAATTTCAACTACTTGCACGCGTCCAAACTAAAAGAACGACGCCAAAGTAGCTGGAAACAAACCGATGGTCTGATGATGGCACGACCCATTCGATGGCTCGTCAGCGCAAAAGTGACCAACTCTAAATATACATACCGACCACGTACACGCGTATGTACGTCGTTTAGCCAGGTTTTTACGAATCGAGAAAAAAATCGCGTTTTCCGTCGCCGGACAAGGGGGCGAGGCGAAGATAAAAGATAACGGAGCAAAAGAAGAAAAGGAAGAAGCAAAAGAGGAAAAAACAGCGGAAGAGGGAATAAAAAACAAGGATGAGAGAAAAAGAATTATGCGATTATCGCCGAGAAGAGAAGAGCGATAAGCCGTCAAAGGGCATTTGCCGCGACCGGACCAGTCGGTGGATCGTTCTCTCCCGCGTTAACCACGTTGCCGGCAATGACGGCAAGGGAGAAGCAAGAAGCGGGAAAAAGGAATGGGGGTAGGGCGCGAGTAAGCGGCGCGAAGGCCAGAAGAGAGCGGGAGAACGAGAAAAAGAAGAATGAGAAAAAAGCATCGTCAGAGCAGCTAGGTAACCGCCAGGAGTCGAGAGTTATCGTCTGGCGATAAAAGTCGATGGCGATAATAACGGCGATATACTCGTCCCCTTTCTCCCCGCCCGTTGTGGCTCCTCTGCCACATTCTCCTACCACCGTGTTCCTCCGTCCTTCTTTCTCCACTCGTTCGACCGGGCTGATGCACTGGTCTGGCCTGCGTCCGCCTGTCTGGCTGTCAACGGGTCGTTGAACCCCCCTCTTGCCCCTCTCATATCCAAGCCGACCGATGCGATGTCTTCAAAGCTTCGAGACTTATCGTCGTTTAAATGCAACGCCGCGCCGCGGTCTCCGCTCCCTGGTTGCACGCAGCCGATCCCCCTCTCTCTTTGCCTTCACCCCTTCTACCTCCCACACAGAACCCACCACCGCATCACCACGCCATCGCCACGATCCTTGTGTCCCGTCGCACGCCGCACCGTGCGGATACAAAAGTGGGCAGCAGTTTCTAAACGAGCACCGACTTCATCGTCCTTCGTAGACTTCGCAGATTTCCCTCCTCTATATACGCTTGTACGTACGTCCACGATGCCATACGATTGTATCTCGATGATGGTCGTGCATAACAGGATCGTCGAGCGTCAATGAGCGTAATCGTGACAACGAGATGGACGATTAATCATTCGAACGATACGGTGAAAAGGGATCAGAATTTCAGCAGGCAAGCGTTTCGTAGCGATCGTCTACTTTCTTCTTTGCGTCTTACACGGTGAAATGTTATCACACGCGTGATCATGGATCGAGAATCCTAGCGATAAAGTATATGGAATAAAAGAAGTACGTGCGTGTTAAAAATAATAACGTATTACTTAACCTTGAAAGTAGAAGACAAGTATAGACGCTTACGTGAAACGTTTCGAGAGACGTTTTACAGGCACAAAAGAGTGCAGCCGAAAAGAGGCCGAATTTTCCTCCCTCGATCAGACGCACACAAACAGAGAAACAGAGTTCATCGGTGAATGGAAGATTCACCGATAGCATCAGGCAGGCAGACAGAGGAGATGATGGCAGATAGCGAGCAGATGCACTGTATTTCCTTCGGAAACAATTTAAACGATGCTTCACAGCCCTCGTTACATCGACGCTGGATGAAGACCAGATTGAAAGGGTGAGGCAGGTCGAAGAAACACCGAGGGGAATAAAAGAAAACGAAAAAGAGGTAGAAACGAAAGAAGGTGCCTACTAGAAATGGTAATAATAAAATCTGGAGAAGTCGAAAGATAGAGAGGTGTGGGGCCGCAAGTCGGGGGTGGTTTAGGTTGGCAACGGTGGTTGGGACAGAGGGATAGGTCGGCAGCGGCGCGAGGACAGAGTATTTTAACTTTTTAAGGGGGTGTACGGAGCAGTAGGAGCGCGGAGCAGTTCACTCGAACAGTTTGGTTGGCTTGTCTGCCGGGGGTGAACCGGGGGTTAGTCTAGACGGGAGTCCCCCGACTTCCACCACCTCTCTCCACTCTGTAGCCCCCCCCCTCCCTCCCCATTGCGCTCCAATCCCCATACCAGAGCAGCGTCACCGCTATACTATGTACCACTCTCTGAGGCTATGAGCGAGCAGACAGGTTGCGCGACCAATGTCGTACCAACCCCTTCCCTTTCACCGTCTCATCCTCCACCCCTTTCTCCTCGTACCTTGCTCGATGCACTCGTCCAAAATCTCTTTACCATTTTTTCTCTCTTTTTCTCCAGCCCTTTCTTTCTCGGCTCGACTCGACGAGTCGATGCAACACGAGTGGCTGTGGAGAAAAAAAGCGAGCGAGGGTGGGGGTAAACGAAAAAAGGGCGCGAAGAAAGCGGCCAGGCAAAAAGAAGAGATTCTGGTGTGGCTGCTGAATCGACGGCGAAGCAAGAAGGAAGGAAGAAAGGGACGAGGAGAAAAAGGAAGAAGAATCGAAGCGTTATCTGGAAAAACGGCGACCGTGAGAGTCGTTTATGAGTTGGCGCGAGGACACACGCAGGCATAGCGCAGCGAAACAAAGAATCGGCGTGTGCATTCGACTCTTGTGCGAGCCACTTGACGCCTCAAACGAGAAACACGACGTTAGAAAACTCTATTATTAGGAGACGCTTATTTGCGCGAGAAGCGGCGTTCGGCCTGTTAAGTGACGTCATATTTATTTGTGCCACCTGAATAGCGTAGATAAATACAGGCCGGCTCGTAATTCCCGCATAAACCGTAGTTTCTCGCGATAAGCTGTAGAAGTAGGTCGTGACTTCGCGCTTTGTCACGAATTTCGTGCATCCGTAATCCTTTCGGATGAATCGTTCCCACGACACGGTTCCAATGGTAATTAACGCTTCCACGCGATAATCTCGAGAATGGGAACGTCGCATCTTGTGACGCAATGCCGCGCTATTAATATTCAAATATATCAGTGTACATTGTAGCACTGAAGTAAAATTATTATACATTAGGATGATTTTGGAGTTCGTAAAACAAGTTCTAGCGTAGCGAAGCTTTTTGAAAATGAATATCGCTATATTAATCCTTTTAACCATATACACGACTATCTATACCATATACAATGTACATGCTTACGCGTTGATCGATACGATTGATAATAATTGATACAAATTTATATTTCCAGTTGAAAGAACGATCCTAGGTGAACGTATGTACTTGGACAAAGCAAGGATTTAACACTTAAGAGTAATATTACACGAGGAGATAAACAGCCTGACGAGGTTAAATCACGTTCCCATCTTTCTCCGATGTATGTCAGAGCCCTGACACGTCGATTCGATCTTTTGAATAATAATACGTATATTCTCTGACAATAACGTGACATTGAATCTTTGCAAGCTCATATGCAAGCGATGGTGCAGCAGACGTACATAACTGTGAATCGTTGGCGTGTTTGCCGCGTATAAGCACGTCATTGTTCCATTACATCAACCGACAACCAGAGATACAGCAACAATAACATTATACGCGTAAACAATGGTGCAACGACCCCGTGACGATCACGCGGCCTGGTCAACGAGTGCTTGGTCAAACCGATTCTTAGAACAAATTGTTCGTAACTATTGCTTACGTATTTTCGCAAAAATTAATATTTTACGGGCCGCAAGATATTTCTAGATATTTGATTATAAAAGAATTTTTAAATCACCGTACCCTCGTTATGTTAATAATATTGTCAAATTAACAAGTTACGAATTATAAATTAGAAACTTCTCCTTTACAATTTAATCGTAGAATATATGCACATGTGATAGAATATGATAAGTAGATAACATATAATTTATAATATTTGGCAATCTCTTCGGTCGTTCTAAAAGCCACTTCTTGTCTCAAACTTAGCTAAAATGTATCATAATTGCTAGTAAACATTCGTACATTTCCAAAGTAATTCATAATTACGAGATGAAACGAGACGTCACATCGACGAAATGTCCCATAGAAAGCGACGCAGTGCACGCGTAATTCCCACACGGTTAACCAATTTTCCACCACGGAAGAGGAAGAAAGAGCGGAGAAGCTGAGGCGTCGCGTCGACAACAAACCCAGCACGAAATTTCTTTTGTGGAATCAAAGGCGAGAGGGGACGAGCGAAGGGCAAATTCCCTGACAGCGGCGTGATACAAGCGAAACGCGAAATATGTCCACGATCCCTTTGATCTCGCTAGCGACTGTCCGCCACCTTGTAAAGCGTATTGAAATTTTCCAGGAGCAAATCGTGTCGATGTGTGGCCGGGCAGAATACGGCGGCGGCGCGCGGCACGGCGGGTTGGGCACAGCTCAAAGCGATGCGTGGAATGTAATTGTCGGGCTCACGAAGAATGCGCGAACGCCTGACAAAGACGTTGTTGCGTTACTATAGATCCTCTTGTTCTCTGTCGTTCTCTGATCTCTCCTTCTCTTGTTCATGACACGTTTCGATCACGATGCAGAAGACACTCCTTCAATCACAGGACATGCAGTTAACACCCTTATCGACCGTTCGTCACGAAGAATCCTGTAGGCGGTCCATGGAAATTGTTAACACCGCCTTTGCAATTAAACGATCATTTGTCATGATAATTACAGGCCGCGGCAACTTATGAATCGCATTATAGGTACGTCGTTTTTATGCTGCTTGAGTTATAGACTATTCAATTGGGGAGTTCGTTTCTAGATGCATTATAGACTGTACACTGTAGATTGCAGATTGTAGACTGTAGACCGTAGACTGTAGACTGTAGACTGTAGACGACGTAGAGGGTGTAACTTGCGCGCCGAAGTAGAATATTCCTGGACTAGATCGTCCGATCTACGTCTGTAGTTTGCAGATCAGACGTAGATACAGGTGCTAATTTTCTTTGTTGGGCGATAATGTGTATTTAAAAGGCTCTATAATTGGAAGATAGTAAGGGAAAATAGTAAGAGGAAAGAGCGAAGAACACGTACATAAGAATATATAGTGAGTTTGCATAAACATTCGTAGCTTAATTATACAATTCTTTTCCAATAAATAGAATCCTTATAAATAGAATTCCACTGTGTCTTCTAGCAAATAAGCTTAACATTTTCTTAAAGACAGAATCTTATTCTCCTCTCTTACACTATTTCAGGTATTTCGTCAAATTTCAGAAACACGATATTTAAAAAGAAAAAAACGAAACCAGTAGATGCATTATTCACACATTATTCGAAGAACAATGTGCTTCTCGTGTGTTTCTGCAATTGTTGCGACGGAATTACGAGGTTCGTGGAAAATGCACAATGCGAATCGGCGAGCGCCCGAGTGGCACGGCCTGCGACCGGGCAACAACGAAATATAAATTGTTAATGTGGACCGGTTATTGTCAAGTTAATTTTAATCACGTTTTATGCCAACGCCGCTCCCGGTTACCCGGCTTTGTATATTCATGATTGACTATCGTCTCGTTGCTTAATTCCCCGCCGGGGCATTACGCTCGTAGGAGGTGAACGAGAAGCAAATTTGCCCACGACGCTCCTTTTCAGACCGATACACGCTACATCCTTCTACTTTACACTCTCTTCTATCTCCTATTTTTCTTAGGATCGTTTCTTTCACGCGCGAGACAGACAAACGATGCCTCGTTCTCGTCCGCGGAAAAGACAAATTTTTTTCACCAATGCATGCAGATCGGTCAACGTTATACATATATGCGTCCTTTTCCTTCCTTTAACTTCCATCAGATTTACAAACAGCATCCTTTATCATCCTTTTGTTTTCTTTTTTGAGAATAAATTCGGTTCTCCGTGATTGAGTTCCTTACGCGTCAAGACTTTCAGTCAGTAATACGAAGTGGTATTTAACAAACGTTATGAAATTAATTGTGATTTAATAAAAATGTAGTAGATTTATATAAAAATATAGAAAAAGTAATAATGATTAACTAAGCTGGCATGGTGCAACAAATAAACGATCGGTTAGCAAAAAGTTGGATTAACAACTGTGCTTACTTTGTAGGGATATCAAAGGTACCTAACAAGACGTATAACACTAATATTTTACGAAAACGTGATACTGGTTTCGCTCCTTAAATATAAAACAATGCGAAGAAAGCTATATATACATATTTAACACAACAGAAGCAAAATTCGTAAACTGCACAGACATAAATTTCATCGAAAGTGATAGCATACGTATACTTTTTATTGTATTGGTTGGCAACTAAGTGATTGCGTATTTTAAATAAGAAGGAAAATTCCAAATTTTTGCTTAAAAATATAACTTTATTCAATTAGGCATTGTCCGTTTTTGTAGATGACCCTTTGCCATCTTTCAGGCAGTGTGATAATTCCATATTCATAAAACTTCTGATTTTTGCCAGCAAAAAACTGAATTAAATATGCTAAAACCACCTATTGACAAAATCCGGAATCGCTTAGTTGCCAACCGAATAATATAGTTCTACAGAATAAATCTGAACAATTCATGACAGTAGAACAGTCGTAGAGTTTATAGGAATTTGTATGGGCCTGAGTAAGAGTATTAACCGAGACGAAAAGTCTTGCCAGATATTACGAGATGCAAAAATAGTTTTGGTCGTAACGAAAGTAAAGAGGATTTCTAAGAATCAAAGATCTCGATCTCCCTCGTGGGAGGTTTTAATGAACTTTGACTCCACAACGCGCCCTCGACAAAGTTATCGCACCCGCTGCGTTTCTCTCCCTGTCGAGACCGAACTAGATAGCCGCGTTAGCAGGCCAAACCGATTCCAGACTAAACAAAAACCATCTGGTTAAATTTTTTCCCTCGCGTGATGATCAACGAGACGCTGAAACGATTCTGGTCGCGTCCTCCTCGCTTCTATTATAACTGGTAGCAAATGATAATAAGCTTCTCGGTTTAAAGTCAGGCATCCGTGGACATCGAAAGGAAAACATCTCGACGAAGATCGTGTGTACAACTCTGCGTACGAAGACTCACTTGCTGCGCATGCTTGATGCGGATTCTCATTAATCGAAACCGTGTGTCGAGCCGACAGTTTCATTCAAATTAAACTCGGCTGCAGAGGCAGACTAAGATCGAGACGACTATCGAGATCATCGGGTGACTATAATACTTTGATCCACTTTCTTCTTTTGCTATTGCGAAAAGCAAGATACTTGTTCAAATTTGAACGAATTATTTATTAACTCGTTTATTAGGAAATAATATCTGATAAATTATCATTTGTTTAATAGCTGCTTAATTAAGCGTTAATTCTCCATTACTGTAATATTGTACCGGATAATAGTGATATGATACTGCAATATTGTACATAAATTATTTAATAATCCTCAACCTGAAGAATTGAAATTGAGGCCGTGTTAGCTGCAAATCAAATTTTCCTACGTGCAAATACAACTCTTTCTACTGAATCAAAACTACAATCTTTACCACGGATATGACTGGATATTCCACGTTATAAGACAAGTGGCTAAATTAGATTAAAAGAACATTAACGAACGAGTGTCGTAGTTACTTACATAGTTAGTGTAAAAAGCTATTCAAGAAATAACGACAGCAAGCCGATATTTCTATAGACAATCTATACTATTCTATAAGAAGTGAAGTAAGTAAATAGATGCACATAATAATCATTTACGACCTTAAGACAGTATCAAATTTTCCGAGCGTTGATTTCATTATTTCAGTGCGTAATCACGCTTACGTTATCATTGTACATAACGTAGCATACAAAACTACAAAACCGGTTTAATCTCTACAGAGATGGTTTTATTGGGAACAAGAAAAAATAAATATTTTTAATTTTCCTATATGCAGCCATTGAACTATTCATGAGATGATTCCGAAGAAGAATATTCATTCGCAATAGTTAACGTTCACGTTAACACAATATTTAATTCGCAATTTTTCTCAATCAATGTACGATATCAAATTCTGATTTTTAACGTCGGAACAATGAAAGAGAATATCAAGGGTTTCTTTTATATTTTTTCAATACTATTTCTTCTACTTATATTTCACGATATTTAAAGGAATTGGTGTATTTATAACGTTATAACAGACCATTGATTGCTTGATCTTGAATAGGTTAACGTTAACCGACATTTGCCAGCCATTGGCGTTCGTACTTCCGTTCGTAGCTGCCACGTGGTATGCACACAAATATTTTGTTTATCTACTCTGACACGGCTCGTTAGACGCACTATATTTACCCGTCATCACGAACAATAGAGAAAGTTGTTTTCGTATTCGGTCTAGAGCGAACGAAACGCACTTAAGAGTTGCGCGCGTTATATACACGGAAAGCTAAGAATGGGGACGATTTTCAAAACATGGCTGTCGGTCGGCGACTAAAATTAATCAAAAAAGGACGAATTTGATGGCTCCCTCCTTCGCAACGTTCTCTCGCTGCCGTGCCCTAAGCCTTATTCCCACTACCCGCTCGTTTTCCGTGTTTCTGCACACCAGTTAGCTCCTTAATCCCCTAAACCGACAAATTCCTCTCTCTCAACAACAAGTTTACACAAAATCATCAAAACAACCCTACCACAGGCACTACGGTAGTCCAGACAACTCGAGGAAACTCGTGCGACATCCCTTTGCCTCGATCGATCTTTTCTACTATGTTTAGTTCTTCGTCCGTTACGTACCGACCTTATTCTACTTAAACTCTGGAATCCTGCGTGGATTTCTCCGTGTCTTGTGTACTTCTCTTTGAACGATATCTTGCCAATGATTTGCTATACGAAAATTCATTAGAAAGTATGGAATTTCCATTTACGATGCTGACAATAAATATTTCTAATATTTTTATCTTATACAAATCTAACACATCGATGACACAACGCGTGTGGTTCACCGATTCAATTATTTTTAGGAAGATAATACTACCGACGTAATTAATGCGTTTCTTCTTTTTTCGCGTTTCGATATAATCAGTGTTGAAACATTATTATTGGAATTTTCAATTCTTTTCCGATAAGAAGAACACGCAACTCCTGAAGAACGTAATTCATACCTCACTACGACTTACAATTTCTCACTTAAATATTACAAGTTCGCATTTAAGTAAATGGATTTAACAAACAGAAGCGTACAGTCGATCAGACGCCAACTAAAATTTTGTTTCAACACGTGACAACCAGCTAGCCTCCTACATAACTTTCATCGAGTCTTATAATTAATAAAATATGGTTCTTCTTAAATTTATAGAAAAACTCGATAGCATCGATTATCTTGTTTTCAAGTGCTAACTTGTAAAACACTAAATGTGTTTGTCTATGTACTTATAGATCATTTTCTCAAGAAACCCCTCAACTGTTACTTTCAACCACAATTTACCCTCCTTTGTGATAGGGTAACGCTGGATTATTGTAAATCTTATACGAAATTGAGAAGCGACAAATTTTCGATATCAATAGAAACTGTTTGTGCGCTGGTTGGATTGTCACAGGTATAAACATCAACGACAGAGACAATGCACGCGGAGCGGAACGATCCAGTGGCGCGAAACGAGCGCGCGAGCAAACGCTCGCATATTTTTACGTGGTCGGTACGTGCAGCTGCATCGCCGCGCCACTCTACGAAATATGTATGTATATGCGTGACCTTTAAATAGTTTCCCTCGTACTTGCTGCAGGAGCCCGCATTTCAAGCGAGTTCGCTTGCGTAAGTTCTGTTTGCGGTGAACGCAGCCCTCCGCTTACGCGTACCTTTAATAGCCAACGTAGGATCTTTTTCCATTCGGATAAATACCCCTTAAATCGCGTTCGTTTTCGTTAACAAGTTCGCTGCGTATATCCGCGATTCGAGTGAAAATGATACTTGAACGATATATCGAGTTGGATGGAATAGATGAATTCAAAATTGTACAAAATTAGTTCAGTTCGAACAAAACTATTACACGTATATCTTTCTCGTAACCAGGCAACTTTTACAAACAATATTACGCAACATTGCCGACATAATATTTCTGGAAATAATGGAGATGCGTAACAGGAACGGAATTGCTATAAACTCCCATATATGTCGAAATAAAACATCAAAATGAACACAGATTGTCGGGTTGTGTAATTCAAGAAAGGGCAGGAAAATTGGGGAAGAAGCAAAAAGAAGAGAAAGAAATGGAAATCACGCGCGTGGAATAGAATTAAGAAATAAGAGGCAGAGGAAATTCAAGAAAGGTGAGAAAAATTGGGGAAGAAACAAATAAGAGAAAGAAATTGGGAACGCGTGGGAGAAATAGGATTAGAGGGAAAGAGCCGAAGAAGTGAACACAATCGGCTTCGTTTTATTTATTAAAACAAAACGTACGAGAAGGTCGGTCGGATGCCTCGGCCTTTAGAGGCTAACCACTCTTTACGAGCGTAAGCCGAGATCGTCATAAACACGTGCAGTTACCACTCGCCGCGGATTCAATTGTTATTGCCATTGTCGCCGACAGAAGGCGAGTCGACGCTTTATTTGCGCGGCCGCCTTCGCCACGCCGTACACGTGAACGAAGGAATGCAGGAACCGATGTGCGCCATTCAACGGGTTGAATAATTTTCACGGTAGTCGGCGGCTCGCTTTTTCTTTTGATTTCGTTGCACACGTGTTATGTCTATACTTTCAATTCGTACCGTAAAGATGTAATAAAGTACAATACATATATTTTTTATTAGGAAATATCAACGATTCGAGGATAGCAAACTATGACAAATTTTATAGGCGTGAAGAATGAATTTCAGCCCTATTATAGCTTCTTGATGTTATACAGAGTGATTCAAGATGTTTGGAGGAAAATTTGAGCAGATATTTTATACGTCAATGGAAAAAAGATTTGATAAGCGGATATGTAATATTTGGGTCGATAAACTGATATTAAAGCTAAAGAGAATAGATTCGTAATAAAATGTTCGAATTGTTTCCATTGTCATAGATTGCCTAATTTAAAAAACGTGGTTATATTATTATAATATTATATTTATACATATATGTATATCATATAAATTCATAGAATGATAGAAAATATGCCAATGACAAAATAAATTATATTTCGATACAGATGAATTTTAGGATATATGTAACACCTGCATAAACTTTCTTTCTTGTTTCAATATACACAACCTACAGGAAAATTTTTGACCAATCTATTTGGAACACCTCGTATATTACCCTGTTTAATTGCCTATATTATCTATATTTAATAAATAATAATCTTATTCCTCGCTGTATATTACACAGGGTGAGATGTGCTGTAACTCTTTCATAAGTGGTGGTGGTGGAGTACGGTATAACACAATTTAGTGAGAGATATTTTTCTCTCTGATCATATTTTTTGAGTGATAGATGTTCTCATGTGCAGAGTGCATGCCGTACTTACTTTTTTTTTTAGCTGTGGCCATATATTCTTCCACGAGTGATGAGAAAAATCGATATAGCGTGTATGTAGATTGTAAAAATGTCGCTTTGAACAATGTCTTACGTTTATGAACTAATTTGCCTAAACATAATATGAACCCTTCAACTTCCTCACACAAATAAACTACATAATTATTTCATATTTCTACATTTGTAGCTCAATACCTTTCATGAATGATCATTAAGAGTTATGGGTTAACGATCATATGACAATTTTTATTATTTTTATTGCCAATTCGCTAATATTATATATATATATATATATATATATATGTATATTAACACACATATATATATGTGTATTAACATATATATGTATATTATATATATATGTTAACAATTGTTGTGCAAAAGAGCCCCGCCCGATTTAATCATTTCGATCTAAGACAGACCATAAGTTATCTGCTTTTAATCGCTTCTCCAAATAGCCTAAAATGAATTCTATAGTCTTTCAGTGGGCCGTCTTCAGAAATTGCCATGATGAAATTCGATGTTATGGTTCTAAAGGTGGATTTAGAAATCCGGTCGTCGGTTTCCCGCGTCAAACACGGTATACGATCCGTAGAAAATTAATTAGCTTGCACGTTTGCCGGTGGAAACGACGGTTCGCGACTAAAATTATTTTTCACAAAAGAACTATGCCCCTATCGCTGGCCGCGGATCTTCAAGGCCATGAAACGTCTGTCTCGCATCGCTCCCCTCAGTCCATAAAAATTCAACGATGCACATCTACTCTCTCGTGTCTTTGCACGTCCATGCGCGTATGCGTGTTTAATGCTTATATACGCGTGTACGCGATTAAAAGAGCGTATATGTGTATACCGTCGCGATTAAACGATAATAAAGTTCACGAATGGCCTTAAATGCCATTCCTAATTTAAACGCATGCGTAAGAACGTAAACTTAAGGATACGCCGCTCTTAAATCCCGTCTAACCTTTCCTGACTCACGAGCCATGATCCCTGATAAAACGCTTGTATGCACCGTTTGCTCGGATGAATCATGAATCACGATAAAACGCGATAAGAATAATAAAATTAATCTGTCATCGATATCTTAAACGTTGCATCTACGATAAAACATCCAGTATTAATATATGCAACGATGCAACGGAGATAAAAATTTTAACCTTACCACGGTCGTCTTTACACGGGGACTCGCATTCCAAAACGAAAACTCGTCATCGTTCTTCCAAAATAATCATCAACGCAGCCACCACAGAATACACCGGACACTGTCACTTTCTCGAACCAAGAATCACTACAAAAATGAAAAGAAATTCAAATAAACTGAAACGGTACTGCTTGCGCGTAACGCAGGTAAACCATACGAATACAGAAAAACCCGCGCACTTTGAAAATCCGCGGTCGCGCTAGTTAATTCAGTCAACGGGAGCGACATCTAGCGCCGCGAGAATAAAACATCGAGTTCGGTGCTCGGCAATTTACGTACACGAGAGGCGGAGAAAACCGAGAGACGTTCCTCGGCGCTGCGCTGGCTCGGCGCTCGTTGTGTGGACGTCGTTTCGGGTTGAGGTGGAGGGGGCGTCTAGACGCAACGTCACGAGTACGTAGCTTCCCCCCTGTGCCACTGTCGGTCTGTGTTCCCACTCCTCTCTCGCCGCTCGCCACTGTGCCGGGTGTTTTCCCCTCTTACTTCCCCGCATCTCGATGCCCCGCCGATGACGGTCGCAGCCAGACACTCCCGTGCGAGGGGCAAGAGGGGAAGAGGCGAGGGTGACTCCGGCTTTTTGGTTAGGAATTGTTGCCGGTCCACGCACGTGTCTGCGAGGCCTGTCGGTGTGTACGAATGAGTATCTGCACGTGCACGGGTGTACACCAGTGGGGTAGAAAGCAGGATAAACTACTACGGCTATGTGCTCTGATGAGAGAGAGAAAAGGAGAGGGCACAGACTATGGTTATAGAGAGGAGAAGGAAGAAGAAGGAATATATCTTGTGGATTTGTATCAGCGCCTATCCGACGATCCACCCAGATGGAGGGTGCGTCAAAGTGGCCGCGAATTGAGTTTTCCTCGGGGCACGTATAATTCTAACCCCACCCCTCGGCCCTTTATTCTCTGGTTCTACCCGTCTTTCTCTTTTCTGTCTGCCTTTCTGTCCGACGCTTTCAACTAACCGCCTTGTCTCGACACGTGCCGGTCAGCTTGTGAGGGTTACGCGTGTGTCGCGCGACACCGTTAGCTATGTATATATATTTATATTCGCGTTGGTAACCACTGGTAGATACGTCAGAGATAGGTTAATCTCCGAGTGACGAGATCAAACGCGTCCCTGAAAAATCAGAGGCTAGTGTCCGTGTGTCGCTTTCACGCCGCATTTAGCGGCAATGACTTCTTTTTTCGCTAAGCGAGGTGTTGCTTATGAAAATACTTTTATGCGTAAACAGTTTTACGGAGTTGAATAAGCTCACCGCTCTGTTCCTTTCTCTCGCTTTACGGATTTTACGAACGATTCTCGCGCACACCGGAACCAGTTAATTAAGTTATTTCTCTTTCTCTCTCGCTCTGTCTTTTCGCCAACATCGACGCATCTTGCGCTCCGGAACAGAAAATTTGAATTACAAGTGCAGTCAACGATAGCTTTTACCCCTCTTTACTATTCTACCGTCCCTTCCTCACACTTCTTTGTACATATTTATTATGATATCTCTTTTTTACAAAATCAAGTAACACTCGAGAGTCGCTGGAAGCCGCACGTTTTAACGAGCGAAAAAGAAAGATGGAAATCAAATCACGCTAGTACTTCAAGGGCACCTACTTGATGTTACACCTTTGATGTGGCACGAGATGTATCTTAATCTTAATTGTTGATTAAACAGATGAATAAAACATTTCTGCTAAACTCTTTCCTGTTGGTGGACAGCGTACTTCTCGTCGGATTACAACACGCGAATGGATTATAACACAGAAGATGCACGCTGGTAGCGTAAAGTTTATGCTCTTAGTCTCGGGATTGTTATTGTTATGACAGACGATTCCATACTTCGAGTTATAGTTACAGTGGTTCTAGCGTTTTGACTATTTTGACGAACTAAATTGTATGTCAGAGCAGTCAAATAGATCAGAACACCTACAAAAAATGTAATTCTTAACTCTTCAAACTTTTAAGAATTATTATCTCCTTTAAAATTTTAGATTAATATGCTATAATAGAATCTTACCTTTGTGATAACAGGCTTCATTCCCTCTTGTTAATGTCTACTGTATTTCTCTATTGTTTCTATAACAAATTCTGGAGTTCGTTATTCGCTTCTCTATTATTATTGTTTGTTGTTACTTGACTCAGGATTTTGTTTCACATCTCGATCTACACGCTTCTCTTACCTCAGAATTTACCAGTATCTAGGTTATCTTCTGCAACGAGTGGATTTACGGACGTATGTATATACGTACTTGTTCCTTGAGAATTGGATATTAACTTTATTGTGGCGAAATAAAAAAATTAATAAGAAATAGAATTGATCAGTCTTGTTTCTAACAGGGTTAGTTACATTTTGTATTAAATCGTGTCTTCGTACTTATGAACAGCGAAACAAGCGTTGCATTTCAGTCGTTTCAAACGTTTCATTCGTCAAAACGGCAATTCGTCAGAATCCTGTCAATCAGAACACGAATTCGGTACAATAGCCTTACGACGCGCCGTCGTAATCAAACTCTTTCGATAGGTACGCATTTTCTAGGTTATTTGTCATGGTGTAGACCATGTATAATCAAGACACGAGCTCTAAATGTAGCGAACCTCCTATTTAGACTCAGCAGTTGACTCATACATGGTTATTTCTGGCAACGGCATGTTTTCGTCCGCGCGTACATACTCACGCGTCGGTACGTCCGGGACTCGCGTGCACGCACAGTTGCTACTCACGATAGAAACGCACGCTCACGTTTCTATGGATCCAGCGCGTGAATTACATCATACCGCCGTACCAGTCACACAAATACAAGAGTTACAAGGATTTTCAAAAAACGAAAAATAAGAAAGATCACGCTCAGCGTTTCATCGGCCTAGTAATCGAAACGAAGTTAGGTTATGTGGCACATCGTTGTGTATACGTATAAAAGACACGATGTTTCGACTTTCCTGCTTCATTTTTCACGCGACGATCCGTATAGGACAGACGCGTAACATTCTCATATTACGTACGTATGTATTTATATACTTTGTAAAGCTTTTTTCGTCCCTATTGGATATTCCGTGGTTTCTCTATGTACATACGCACGTTTTTTTTTTTTTTTTTTTTTTTTGGCGCCTTTCAATAACTCGTTCATAAACGACCCGTACACTTTTTTCTCTTCCAACCTATTGATCTTCCACTACAATATACGCAACAAAACAATTTCCTTGATAACGCTATTCGTGTGAGGCGACAAATTATATATTTACGGACAGCAATACAAACGCGACCCTTCGTCACTGCATCACGCACGGGAAAAATAGGTTTTTATCGATTACTAACCTACGACAACCATCTCGCCCGTCATACGTAGGCTTCGACTGCAAGTACGGAAGCACGATACTAAAATCTGACAATACGAATTTGTAGCTTTCTTATTTGTATTATCGATACTTGATTATTTTTAGAAAAATAACTATATAGTAATATGTGTTTATAATAACGTAAATTTCAGTTAATGATTCTTTGATAAGAGCAGACTTGTTGGATTTGAAAGCTGCCATTTTATAAAATTGAAATTTCTAGTAATATACATATGTTTATAATGGTGTAAATTTCGTTTATTAATTTAGATTTAAACATTTCTTTAATTAGAACTGTATTATTGAATTTGGAAATTCTCGTTCAAGTACGCGGCGTAGGAATCCCTTTCTGTTATATTTTGAAGATTATAAAGCACAAAGGGAATACGGAATGGTAACTACTTTTGTGTTTTCTGTACCAGAAATATTGTCACTCGGTAATACAACTTCGTATAAGAGGTTTTTCAACTATTTTAGCGATCGTGACTATAAACCCTATTTACAATTGTAAATAATTTTGTATATTTTTTAACCGTTGAGCCACTCGGAGGCCATACTCGTCAACTCCACAAATTAGAAAGCAGAAGAAGAAGGTAATGATAATATAAATACCATTTCTGAAATTTAACTTGCAATTTCCTATTCCTTGCATTATCTTCTTGTAATAAATTAATGTATGGAAGCAAATAATTTGTTTTTTGAGAATTAAACATTAGTCGTGTACTTGTGTAGAGAAATAGAGAAATTGAGCAGTGAGAAACGGACCGATAGAAAATTGTCATGATGTTGTTATTTTTCTAAACTAACTAATTGTATCAAACAGTTCTTTATGATGTACGCGACAAAATTAATCGTTTGCAATATACATACTACTGTGAGCTCCGTGTAACGCTATGATTTTCCCAACGGAGTTCGATCGTTGCTTTATGATGGCCATCAGGCCTCGATCTCTAGAGACCTATCGGGACGGTTTAACGGCAAGACGTTAATTAACGTAGGTCCCCTATCACTGACCTTGCTACGTTGGTAGCAAGTCCTGCTGGTGGTAGACTTATTATGTCGTCGACTATACGTTTGGGACCTACCCCAATCAAAGCGAGACTAAACTCTTGCGTTCCCAAGCCAGACCTAATCGTCTTGAGTCACGCAACGAAGAGGGGGCATCCAGAAAGTGCTAGGGAGCTTTTTGTACGCATTTTTGGATCCCCATGGAATTCACCACTCGTGATCAGTCGAACGCATCGGACAGAAAGTATTATTTACGCTAGTCATTTGGAACAGCCGGACAGTATTCGTCATTGTACCGTATACTCTCTGTGTACGTCATTATCTTTATGCGTTTAAGACGCGTACTTTTATGCGGTGAACAACCGTGCGAACCATCAGGATTCTCGGTCGAACGAATTTGGTTTACGTAGGTTTGTCATATGCACGCTATTTCATAAAATTGTTGCATGGTATAGCATTATCTTAGCATCTACAACGTTAGTATGCTTTATCAAAATTCGTTGCACTTATCAGACACCATTTATGTCGGTTTTTAGTATTGAAACATATGCTTTAACCTTTACAGAGATAATAAAAAAAAAGCAGTTACTCCATCACTACATAAGTAGGTTCAAAGCTTTAGTATTTGAACATTTTGAGGAATATTTTTACTAGAAAATAAAAGACTGTTAAAAGAAATACAGGAGTTGTTAAATTAAATACAGAATTACATCCTACAAGAGAATCTTATAGCATCATTTCCTATCAAACCATCAAAAATTTCTATGAGAAGAAATTCAATTCAACGATATTCCTTGAACTTCAAGCTATCGATTGCACCGCAACCTTGACTTCTACCGCAGTCTTTTAATAGCTGCCGCAATCTAACTTCGAGAACGTCGTTCCTCTTCATCATAACCCCTAACTTGATTGAAGATACAACGTTCCATAATCACTACCCCCTCGCAGTATCGATCTCTGCAAGACTTGAAAAGGATCCTACGTTCGATCCCTGTCCGCTGTTCAACGTCTACGGTGAAAGTCAGACAGCAGGCAGGCAATCCATTTCCAAGTGGAAATCGTGAACTTGATATCGAAAATCGTCGAGTAGTCCTGCTTCCATCGTCACGTCCGCCAATCGTCGTTTCCTCGTCGCGCTGATTCTCCCGGACAATGTTAGTCGAGCACCGGAGAAAGGCAAAAATTTTCCTTCTCGATCCAACAACAATGTCTTGTCGATAGGTTTTCGGCTGCCGCCTCCTACACTCCTTGGCGATGCGATGATAGGATGCATCGCGTGAACCTGGTCGAGCTACATACCATAGCGAAGCGGAGACTATAGTCGCTGGCTAGACTGCACCCCCGCCAACCGGGGAGAGAAGGTCGACGGAGATCGCGGGACGGGGGTAGGAGCAGTGGAGACGAGGATGGGTGGGGCAGTCGGATACGGTGGAGCAAGAGGGAAAGCAGCGGAGAAAAGAGAGAAAGAGAGGAGAGAGTAGAGAAGGGATGTGAAAGAGGGAGAAAGAGGTAGGGCGCAACGGGGGCGAGGGTTCCGACGGTTCGAGGTAGGGGGCGATGGCTAGACACCGCTCAGACGGTCCAGGGGGTCGCAGGGGGTAATTTCTGCATTGGCGTCGAGAGCTGGGAAACGGTCGACATCGACGAGGCCAGACCGAGCCAGACAGAGAGACTGCAGCTGGCACGATCGTGGTCGACAGGTTGGCCTTTCGGGTAAGGTCAGGGTATATGTCCGCTTGGCGCGCACCGTTTCACTGTGCACCTGCATCGATGACGGTCAATGTGCGCACATGTTCCGATTACGTGCGTCAAACAAAAAAGGATGTCGCGACGGTACGGCGCGGCGGCGCGACCCGACTCCGCGCGTGGGCTGCCAGTCCACGCCTTGTGAATTCGATTTCCATCTGACAGTCCTCGTTAAACGGGTAAACTCGTTCCTCCGAAACTCGTTTCGATTAGCTGTAAACGCATGCACGACGTGTCGGTAATTGTCGATGCGGTTCCATAATTCATGCGGGCTTGTCCCTCTTGACTACCGATAAGTTATTTCTAGTCAGGTGTTCACCGGTGGTTAACGTTGGATCTTTGTTACGTATATTCTTCGTTATGTTAATCAAATCGATAAAATATATTCCTGTCATTTCTTGCTACGTAGCTGCAGTACCGGTTTCTTTAACGCATAGAAACGTTTCGATAGAGATGCGCATATAAGAAACAGCCGTCGATGACAATTGCGCGAATTTCACGCTAGAAAGTAAGTAGAACGAGAAGAAGGTTAACCAATCGACTTGGTTCGATCAACTGGGGTGGAATAACGATGGCTGAGACTAGAGAAAGAAACCCTAACGTGGTACGCCAATGCATCGGATGGCCAGGAAAGCGGCGGACTGTTTTTTATCGAGTGACTGCAGAGAGTTGAGAGTTGAGTCGAGTCGAAGCGGGTCTAGACGAGCGGGCGTCTGCCATCTTCTTCGCCTCCTTATAGTCAAGTCCGTCCTACTGGCTGCTCGTCGTTTACCATCGCCTTACGTGGCTTCTCGTTTCCTACGCCAAAGAAGAAGATGTAGCTTTCCTCGTTAAAGACGTGCCGATTCTTAGTATCGGCTTCAACCTTGCCGTCTTCATCGGCAATCACGCGGAAGCGTCGACAAGATTGCAAAAAAAGGAGCTTACACGAATTCTAGCGTCGCGTCCGGAGAAAACTGTCACACTCGTCTTGGTCTAACAGGAACTGTACAACAAGAAAGAAACGAGAATCCTGTTCGATGTAATACGAAACGACAGTTCCAGTCGCTGTCGATCGACTTTGTACGTTCCTTTCCGGAAATGTTACCGAGTAAACCTTTTCTTTTCAGATGAAAAATTCTTGGTCGTAGTTGATCAACTCTCCCTCTTTACCAACTACCTTGAATATCCCGAACAATGAGAGTTTGTTAATCAGTCAAAGTTTTACCTCGAGTATCTCTCATTTCACGTCACAATCCAACCACTTCAACTTACGCAGCCTTCGTACTCTGTTGTTCCCCATGAAGAAACAAGAACCGTTGCCCGACTGACTACGTACAACTCTTTTCAATCAAGTCCCATCAAACGGAATAGCACTCGGTCAAGCCGTATGTGGCTCCATGTTGCATAGGTTCCCTGGAAATTCCATTCTATTTGCGAGCTGTTCTTCGGGAACAAGCGTTGCCACTTGGACTCTCGCGGAAGCGTGAAACGTTGGGTGCTTGGCGAACGGATGGAGGAACGGACAGACGGGTGGACAGGATACGCAGGGACAGGTGGCCGGTTGACGATCGTAAGTGGGCAGGAAGGAGGACATCGGGGCCCTGACGCGCTCGGGGAACAACAGACGATCGAACAGAGAGCGCGACAAGCGATAGAACGAGAAGGAGAGGTTACGATTCCATGTGTCCATCCGATGTGTGCAATGCAATTTCCCGCAGGGCCGTCTGTCTGTTTGCGCGGTCGTGCATGCTACTTACGCCATTGTTCCTCCCCCTTTTCGCATACGAAAGTGAACATTCCCGCGATCAGGATGGAATATAACGCGATGGCGCGATTGTCCGGTTAAAACTGCCGCATGACGTATATCGGATCTCGGTCTCTACAAACCCGTCAGTTTCGGTCTCCCGATCGTCCAGAAGGATACACTTTTGTTCGGTGAGCCGAGCCCGCATTCTTGAACACCTTGATCGTTCCGCCGACCGAAAACTCGACATCCACTTCGCCGAACCGCCGTGTATTCTCTGTGACGCTTGAATCTTTCATGCTACCGTGGGTATAAATACGCGTCCCACTGAGACTTCGTAGATAGAATTCCGTGCAAAACGTTCCCCAAAATCCCTGCGATATCGTGTCTGTGCAGTTGAAATTTCAGGGAGCTACCTTCTTAAGAGAGAAACGTTTGATGAACTTGATCGTGAAATTATTCAATGTCACTGAGAAAATACATATACCGTGTTCTTCAGGACAATTACCATTAATTTTAATCGTAAAAAGAATTTTATGAAGATTACGAGGAAAATTTTTAGTCCTTATTATACTGTATTCAAGTACGCTCTTTATGAAAGTTATTATTAATTTTAGAAAAAGAAGCGTAAGACAAATTTTATGGAAGTTACGAGGGAAATACATTTTTTATGGGAAATTTTATACATTCAGAATTAAGGTCCATCTTTGCATTAATGTGACATTCTCCGTTAACGACATATCTCCAATACAGAATGTAATAATTATTTTGCAACTGGTTTTCAGTTAAAAAAGATGCGCGTCGTATCTGGTTTTTTATAATATTACATTGCCAATGAGTCTTTTATTATCGATGAATATTTAATGCAAGTCTATGAGGGTCCGAGGCTGAATCATCGAAGAAAAAGGAGAATCGCATGAGAAGGGACGAAGGACTGCGAAGGCAGATTTCGATCTGTTCGTCTGCCTGTCCATCCGTCGACCGTCGTGAGGGGGATGCCCGACGTAACGTTTCAATGTCATGGTCGCAGGTTTAGACGGTCCCCACCTCTTTCTCCCTCTTGCACTGCGGGGTAGACCGCTCGAACCACATCTGCTGCCGTCAGGAGCTGCCGTTTAACACCATCCATAATCATCCAACATTGACGCGCGACGCAGACTATAAATCACAATGAATGCATTCTTATTTTTGGATGTAGTCGTTCGTGGTCGCCTGAAAGATGTTGCTCTCATAAATTCTTTTCATTAACCGGGTATCTTTTATGTGTCAGGCTTGAATAATAAAATAGACAGACTCGTAGACCGTTAAAAGAGAATCTTCTTTCTTGGTGGATGACTAATTTGACACGTTAACCTTTAATTCTTACGGTTAAATGACAAGATAAAATATTTAAATTGACTTGTTACAATTACAGGTTACATTCTGTACTATTTGAAAATTATATGGATTCGTAGCATCTGAAATATTTCAAGATCCTAATTCCAGATTTCATTGATTATATATACATACATATGTATGTCAATGTATGAAAAAGGTATTTTAACGTGAAATCGGCTTAATCGAACATTATTAAGCTGTTTGATCTCATCCGTTACTCGAGAACGAAATTACGGTAATAATTATAACGTTTGTGGTACTGCAACATTCTAATTCTACATCTCGATGACGATATATATATCGATATACCTACTTAAATATAAATCGAGAATAATATAGAGATAAATCGTTGCTAAGTAATAGACGATGGTAAATCCCTTGGTGATCGAAATTATGACTTACGAATGATTATAACGCCTGGCGTAGTACTTTAAAATATCATAGAACTAAATGACAAGATTAACCAATTGTAAATCTCAATATGCAAATAACAGGTATACGAAACATAATTATACAGCGTCTCCAGGCTCTACGTAGGAAATTTTTCACAAAATATCGCAAGAGAATGCAACGGTAACTCGACAAAATCTTTCCCTCGTCAAACACGACTGCTGATTGTAACCGGCTGTCACGAGGAAAATGTCAAAGGTGTGCTTATTTCGAAAATAATAGTTTCGTATCAGTATAAAAAGGTCAGTCATCGCTCTTGGTAAGTCGCGTGTGCCGGCAAACAGTCCGCCCTTGAGGATCGTTGGAACGAGCCGCGGAACCATCGATCGATCTCTCCAGCTACGAGGTCCTTCGGCTCGACTTTGCACACTTCGTCAGCGAGCCGGGCGTCGATCGCATCCGCACGAGGAGAAAAGCGCTCGTAACGGGCGCTCGTTCGACGTTTCGAGGAGTCTCCGTTACCAGAGCCGCTGTCGTCTGGAGTGGCGAGGAGTTTCGTCGGGACGCGATCGGGGGTGGCGCTCGGCGCACACCACGGTGCAGGGGTTGGAAGGGCGGCTAGACGGGCGGTCGGTCGAATGGAAGGGTGAGACAGGACCGACGAAAGGGCGAGGGGATCTCTCATACGGTGAGACGAGGGCGCAGGGTGAAAGGAGAGATGAAAACGACGCGACGGCGGCGACGGCGGCGACGGAGACGGTGGAGAAAGGGGTAGCCGACTGTGTGGCACACAGGGATAGCAAAAGGGTGAGTCGGGGGAAGGTGCACGGGCTGGTTGGCAGACGTGATAGTTGCACGATGCCGGAGATTCCCGGAGGTTTAAGGTTTCGAGCCTTATTTCAGACGCTTCGTCTTCCTCATGGCGATTTCTCGACATCCTCTCTGCGACCTTTTCTTCTTCTTCTTACTTTGTCGTGGCTCTTTCCACGAAAATATCCAGGTGTTCGCACGAAACCGTGTATTTCGCGACGATACTGTACGCGATAGCGAGACAATAAAATATGATAGAACACGGTTTGTATAAACTTATGCGATGAGTAGTTTGCGCAATTGGAGTTCATATGACAGAAATAGAAACCTACCGATTCTTTCTGTTACCTATGACTGTTCGTTTATACGTACGATAGAATATCATATCCAGAGAGGCAAATTCAACCTGCAAATTCAGGGCACTGACAAAAATTTCGTTCGATTAAATGTATTCGTATATCACTGTACTTCGTAATTGTTCTCATAAAAATTTCAAAATCTACCATCTTTTGTAATTATCTTATAACGTATTTCCATAATTCTTCGAATATTTCCATTATTAACTCCACGTGGACTTAATCCTGCGAATAACCCTAACATAGGCTTATCCGAATCATTTTCCCGTTTTTGATATTTTTCCTGGCTGGACCTAAAGTATACGATATTTCCTTTCGTCGTTACATTAAACATTAATCTTAATCTCGTAATATAGGCACATACAACAAGTTTGATTATTCCGTGGGAAGTTCAAGATTGGATTTTAACACGTTGAAGCTTACTATACTCTATCCATTAGTATCGATACAATCAGTATCCATTATACGCGATACACGTATCGCTGTGTGAAAGAGCTCCCGTACAACAGGCAACAAATTAGCGCCGACTGAAGCCTCGCTGTCGTTGGGATTTCTAACGAGCGCAGCGTAAAAATTCTTCGCTGAAATTCGTCCGAACAATTGTCATCGCACGTCGCCCGTAATTATGAGATTAATTTGTCAATTCGTCCCCGATCTCCTTTAATACAAACTCTTCTTGTTTCTTCTTTTTGCTAGATTTTCCTTCTTGTTTCTTCTTTTTGCTAGGTTTTCCTTTTTGTTTCTTCTTTTTACTTGTCCTGTTTTACAAATATCTGGGATAGGTACAACGCGCACGATGCGGACTTTTTAGCCGTAGCAGCATCGCTTTCGCACGCGACAGAGCATTTGTTGTTGCCTTTACTAGGAACGACATGAATATTTATGCCGATCTCGCTGCCTCTACTCTACGCTTGTAACTGGCGCAGGAGTGCTGGAATTTTTTGAAAATACGTCTTCTTCTTTTTACTTAGAAAATTTACGTTGTACTGTAAGAAGCGTAAGTCTTATGTAAAAGTTCTCTCCAAAGATACCTATCGTCTTAGGAAAATTTTCAGAATTCTAGTAGACCCAAGTTTAGTCAATCATAATACGAACAGAGCATTTAAATTCATTTTCCAGTCGAACGCAAGTCAGCATTCTATCGTACAGTTACCACTCACATCCCTTATTCTACATTCGCAGTAAGCTTTCTCGACAATCCACACGTTATACATTCAGAATCAACAAACATATCGTCTCAACACCACGATGTCTCCATAAACAAGCCACGAGTATCATCGACTACCACAAAGTCGTCTGGACGAACGTCACAGATGTTCTCTAAATTTATCAAGATATCCAAGATATTTTCTAGATTCGAACGCTTCTAGTGATTCGACATTTTCATCGTGATCGCGCACGTATACAGGTTCGAAGCGTTTCGTATTCGATCACTAGTCACAGTGTTTTGTGAAAAGCGCGTGAATCGTGGTAAAAGGCACGAGCAAAAGGAAAGTAGAAAAAACGCGAGAGTCGCGTCGTCCAGGACGCGAGAGTCTAATTTGTCTCGGGAAATAATACGAGTCGAATCGTCGCGCTAGCGGCGTAGCCTCTTGCAGCTGTACTTACCGCGCCGCCATAGAAATGCCGTCCCTCGAAAAATCCCCGCGTAATCACCTGGAGCTCAGGGGTAGAAGGGGGAGAAAAGGCTCCTGGACTACCTCCCGCCGAAAAGCGCTTTAATTCCCCGGCCGCTTAATTCCATGCGTACGAATGCCACACGTGAATATGCATGACCTGCGCCCCGTAACCGTGCCCGGAGACAGGGAGAAAACGAGAGGGAAAAGAAGAGAGAAAACGAGAGAGAAAAATAGCGGAGAAAGAGCGGGCCGACCTGTCGCAACGCCGATTTATTTTGTTTTGCAACTTTTTCGCTCGAACCCTGCGAACCTATTAAAATGCCGTCCGGCACAACCATGCCCGTCCCGTCTGCTCGCTATTCGCTATCTGTTCGTTCCCTTTCTTTTTCCCGTTCACAGCTCGCGTCCCTTTCCCCGTTTCTCGACTTCGTTCTCCGTTTCGTTTCCGCGAAAACTTTTCCCTGTTCGGTTCGTTCCGCGAGGCCTCCAGCGATCATGTTAAAGAACATGGGACGAGTTGCGTCCTCTACTTCCACCCCCCGGGGATTATTCCTTTAATCAAGAAAAACGAATAGATTCGCGAAAAGAGGCTGTAAACGTGTCTTATCGCCTCGTGCGGTGGAGATTTGCCAAATTTCTTGTTGAAATACGCGATACGTGGCGTTACGTCGCGTCGTCGAGAGAATTTAAACGCGACCTATTCTTTTCTCTTGTAGGCGTTTTTAATCCTTCGACCCGTGAGTCGGCTGACAAAGAAAAATCATCAAGTCCAATTTCGATAAAACTTTGTTTAAGCGATGAGAAGCCGAAAATATTAGACGCGTACTCTTTTTAGTTACGTTAACTCGAGCTTAAGAGGTAAAAATTACCCTCCAATGTACGATTCATTACGATCTATTTAATATTCCATAATCAAGGATCATAATTCCAAAAGTATATTGACTTTTAATATCATTCTATGAAAAACTGTAATAGTTATTATAATTTTGGTTTTACTATTTCACGATTACTCTACGACAGAATAATAAACGTCGCAGCAACACCGGTAAAGTGTGAAAATTATTTTTCAAAAGTGCATAGTACCTACTTTAATTTGCTAGCTTTCTACATCTCGTTAATTGCCAGAAATAAAACCAAGAAATAATTGCTTTATCTAGAGTCGTGCTAATTAAACATTCCTCGTTCGTTTTAACGAACACAATATGTCCGCTAAAATGCTCGAGTACTTTCCAGAGATGTAGATGAACAGACGTTATCAACCGTCATAAAAATTAGTAATTACGCGTCAGTGGTTTTACATCAGGTCGGAAGGGTAGTCATTTCGGCCAATTGAAACTGTTCCGCATCGTAGAAATGATTATAACCTGGTTTAGTATGCGATGTTCTTATACTATTCGTTCTCATTGCGTTTAAACGATCGAGTTATTCTTTAACAAGTTACCATTATTGTCAGTATATTGTTGTCTGAACTAAGAATCGTGTATATCTATTTGTTCATATATTTGTATGTTACTTATTTACATACTTGCAATAATTTTTAAATAACCAAATACGCGTACGTAAAGTCGATCAATAATCGAATCTAGGTACTTGCGACGTACATATTTGAGTTGGTCTCTAATGGTCACGAGTAATTCTAGTATGGCATCTTGTTAAACTCGGTCATATCCGGTCGTTCCAAGGGAAAAATAATTTCGACTTACGACAGCTACTTCGTTCGTTCCATAGTCGCGTATTCGCGATGAAAATTTCAAAGGAGTTGGACCGCCCGAAGAAATACGAGGAACAATTACTACCTTCCTGGTGTCGCGTGAGTTACGTTTTATCGTGCCGGGAACAAGAACTGTTTAGCTTGTGTTTTACGCGGCTCCAACTGTTTCGGGTTGCACCTTACGATTCTTTTATTCTCGCCGTACAAATTCTCGAGAAAGTCCAACGAACCGCTTTCAGATTCCGAAAGCTTTAAGAAATGTTCACGGTTCCCGCGTTGGGCTCTTCTCCGCTGAATTGTTTCCATGGTATATACCTTGTAACTTGTAATACTTTCTCACATGTTTCCCACTGTTGCCATTAGGATAATTACTTGGAATTCGTACTACACAGCAGTGCCGATCGTGACAGTTTTCTGAAATATATGTCGCAATTAACAGTAGTCGGTATTTTGACTCTACGTTAATGACTAAAAGTCGAGAATTTAGCAAGCTATTTGTTTTACAGATCTTAGCGACTTTAAAGATTCTTTAGTTATAAGTCTATCGACATAATAGATAGAAATAACTAGTATATTGATTATCAATTGATTAGTTGGAAATAATAGAAAAATTGATAGAGGATTAAGACCAGGTACAAACAGGAAAATGATTTTTAAAAATCAGTCATAAAGGTAACAAGTTTTATAACGCATCGTTGATATATAGCATCTAATAATCTAGATTCCAGCTAGTGGCCTTCGATCAAATTATAGGATTCATAAAGTATTAAAAAATATATTAATATAAAAAATTGCTTGTTCACAGAACAGCGTCAAATATCCTTGAAACCCTACAAAATTTCTCAACATCTAATATTTAAAAAGAAATCATAATCACAATAGGAAACATAGGGAAGTACCTATATCTATCTATAATACGTACAAAGTCTGATATCTCAATCGCGACTCGAGCGACGATAAACTACGGTCGTACCAATACCTGCGCGGTTCAGACGATCTGACCTGGATGTCGCGTTTACCCAACGACTATCATCGCCTGGTATTTCTCCATTAGTACATATATACATCGCTCTGGTCTTAGACGATGCAACGAGCCAGTTTTGTCGCAAACACCCGGACGATGTTGGTTGATCTCCGTATGCCGACGTCACGTTTGTACACAAGTGTTCGAAGACATGCGGGGGTGGCGTCAAGTGGCGTGCAACGGTGGCATAATGCAAAGTCTAGACTTCTCCGCTCGGTAAATAAAACACGCTGTGACGTCGCCTTCTCGTCCTTGTCGTCGCACTGCGCCGATTCGCGCTTCTTTCTCACCTCGTGCAGACGATACCACCTCTGGTAAAGAACGAAAGAAAGAAGAAGATAAGAGAAAAAGGATAGAGAGGAAAGAAAAAAGGAAAAGCGGAGCGACGAGATACCAGAGGGATGTGGGCGAGATTGTTTCTCGCGGTTGCGTAAAACCCTGCTGCTACTCTAGAAAAAAACGATGACGCGACGCCGCGCCGCAACGACGAGTAATCTCGCGTGAAGACGTTCCCACTGCGTCGTCGAGCGGCGTTATGAGGCCGGCGACACCGTGTTGTAGGAGGTGATGGATATTAATAGGTGGTAAGCAGCATTTCATTCATGGTAGTTGCGTCTTTTGCCCGGGGTCCCTCTTTTTGTTTACCGGTGTCCTCTTTCTTCTTTTCTCGCCGCAGATATCGCGCCGCGAGAAACCTTCCCTCGTCCCTCCGCGTAGAAGGCGGCTAAGAACTAAGATAACCGCCATTATGAAACTTCTACTCTCCAACGATGTTTCGGAGTGAGTAGATATTACTATCGACCGAGTATCGTTTCTTAGATCTAGAATTTTAGACAAAGCCTAGAGTAGAATATCGATCGTCTGAATACCGATTTTCGGAACAGATTTATCTCTCAGTTGGTTTGATTAATGCGATGTGTGTGTTTGTATAGGTATTGTATAGGACGTACAGGTTCATATTTGAACATTTTCTTTTAGAAATATGTTATATGCGTGATTTAAAATATTTTCAAGTCTCGTTAGCATTGTAGACTACTCACCATCGTATTGGTAAAATTTCACATCAATCTAACAACCAATCTTAAGTTTAAATTTTTCTTGCTCTTTCAATGAATATAATTTAAAGATCGGAGCTGTCTCTTTATCGTTAAAAATGTTTCGCTTCTTAACGGCATCATGAAGTTAAAAGAAAATACAATTTTCTACTACAATACAAGTTGTCTTTCACATTCCGCGCTGTGGCTATCAAGCAGCTTGGATGTTCCACACTCTAGGTATTAAATATTTCTGAATATTCACTATAATAGCAAAATACTTACTTTACCTATCGACATATTTTTTATCACGATTTTCGAGAAAAAAAAAGCGAATGAGCGCGGAATAACGTAAATCTCCATCTCGTTAACGAATCGTTTTCACCATGGAAACGTTTTCCATCGCATCGGTGTCGCCGTAAACACGCCGGCTAAAAAACTAAAAATAACGGCAGCTTCGTTTTCCGTCATTTTTACGACGATTCTCGCAGCGATGTCGACGTTTTCACGAGAAATACCTCAGGGCGACAAGATGAGGGATTCCCGAGAATTACCGGGGAGCCAACAGATCGCGAATAAACCGTGCTGTCAAGGGGTTCTCGTAAAGGGTGAAGGGAAAGGGCTGGAAATTTACGCAAATGCATCTGTAAATAAGAGAAATGAGGCGCGATGTTGAATTCCTGTTCCATGAGCAGAAGCAAGGAAACGGTGATTCATTCTGTACTGTCGGGCTGCCGAGAAAAATGTCTGGAAGAAAGCCACCGTTTCTACGTAATTTGCGGAAAGAAGGAAAGAGGAAGAAGAAGAAAAAGAGAGAATGAAAGTACAGCCGCCGTCTCGTGACCTCTCGCGTTCTCGTAAAAAAAGTTCCTCCTCGGTCGGATGAGATTGGGTCGTGGCACCGGCATGAGCGTTTAACGCGTAGACGGCCGTCAGTTGTCACTCGAATTACGAGAGGCGTCGCGCTTCAACGACAGACCGGCTAGACGTCCTTGCAAATTATGATGATTAGCGCGTACATGCCTTTATGACGTTTGCTCGTGTCCACGTATAATAAGAACTTTCTGTCCGAACCATTTACGTGATTTTGCTCGCACATTATGACCTTCTTTCACAATTAAACTGGTAGATATTGTTTATAAAATTTTCATTTGACCAATTAGCGAACAGTTACTGTCTAGTAAATAATCTTGGGAATTATGAAATACTTTGATTTGAATTTGAACGTTGAATTTCTGAAAATGAAGAATTTCATTGTATGCTGATGGTTTTTCTTCGTTTCTTTTTTTTTCTTTTTTTTTTTTTTTTTTTTTGTAGTACGAGAAGCCGAATTGAGCGGCAGCGCTTGCACAGCTGCGATTACGAATTTTCGCTAGGGTCTGACTTGGACGGTGTAGCAATCAAATTATCGTGGCAGAGGGCTCGTTTCAGACAACGATTCTAAATGGGGTTAGAGGAAGCCACGAAGGGAACGATCAAACTACAGGAAACAAGCCCTTCTCCGATGGAACAGGAAACACGACCGCTATCGGGTTTTATATAAACTTGCTAAGAAGCCAAGCTGAACGCTACTGCTCATCTCTGATCAACAAATCAGTCGAATCTGCGTTCATCTTTTAATGAAAGATCAGCTTGCCTCTGTGACGATCTTCGATGTATTTGAATTGACCGTCATTCGTATTATAATGTTCCAACCACGACATAAATTATTGGAACATTCGTGCGATAAATATAAATTATTGGAATCTGTGATATAAAACTACCACGCCCGATTCAACACAGTGTACATCTATTTAAAAATATTTTATCAAATTTACGAGAAGGATAATATCATAATTTTGTAGAATTTCATAAAAGTATGAGAATAAGTGGCGATTGAAAGTACATCATAATCGTCGTTTCCTAATTATTGATATAATAATTTTAGCAAAACGTTTCACACGCTTCAACCACCATGTCCATTTACTTATCCAATTTTCACACGTAACCGCGCGACGTTCGCACAAAAACCAGGCGAACGACAGATCGTTTTGCAACGAAATAGCCGTGCAAACAGCTAAAATCAACACGAGGATTAATAATTACACGTCTACGGGCTACATTCTGCTTCTTGCTGGTTTCCTAGACAGCAGGGAGGAAAGGGATAGCGGCAGACAGATACTTGTAACCCCGGCGGTGCTTAAAAAGACGCTCGTCGCTAGACGTTCAGCGAATCCAGCGAAGCCACTTAGTCCGGACGTGTAATTAGATCGAAATGACGCCAGACGACGCGGCGCGGCGTCGTACTACTCGTTCGGAATCCGCTTAATTGAATGATTCATCGCTTGGGTCTAACTGTTGTTTCAATTAACGCTCGCATGTGCACAGTGGTCAACGTCATCTGCATGTGCACGCACCTGCACGCGCGGCGAAGACGCTTCGTCATCGACGTTTCACGCTCGAACGGGAACGCGTGTGCGATAATGTGCAGGCATTCGACAATGCATCAAGAAACGGCGACGAGACTAGAGCAAAAGAAACTCGTTTGCTGCCTGCCCTTGCGCTCAAAAACACCTTCTCTTCTTAACGTAGCGAAATTGATCTTAGCTTAGCTTCTAATGGAAACGATCCCGTATATACTATATATACACAAATATTTGTTAGTCTACCATAACGTAGCGTAGTTTTAACAAGATTGTGACATTTCTAGTTTATCTCGTTTTCCGTAAATGTCCTACTACTTACGGGTGACATATACAAAATTCGTAACATGTAACATGTAAAAGTGGACGATACGTGATTCCTTATGGAAAAATAAGAAAATAATATGGAGTAGAATTTTTTCATCTTCGACTTGGGATTCGAAAAAAAATCAAGTATACTTAAACATGACTAATTATCTGCTGGTTATGAGTAAACAATCAACAGAGTTCGTTTAAGGCTTCATTATCAAGAAAATATATTAATATTATATATATACATATACCTATGCATTGTGGAACATGTGAATGATTTTTTTGCTGGTCAATTATTTCCATGTGAATAAAAATACGTCGGTTAAAGCGGAGACCGGTTATCCAAAAGTCTACTGTGCACTAGGCTTCGCACAGGTGTCCTTCCAAATGTCTGCGTTAATGTAGACCTCGTGTTACCACCGGCACAATAACCTTTCAGGGGAGAAACAGGACCTTAGCTAACGCTTTTTAATGGACTTAACGGGTATGAACGAGCACGGGACCTGTGTGCACGTGGGACAGGTGAATAAGTGCCACGACCTTCTCGATGACTCCGCGTTCCATGGTAATTAACATCCCCGGCACGATCACCGACGAGATTAAACGCCCCGCAACCGTGATTGGCAAGTGCAGAACGCTTGAATCAACCTTGTAACTACCACAGGTGCGAAGCAGAAGCGATTTGGGTGGTAAGAAAGGACTGGAGAAAGTATTGGAGATTGTCAAGATGACTGGTTTCTGACACTGAGGTTGAACGTTTGATGATGCGAGTATCGGAGATTAATTTTATAATTTTTTATATATTTCCGTATTAGGTATATTCTCATTTTTATTCCTTTCCATGTCTTTATATTTCTGTTTACGTTATTAGTTCAATATATTTATCTTCATTGGTGTCTCTATCCAATTTATTTCAAATTCATCCGAGAGTTGTATAAAGACAGTTTCGCATAAATTTTTCTTGATTTAGCTAACTAGCGATTGTTGTAGCGATAGCGATGTAATTTGAATCAAAAGGTTATTACGACATTTCTATACATACACGTATAAAGGAGGAGATGTTATTTTATCGTTTATTTGTACTTCTCAATTCTACGTTTTCATTAGGTATTCATTATTCGGTCGTTATAATAGCCGCAATTATGGTCCCATAATTTCGTAAATGAAAATGTTATACATATACCGAGAATCTTAAATATATACGATTTTATGTCTTTCGTATATATGCACGCAGGACAGAGCAATATCTTCACGTCGGAATTTGGCCAACGAACAAACGTTTCAATTAACCTGAGACAAGGTCGACGAATATTTTGTGAGATACACGAGCTACGAGGTGCACTCGCGCCAATGAAACCGCATACCACAGAGCTCGGCGCGCGTATAATGATATAATTGATCGGAGACGATGCATCAAACGTTCCAGTTCGCCAGACAAAACAAAAACTCGGTGGAAGCTAGACGGGTGCTAGACGGCCTGCTGTCGGCGATGGGTAACTCGAAACCGCAGGGATGCTGCGTCATACAGGCGACGATGGTGGTAGTGGTGGCGGCGGCAGATGATCGAGATGGGGTGACGGCGTTACGACTTGGCCGCGCACTCGTCAGCCACTTTTGTTGCCCTTGCTTCCGGAATCACCCTGCTCTCGCCCCTTTTTCGGACAGCTCGCGCGAATAAAAGGCCGCACAAGCGAATAAAAAGAAGGGGTGGGTCGGAAAGAGCCACGGAAGAAGGGGTTGCCGCGCGGCTTCGTCGCGACGGCCGCACAGGATGCAATTATTTCGTAACGGTGATCTTGTTACAGAACGGATCTGGTCGTGTACGAAACTCGTTCGCTCGACACTGTCATAAGGCTAGACCGGAAATGGCAGAATTTTATTGCCGATTGATTTTACGACTGTACATGGCAATGGTGGTGTATGTATTTACTTGCGCTTTGCGCAACGGCATAATTGTTTAATTGAGTGCTATTTTCGTCATCTGCGGGGTGAAGATTCTTGACTTTTTACGATATTATCGATACGAGACTGGTGACTCGGAGGATATTTTGAATCATATATCTTGTCCATACTGTTAGATCATATTATACGGTGGTCAGAAAATATATTTGTGTTCATAAAATTATAGCATTTGTATTTTGTACTGTGTAGTAATTAATTGAATCCAAGTATGTCGTAGGCGTTGCAGTCCGCACCTTTAGCGCACACCTGAAAGTTCAACTTTGCTCGAAACTTCGAAAGACATTTCAAGTTAAGTAAATAACAGATTGGCACGGATAAAGTGACTGAAATTGCTTGAATACAGGTAACTCGATTAATTCGAACGCGGCTTTATGTGACTGCGTTATTTGATAATTATTAGTAAATAGAAAATTATTGAAAAATATAGATAGAGGTATATAAAAAATATACGTGGAAAACATCGTCGGCAAAATTGAACGATTTGTACTATTACTATCACCATTAGGGGATTGTAATTGGGAACGTCCCCAGACCAAAAAAAAAACCCACCCTATAAAACGAGTTAACTCCCTCGGAGAGAGTGATCGAACGAAGACAGCGCGGAGGAAATAAAATTGTAATGAGAATGTAGCGAGTCACCCTTGGAGATTGCTTAAAATCAAAGGGTTGCCGATAGGGATGGCTGAGTTCGCGATAGGGGTGCCGGAGAATTAATTCGTCCCTTTTACGCAAGAAAATCGAGCAAACGGACGATCAAATTTTCTGTTACGTCTCGCAATTTTCACGCTCCGGTTTGCCATTCGTAACACGCTCTTCGCGATTGACCCTCGTCGATGGTCGAAACCAAAGGAAGTTCTCGAATGGAGCAGCTGAATTTAACGAAACTTCGCATATACCTTTCGAATAATACGAACTTTAAAAGGAACGCTCTTCTTACACTTTTTTCTTCTCTTGAAATTTGAAAAGAAGCATAGAAATTGTACAAATATTTCTATTGCAAGGTAAGATGATACATAAAATAAAGTTGTTACTTTATTAACACAATTTGATGCATATCCGTATTTCAATTTTGAATAGAACGTTTTAATATGATTTTTCCAGTATTATAAAACATTCTTTTAGTTGTAATACGAATAGTGGTTAATACGATTATAAAAAAAGATCGGATAAACGTGTAGAATAACAGAGCCACCGCCGATTTCAATGGCCTTGAAATATATTGTCAACGTGATCATTCTGATCCTATTGTACACCTATGGATGCGATGGATCGAAATGGATGCAGACAATATTTCTGTCATATGCTTTTCTTCGATGTTTCCGCTACAGATAATGGCCGCAACAACGGTCACCCCCTGTGTTGTAAGCATTTTCAGTTGGTTCGATCGTTGTTCCCCGAAAAATAAACGAACTCTTTTATCGAACGATTCATGAACGATGCGCGAGAGGATTCGTAAACTATGGCGGATGCTGCTTGTTATCTATATCTATTGCTCGTTAGCGTTTCTTCGCTACGTGTAATTGTCCGACGGAATAAAAGCGATCGTTTGTCAAGCAACGGGGTCACCGCAATATCGTTCCTCCGAGATATGCGAGTACAAGATGGATCGATGTGTTTGTCGTTAGCTTCCCTTCACTTCATCGATGTTTCTTATACTCGTGGACATTTCGGTATCATAATGATAAACGTGTTTTGAAAGAAATAATATTAAAGTATCGTATTTATTAAGAATTTCTGATTATTTGTAATAATTAGATATTTGTTATACTTTTGTCAAATTACGTATCTATAAAGATAAGTTTTGGCGTAATCGTTTCTTTTTACATTACATTCTGTTTCTTCGTTATCTTTTAACTTTCACTACGATTTTTCATACAATATTTGATGTTAATATTTTTATATATATCATATCGATTGATCGTGATTATCAGATACTTATTCCGGATATTAAACAACGATATTATATTTTATTTATTCGTTTCTTTAATTTCAACCTTTTTCAACCAAACAGACAAAGTTTTCCAATTGTATCGTTTGTATCAATGGCAGATACTTGGGCAGATACTGTGTCGTGGCCAGATACTTCCGTGATCAAACCTATTCATTTTATTTAACCACTCTACCTTCGAATACTTGTTCCATTTCGAATTAAAGCGAACTCAATTTACCTGAGACAATTCCTCCAGGTTGGTTCTTTCCCGACATCGTTTCCCCTCGCGAAAATAAAGCAAAGACATCATCGCGCCATTCACTTCGCTCGGTCGTTAGACGTTAGTCGTTAGGAAACGCCCGAGTCCATTCGGAATCAACGGATCGAGATCATTAAAACGAACCCTCCAAGTGTCAGCCGCACTGGCGTATATACTGTACGCTTCCGCGAGCTACCGTTTTCGCGCTCGACAACGTGACTTTAAATAATCGCGATGAAATTTCATATTTATACGAAGCCGCTAATTACGATTCGCGCCGCGTAAAAACGATCCCTCTCCTCATACCTGAAACAATTAATTACGTGTACGGCCTTGAATGAAGAGGGTAGGCGAGAATTTGCCCGTTTTTGCACTCGTTACTATGCGGTAACTCGCGAAAATATTTCAACGCTTGCAGAAACCGCTTATAAATATATTATACGCGTTATTATCGTAATTATATCAGCAAAGATTCTTAAACACTTATAGAAAAACGAAAGAAAATCCGATAAACCGTTGGAGAATTATTTAACTTCGTTTGGATTCAAAGGGAAAGCTTCGACTTACAGCTTCAGCGTTACAATGAAAATCTTGCCAATTATATTGCCTTGGCAACTAAGTGATTGCGGATTTTGTCAATATCACCTAATGATAAAACCCGCAATCACTTAGTTGCCAACACAATACATACGATAAACGTCAAACGTTTTCTTTCTTTATAATCAACCTGGCTTCGATTTGGATGAAACTCTGTACGCTTAAAGAACAGCCAGAAAGTATATACATATTCCTTTTCCAGCTAACTCGAGTGTAAGAGGTGGAGAATCATCCTCCAAAATTTGACACGTTAAGAACTAAGTCAGGATTGGTTACCGATAGAAAATAATTCCACAAAAATGAAATACTTTTTCAGAAGAATTTCGTCGATCATGTTCATTTGAAAAAGTACAGTGAGCCAATGTACGTTAAGTCGTTCCATTCTCTGTCCTTCCTTTCCTTCTCTCTGATTTCGCTTCCCTTTTTTTGCTTTCTCTTTTTTCTTTTTTTTTCTTTTTTTTTTATCTTGCCCTCCCTTCACCATATTTGTCGGCCGTCGAATTCCACGCCGCACCGGTGGAAACGAACGCAGAACAATATTTCTCGGCGGTGGCGCGTCGGCTGCCGATAAATACGGACTTCGCGCGTACAACGAAGAGCACCCTACCGGTTTTGCGGTATCTCGAACGGCTTAATGGCACTGTTAACTACCGTATTATTTAACGGGGATTTATACATTGCAGTCGGCCGATTAAAACGGCGGGCGGACCGGCATCGGGGCCTGGTCTACCGCGAAACGATATAGGAAGATGCGAACACCGCGGGGGATCGAGTGTATCCTTAATTCCCCGTGAAAGCCAGTGCTGATCGAAGCGGACGTTTCTAGTGTCCGTCGTTGCTCATATAAAAACAGAAAGTATTAGATTATACTGTATTACATCGTACATAGACTGTCATTTCAAATAACAGTTTCGATATATCAAAGTTTTCTATTGTATCAGGGAAACAATTGCAAAAATGATATTCCGAGATGTTTGAAGAAACAGCTTTAGTTTTAGTAAATCGTCAACGCTCTTAATTGTATACTTCTTTTAATCGAGAAATATTAGCCCGCTATATAGTTTGCAAAGCGACTATTAACAATCATCGAAAGAAAGTATCAAAGTGAGAATAAAATTGCGTAACCAGCACCGTTATCGTAATTTATATCTATCGTTTCACTTTCCCAGCGCAGAAAACCAAATCTTTATCTCCGTCAGCAACAAATCACCGATAGCGTCGTAACCAAAGACTCTAAATCTTCTCGGCCATTGGAATCGCAATTTCTTCAGCTACCTCTACATCAGCCATTAGAATTCCCGCAACACGTCAAATAGCAAATGGAAGGCTGTCAACCGAAAGCAAGGTAAATTTTCAGCCAAGTACCACGGAACATCGCGAGGAACGTTCGCGAGCGGAAACAATTCCGAGGTCGCGAGGTAACACCTCGGCTGGGTGTGCAAGGAAGTCTCGAAGGTGAGACGAAGACGTAGAAACAGACTCGGTGCGTCATCCACGTCACGATCGTTGCCAATGGGATCTCGGATCCAGCAGGTCGATGCTATCGAGTATTTGCATCTCTTGCCTTTCGCGGCGAATGCGAGAGGAAGCTCGCGTTCGTGAGCCGGTGCGACGAGAACGATGGGAAATCCGGTTGCTGGCATATAGGTATGCTCGCAGATGGCCGGGTGCGACGAAGACCGTGACAGTATATAGGTGAAAACGACGGTGCTGGCTACCAGAATGGGACAGAGAGCGAGTATACAGAGAATAGGAAGAGGAAGAGAGAGTAAGAGGCAAACGAGGGAAACGGAGCATGGTCGATGTGTCTAGCCTAGCCTGGTTGGCTGGCTGGCTGGCTGGTTGGTTGGCTGGTTCGGGTGGCTGGATGAACCAGGGACCGTCTAGGTTGCGTCTGCCCCCGCACAAACTCGGTATTATCTATACGTCTAGACACCCCTGCGCCACCGAGAGAAGACCATAGCGGTTTGGCGCTCCGCTTGTAATTTACAGCGCGCCCCGTCGTGTCTCTACATCTACGATCCCGCAAATTTCTCTCTTCGGTCGTGTCTCTTTACCTGTCTTTCTTTCTTCTCTTTTCTTTACATTTTCTCTCGCTTGACCTTTGCACTCTCCTAGCGTGCACCTGGATACGTCGATCCCATCGGATCGTACCGATAATCGCTCTTCGAGCAGATGGTAAAGCACTCGATCATATCGGGATCGTATCGGGCTGTTCAAGAAATTCGCAGTATTTTTAGTATAAATTTCTATCAAATAACGAAACGTTCGAATAAATACTACCTTGAAGAGAACTAACACGAAACATTCTTTGTACTCGCTAATATTTATTGTAATCTTTTGTTACAAACTTATTCGAAAGAGAAATTCGAGAAATTAAATAGTCTAGAAGCCCGTAAGATCTGTTCGAAGGAGTTCGTTATTAAAAGAAGCGAAACATTGTTCGAGAAAAAAACTTGTGAAGTTAAGAATCGATCGCTATACGTTCCATTCCATTTTCGCTGATAGTCTGATGATTCTAATTAAATCTTTTCCAATTCTCATTATCTAATTCTCCGCACAATCTCACGTACATATATGTACTTGCACTGTTTATGCGTATAAGCATCAATGACAGTCGAAAATCGATAACCATGTAAATTACAAGTTCTAAATCGTCCAGTCTAAAAGAAAAAGACGCGTGGAAAAATATTCGATTGATAGGAGATATGAAAGAACCATAAGAGTAACGTGTTATAAGGACTTGGAGCGATGGACACGCGAATCGCTACGGGAATTCCTCTCTCGGACTGCCGATGGAGCTCGCGTGCGCGATGCCGCCACTTCAGACGTCACCGGCGTACGAGTGATCGAGGGGATCACGGCCACGTGAAAAGGGAAGCAGCCGTCAATTGGTATACACGGTGTACACACGAGACGTGCGTGAAGAGAGTGCGAATATTGGTATCGCGATAACGAACGGGAAACCCTCGCGTGTCCGAAAGTACGAGCCACCCCAGCCAGTGCACGTTATCCACGGAACACGCGTGCATTATATCGACGATCTCTCGGTGATTAATGCCAGCTGTTAGTACCAGGAGGCTCCAGTCAATTGAATCTCATCGTTCGGCCGCATATAAGCCTCGCTCGGTTGCCTTTATCCGTCTCTCTCTCTCTCTCTCTCTCTCTCTCTCTTTCTCTCTCACTCACTCACACCCTCTCTGTAATACACGACCCAACTATCCCGGTTTTCGAAGAAGAGTTGCAACGTCGACGCGTAAATAATAAATCCTATGGAATCGCCTTACCGTGTCGAGAAGAAGAAAAGAGGAGAGGAGAGGAGGGGCGTTGTTCATTTCTCGAGGCTGCAGGTAACGGAAAGAATAAAGTTTTCCTGGTAGACCCGTGGATAGTAAAGTCCCTGGCAAGTCCGTGGCACGTTAAACTTTCCAGTTTCGAGAACGCAATTTTCCCAAGGGAATCAGTCCTCGCTAATGCAAGAGTGGTTATAGACGGAGAAAGAGAGGAAGGGATAGAGAGAAAACAGGTATAAAGGGGGACGATATTATGGGAGAGGGAAACTGTACGCGGGCGGGAATGGCGACGAGGAGTTTGAGGGTTGAACGAGCTGACGCTTTAAGCGATGTAAGTTACAGAAACTACGCTTCCGACCAGTCTCGGGCGCAGATTAGTCGTAATCTTGGCGCATTGCACTCTGCAGCCGTTTCCAACCCCCTTCCTACGCCCTTCCCCCCTTGTTGCTGTTGCTCGAGTCCTCACAACTACAAAGCTTTTCAAACCGTTACCTCGAACCAAGACGAACGTGTTAGACGCACCTAAATTCACGTACACCAGAGGTGTACATCGCGTTACCTCGACATTGCGACACACAGAACTCTCTCTACCTATTCGCCACTGTATCGCCGCTTTGATTATTTCCTGGAGGCTTAAGCCGCTACGTCTACGCCTTCCTTCGTACGGCTGCAGGTTACAACTGGCGCACCGAAGATTAAACACTTCTTGGTTTATGGCCTCGTAGCCGGTCCTTAGACTCGGTTTACCTTGGCTCAACGAGATTTCCCGCGGTACCTCGTTTCCTACCTTTTATATGGCTGTTACTGAAAATCAATAATTCGGTGATCGAGCCTCGATGCTAGAAAATACTCTGCTTTCACGATCTTCGCACGCTTACTTACTTACTTACTTACTTACTGTACTAAGTTAGCGATTGTTTTTGATAAGATGATTTTCTGGAAAATATGTCAAACTTTGTATGAAATATATCAAATTGTATATTGAAAATGGAGATGGAATTAGATAGAGACTATGGCAACGGATACCGTATCGAACAAACTACATCAAGATTCTACTTGGGTATAAGCGATTTCAATAACATACTGTTTATCTGTTCCACGTGAAAACTACGATTCTCTATCGTATCGTGTGTTATATATAAATTTTCTATTTCCTCGGAAATGACGGACGAATCGCAAGATAAAGGAGAAGATAGAACTGAGAAGAGCAGGCGAAGAAATCCGGTGAACTTCGACAGTATCTGGTAGAGACATGTAGAAAAACAAGTTAATTCTTCCATTTAGTCTCGGGTGATATATGATGTATTTTATTAATATCGAGTGATATGTGAATTTCAGTAAGGAAATTATGCTACGAGATAAGTTATCTCGGCGCAACTGGTCCAGAAAGTATGAACACCTGTCGGGTGAATTTTTTAAGAAGGTACCACAAACCAGCTGGAAGAAAAAGCGTAGTGCAGTATCGGCGATGCGCACCACACGAATTTTAATGTCCCCCGGTGTCACTGACCGTAGGTGCTGGCCGAAGAATGCAGAAAGGAGGGATTTCCGGCGGACACTTTCCAACACAAACCACCGGAAGATGCGATTAAGCGTTCACCAATTCTTCTGAAACCATCGCCGTCCATTCCCAGAACGGCATCCGGTATGGTAGGCTTACGATCATCTCGTCCAGAATATAATCTTGAGTTTACAGGTCACTGGTATATCTCGCCGAAACGAACGATCGAACCACCCATCGAACCTGGTGAATTTCGCGTCATGCAGCAAAGATTCATTTTTCTCGGTTAAGTGGAGAATTCGAGTAAATTATGAAATATATATTTTATACACCAGAGACTGTATACTATAAGAAAATGTATTAAAAAATAAATCGTTGTAGTCTCGTATGAACAATGTAGTAGTTGACATAGAAATAGATATGTAATTCTTCATTTTGATGCTCTTATAAAAATGTGATGACGGCTTTGTAGACAACATTCGATTCCAGTAAGAAAATGGATTTCATTTATTTCATTCTCCATATATTTACATTCCAAACCACTTTTGTTTGAGAGTCGGCGGTAACTTTTCCGTCAAGGATATGGGGTTTACTTCGACTGCCACTAATTCTTCGTCGGTCAACCAATCCAAGTATACAAGGTGCTACAAACAGCGATGTTGTATATTGATTTTCGTATATTTCAATTACATAATGTTATAAATGAAATTACCTTGTATTTTTTAAGAACTTGAAAAACTTGCTGAGAATTTATCACAGAATTATTGTCCTCGGTGGTGTCGCCATTCTCGCGCTTTAAAATTTTCGTTTCTTTTTCCGAGAACTCGTTCAATTTATCAATTACGTAAACCGTCGAGTCGTCGTGCATTATTATGATATTCTCGTTACGCGGATCAAAAATAATATTCGTTATAGGAAATGGCCGGGCTAACCACTGCTTGGGAAGTCGACTTTGTAAATTGTTCGAGAATTTGGTGTATTGTCTTTGTAATATGTTATACTCGATAATCTGAAATTAAACAATCAACGATTAATTATGGAAAATAATTGTTCATAAAATGTGCAGTTTTATAGCTTTTAATTTTACGCGTGGTACTGGAAGTTACAGTAATAATTTACTGCAAGTTTCATGGAAGGTAGAAGGTGCAGGCGATAGAAAGATTATACGTTTTTATAGCTGATCTAACTTTTAATAACTTATCGTTTTACGATACTAGACCATTTTAAACGAGAAACATTAAAAGTTTTAATATCTCGAGCTAAAGGAAAATCTTCGTTACATCTCGCGCTTTTTTCTTACCTTGTGATCGGAATATACGATAACTAAATTTAACGTGCCTTTCTGGATCGCCATGGCTGTTGGTGGACAACTGTATTTAGGTAACAACCATGCGACAGGTCCGTCGTTGTTTGTAGTGTCACTAACATTATATACAGCAACCCTACCCTGACGATCAGCACAAACGAAAAATTTACTATCGGGAGAAAAACATACGAGTCCAACGCTTATAATAGATTCCTTATTTGTGTAAAAAAAGCCAAGATGTCTCAGATGCTTCTTTTCCACTTTATATAACGTTATAATGCTATTTTTTTCGTCGTTATTTATTGTTACAAATAATTTTCCATTTGGACTAAATAACATTTTTTGTATTCTGGTTGCAGAAATGTCCGTATCATTTCTTGATAATTGTGCATCTCCCTCGATCACGTCAAAGTTGAAAACTCTGACATGATCATCGGTTGAATAAACAATTGTTTTGGCATCCTTGTTGATAGCACAAGAAAGGATGTGTTCGTCTCTTTTCGTTTTTAATTCCAGCAATTTTATAGGCTCCTCTTCTAACTGGTGAACCATTCCAGGACGTATTGATTCTGAAGATACTTTAGTAGATGATCCAAGCCTCCATAGCTCAAGAAAGTTTGTATATCGTAAAAGAATGCATCTAGATTTTCTACAAACTGTAGCGCATGGAAGCTGTAGTAATGGTGGATATTTAACCAAAATTTTTGGTGGATAACTAGACTGGGCTAGATATCCATCTACACCAGCTGAATATAATTTTCCATCAGCTTCTACTAAGGCTCTTACGTCATGAGCGTGTAACCTTCTTTCTATTCCTTTTACCCATTGTGGCCTACCACTTGATTTCATAGTTATTTTACAAAAGCTTCTCACTACAGGGTCAACACCGGCACAATATACAATGTTCATGTCGTGAGATAAAGTAACGGCTAATACATCAGCCGTATGACTTTCATGGGATTCTATTAGGGTACCCATGTGAGGATCCCAAAATGATAAATACCCACGTGAGTCTCCAGAAATGATGACGTTGTCATCCGTAACTGCTAAACACCAGATAATAGTTTCTTTCTTTGCTTCCTTTCTAGAAGTCGTCATTTTATGAATCGCATGACCAGATACGGCATTCCAAACTCTAATTGTGTCGACAGACCCTGTATAGATCATTTCTCCAGTGTTATCCCATTTAATACAAAGGATTCTTCCTTTCTGTTTATCAAATATCCTTTCGTATATCAATGAATGGGGAGTAACAGAAAATGTATTGATATATCCATCCTCTGTACCAACAGCTAAACATGTTTTTTTATGATTAACATCCATGCACCAGGCTGCTCCTCCAGTCACTGCAACTTCGCTTTTGATAGATAATGTCGTTAAATCATATTCTGTTATCATGCCATGAAGACCGGTTGAAAACAATCTTGGACCTATCCACAGAATATTTTCTATGGAATTTTCTGGATGACCAGGTATCGTACATTCCACAAAAGGTGCATTCCCAATATTCCAGACTTCAATCGAATTATCATTCCTGTAAAAATGTTATCGTGAATATTGTTACAATCACCTATGAAGTCTAAATAAGTGTAATTTGGGAAACTAACCTCGCAAGTGCTAGCTTTTTCGTCTTACATTCATAAGATAAACAAGTAACAGATCGGGGTTCAAGGTTATAAAACCTAATATTATGTATTTTACAAGTTGACATGATTTATTTGACTCTTTACTATTTATAGTAGTATTATTAAACTCTAATTATACAAACTATACTACACGTTAGAAAACATAACCACAATTGTCACACACGTGGATTCTAGAGCGACCTTTTCGTTATGTTGGTACTTATCGTTTGATACTATCAGCAGAGAAAAAATCTGTTTTTGAAAATTTTTGCGATATCCATTTCTCAGAACAGTTAAACTTTTCGATAAAAACATAGGCATAAGATAAGTGAAAAAAAGATATATATTTCTTTTTCATAGTTATAGTTTCATACATTACAGAAATTAATTACTAAAATACTCTAGAACTTTATTACTTTCTTCATTCGTTATGAAGACTGGCTTATACTGAAAACCATATTTAGTATATTCTTTGATTTCTATACAACAGATAATATTAAAGTTTTTCTCCAACTTTCATGTGTATAGAAAATAATATCACATCTTTACACAATGGAATTTAAACTTCTTTATAAAGAAATAGGTAGATCATCGTTCGTTTAATGACATGAAAGGATTTTGTTATAATAGATCATGTCACATTCGTGAGATTCACATTACGCAATATTCTTCGTAGAAATGTAACACATATCTCATATAACAGTAAACAATACAGCGATAAACGTGTCACGCAAGCGCTCAGTCTACTAGAATGTTCCCCCTCCACATTTAACTTACTTCATATCAGTTGCTCGTATGATTAAATTAGTTGCATGCTATACTTGTGTGAGATCGGTTAAAGGTTGACAAGTGGAACGCATTACATGGTAGTGTTGGTAAAAACCATAGTGCATAAACGATCAAAATCGACAGCATAATCTGGTTAAACCAATCATCATTTTAAGCGGTGTCAATCGTTTCCTCGTTTAAGGATCTTAAACGTTTTCTGAAAAAGGTAAATAAATTCGGCTCGTATTCGGCGCACGAATGTTGTTATCGATTGTCACTATTCCCAGAAAGTGCGCATGACGCATTAGATTGACGTGTAATATCAGCAATTTGCTTCTCAGGTTAATATTATAATACATATTCTTCGTGAATTTTTGTTGTAAAAATGTTTTTAAAATGAACAAATTCTGGTAAACTTCAACGTTTCATTGTACCAGGTGCTAATATAGGAAAACGTTAAAGTATCGATATATCGCTGCTGTGTTTCGTAATATTATGTTTATTTGTTTCACTACCGGAACAAAATCATTTGATCTTGATATTTTCGAATATATCGTTTCTAATAGTACGCTTTACATCAAAATTTAAAGTATATTAAAAATTTATGTTATTCATTTGCCATAATACCTGTAAGATAGCTTATCGTGTGCAACGTTACCAATTTCCGTTTTCTTTTTTTATCTTTGGCGTTTCTTGAAAGACACGTTGTATATGTATGTATTACTTACGTTTTTAACGAAAATATATTTTTTAACAGCACATTGGATAGTGACATTATACATATAACATTATTATATATACATGTAACGTAAACGTATAACAATAATAACTATTAACTGATGTTGGTGAATTTTATTTGCAGCTGATCTTAATGCGTTGGGAAAATTAATAAAAATTAATTATGCTCATATTTATAGTATTTAAATACTTGTTATATGTAGACGAATGTGAATCTCTAGATGCAAAACGATCTTGTTAGGATTACCCTGTTAATAAACATCCATAAGGCTAAACAGTGTATCATAAGGAATACTTATAAATGTGAGCAATTTATATCCTGTAATGTTTAAGCTTATTTCAGCTATATCTGATATACTGATATCTGATATTCTCTTCATACATACTGTGATGAATCAGTTTTATATAAAATAATTGCATTTAAGATATAAAAAAATTCTTTGGCAATTTTTATAAATTTTGTCAACATAACACATTATGTTATATTAGAATTATTTAAATCTTCTATGTTATTTGGAGATTTATAGGTAATTATTAATTTGAGACTTTTACTTTTATTTATTAATTTCTTATTACTATTGTGTTTTTTAAGAATAAATGTACATATTTGGAACTGCAATCTTATAATATAACTTTAGTTGATTAACGTTTTGTTTTTACATAATTTGGTACAGATACTTCTAACATGGTAGTACTTTATATACTAAATGCTTTGAGAAATTAATAAAATATTTTGGAACATATTGAAAAGCAAATGTTCTTAGTAATTTTGTGACTAACTCTATTTTAAGGTTGTTGGTACATTCGTGCGCTGGTATTCCATTGATGTTCTGTTATCACAACAATGTCTCATGATAATAATAGATTCTTTTTCAGTTAAAACAAAAACCAAAAGATGGCAACTTGGCAGAATACACCAGGTGCAGGATTTTATGCAGGGCATCAAGGTTCTGATCTCCTTTCTAAATTATACATATTTTTTATTATGATTCATTACATCTTCAATATGCAACAAAGTAGTTAGTAAACCACAAGCACCATGTTGCTTATTTCAAATGGGTATCACTATTGAATATTACCTATTAAACTGTATAATCATTAATTATAATTTATGGCTATTAGCTAGTATTAAAAAAGTAATAGCGTTTTTATATATGGGTAGAAGTTAAAGAAGAGCTAATATAATTTAAACATGTTGCGTGATTCCCTCAGAAAAAAAAATGACAAATTGAAGGGAAGACAATATATTTAAAGAAAATCATACATCAACATTTAGTGGCTGTTAATGGAGCACAAAATCTCACAAAGAATGATGCTTAACTCAGAATGAAGATTCTACCGCGTTGTAATATTTTATTTCTTTTAAATTTGCTTGTGCAGGTTATCCTCCCCAAAATCCTGGTTATCCGTCTCAAGAAGGGTACCCTCCTGGATATCCACCTCCTTACGGAGGAAATCCACCACCACCAGGTCTGTTTAATATCATTACTTTTTTTTATACTAATATCCTAACTTTTTTTCTAACTTTTTCTAATAATAATTTTCTAACTTTTCTAATAATGATTAATATTTATGATATTTTATTTGTTTTTAGGTCCTGGTTTTATTCCTCCAGGGGCACCTCCTTACGGACAAATTCCACCAGGTGGTCCAGTATTTGGTACAGCTCCACAATCAGGCATGTACGGATCAAATTATGAGGAATCTATGCACTCTGATGGCATCAAAGGACTTGAGTTTAGTGATAAAACCATTAGAAATGGATTCATCAGGTGTGTATTATCGCCGAAGGTTTATAATATCTTCCAATATTTGTTTTAATAATTTTGACTTTTATCTGCTTTCAGGAAGGTGTACAGTATACTAATGATTCAGCTGCTGATTACAGTATCGATGATTGTGCTCTTCCTTTTCCATGAACCTACTAGAAAATATGTTCGATCTCATCAAGAGCTATTTTGGATCTCCTTTGTAGCAACTCTTGTCCTGATTATATGTATGGCTTGTTGTACTAGTGTGAGACGAAAAGCCCCTATGAATTATGTGTTTTTGTTGCTATTTACAATAGCAGAAAGTTTTCTGTTAGCTACCGCTGCTTCTACATACAACTCTAAAGAGGTATGATCCTAAAGATAGTAGTTTACGATTTCTTAATTTATTAGTTAAGAATTTAATAATTATACTCATTGCTAATAATAAATAAAAAATAAAGCACTACATTTTATTAAATACTTTAGGTACTATTGGCGATTGGAATTACTGCGGCTGTTTGTTTTGCATTAACATTATTCGCATTCCAAACGAAATTTGACTTCACTGCTCTTAACACCATTTTGTTTGTTGCATTGATCATTTTCGTACTCTTTGGAATAATCGCAACAATATGGCGTGGACCAGTTATGACTTTAGTATATGCGTCAATTGGGGCCCTTCTTTTCTCTATTTATTTGATCTATGATACACAAATGATGATTGGTGGTAATCACAAGTATTCGATTTCTGCGGAAGAGTATATTTTTGCAGCACTAAGCCTTTATATAGATATCATCAATATCTTCATATACATTTTGACAATTATTGGCGCCTCGCGAGATTAAATATTGTAAAACACATTCTTTTGTCGCTGGATTAGTTTTTAATGCAAAATGCTTTTACTTACCATTGTTCTATTCTGACTCTCTCCCATAGAGAGTATGTCACAGAAAAGCAATGAAAGGCATTGAAGAGTATTGGCAGAGAAGTATGAATTTCTATAAGATAATAGCGTAATAGCTTTTACATAATTTTCAAAGTATATCAAATACAGAGATTATAGAGGAACAAATTTATTTTAAAATTCAAACTTATAAGTGAAATAATTCCTATTTTCACTGAGACAGGTGAGCCGATCGTTATATGTATAATGAAAAGCATAAAGTTCACAAAAAATGCAAATGCTCTGTTGACACAACTAATCATGGTGTTTTATTTCATCTTTTTCTATTAAAAAAGTGTATTTGTTTTCATTGAACTTATTTTAAAAAAGGTATAGTTTATTTTGTAAAAAGAACTTTTTTTATTATATTAAGAAATAAATACCGTATGTCCAGCAAATGCGTTTTAACGATGTTAATATCTGTATTAGAGGTAGTATTATAACACGTAGATATTGATATCATTATTCCAATTATCCTAATAATGTATACATACTTTTACTCGTTATGTGTGTCTTAGAAAATAGGTGTTATAAGTTATATTATTTCAACATATTTGCATAATAAAATAAAATTTTGGAAGTATTCAATAATATTCTTATCTCTTATTGTATAAATTTATTTTGCTTTCTGCACTGATATATAAAACGTTCATCTCAAATCTACAAGCAAAAGAAATAATCTTATAAATTTTTTAATTTGGTAAAATCCGAAGTAATTATACGTAGTAGCAGTAACGAAGTAAGTATATAGCTATTCTCATTAAAGAAAAGTTATATTTATTAGTTATATTCCATTATTACACTACGAATATTTATGTAAATTCATATTTATATGTAAACAACCACAGAGGAAATGAAAGTGTTCACGCCCGTAGTTCTAGTTGTTCCGGGGATAGTGTTACACCATGCGAACAAGTGTTGAAGGTGACGCACGCTAGCATATACAAAAACTTATAAAATTAGAGATCTCTGGCTTGTTTGGCTCCACGCTAGCGTATACAAGAATCTATGTATTAAAGTTTAAAGCACAGACGAGTATACAGCATAGATCTTGCATCTTATGGGATCCCATGACCCCATGTTCTGAAATATCGATCGTGTAAAAATAATTTCCGTCTAAGAACGGATCAGCGCAATATGTAAATGCTACAGAAAAGCAATTAAAATATTGCTCCTGTTTATTCATCTTATTTGTTGTACTCCATGATACATTTATTGTCAGGTATGGGGCATATTTAAATAATTTTATAATCGCGTTATATAAGACTTGGTATTTCTCCGACCGCGTTATACAGAGTGTTCGACTACAGGTGTAACAAATTTGAGAGGTGATTTTTGAAGCTAAAATAAGATGAAAATCAGAAATACAAAAATTGAGTTTTCTGCTTTGTATTTTAATTATTGTAAATTAAAAATTGTGCGCGAGCAAACCTCCTTACATGAGCGAAAGTAAATCAGCAACTTCCCTCGTACAGGTCGTAGAAAAAGAAGATAATTACATTCGAAGACATAAATCATTCTGTTACATTAAGTGAAATTGTGTAACAAGCGAATTATAAATTTTCTTAAAATGTGTTAAATCAGAATCATGTAAAAACAGAACTGTATGTATATGTATTTTAAATTATATTGTATAGTACTACATTACTGTAATAATAACTTTATTTTATTGTTGTAGTAATTATCACTGTGTTATTTTTAATCGAACAGTACCACTGACGATTATATCTTCAATATTCAACTCATTATATTAATATTAATACCAATACGTACGAATCTACGCAATTTCTCGATTACAAGATAACAATACCCGTTACTATCTATGTCCTAACTTTCACATCATCGAATAGTGTCAAAGCAATCAGAGCATAGACGATGTACAATTTCTGAAAACTTTGTCACCTCAGTTCGTATTGAAACTTGATCGGTGACACTTTATCTATTGCAATCATTTAAAGAAACTTTCAATCATTCCGCTATGTTTAAATTTATTCATTTATATTTTTTTATAATCCTTCCGGTTGTTATAAGCGCTGCAAAAAAAGAACATAACATTTCTTCAGGTAATTTATTGATTTTTCTTCTCAATACATATTCACCTGTAATATTTATGTTATACGTGATTAAAAAATTTCAATATAATTGATCTCAAAAAAACTTATCTACAGTATTATTTACATTAATTTTCTAATTACTTACATATTAGTACAATCGCTTATTAATAACTAGTATTTATATAAGTACAATCACTAATTAATAATATTCAGACTCTATTCAAGACATAATAATTTTTTACAATTAGATCAAACGACAAACTTTTTGGAGAAGTTAGAAGAATTAGTTTACTAGGTGACGCGTAAAAAATTGGTTTAAAAATTGCAATTGGTCGGAATCGTAAAGAAAATAGTAAAGGCCGCCTTTTACAACCTTTTTATTTGATCCTACGATCTTTACTACTATCTAACTACTATTTAAAGATTTTTATATTCTCAGATGCCTTGTTTGCACGTCAACTGATTTCGATGAAATTTTCAATATGTGTACGGCAAAGCATTAGCAAAGAAAATCGTAAATTTTTCTTTCCGAATGACCCCTCCATCACTACATTGCCATATTTTAGCCATATTGAGGCTCGACAGTTTAACGAAATACCCTATGTTATTTGAAAATATTTTGACACTAATGTCCCTAATAATAAAATAAAATAAACAAAATAAGTAATTTTTTGTAATAAAATCTAATATAATTACGTAATAAGTGACATACATTAATTAATGAAAATCATAGAAACAATGTCAATTTACAGATATAATTGAAAGATTAAGAAAAAAGTCAACTGATGAAGAACACGGAGGAATTATTGCTATGAAAAGACAACTGTTTCAGTGAGTATAGCACTAGAAAATTCAATAAAAATTCTTATAATAAAAACGGACAAATTTCTATTATGTTATCCAAATTAATGTAATTATTATTAAATAATCGTTGTTAAAGATAAAAAAGATATTTTTAACCAAAACTGAAATGATATAAAATTAATGTGCAATATATACAATTAAATGTGTTTAGAGATATTTTTACAGAACATCAGAAAGATGACAAATTGCAATTTGGCTATGTTTGCGAAAACCCAGTTCAATGGGAACAAAGATTCGAAGAAAAAGATCTTCCGAATAATCGACATCGTGGAAAGGTACAGCAAAAATATTAAATTTAAGCTACTCTTAGTAAAAAGACACGAACTCAATGATTATTATAATTTAATTACATTATAATTGGCAATCTATGGTATTATTTTATTTTAATATAAAATAATATTTGTGCAGGTCAAGTGGGCAAATATAGATGGCAGCTATGGTGAGCACTACTGGGACTTAAATCATAAGTAATCTTTATACAGAGAGTAACGAAACGTATAAACTAATCATCGTTACAGCTCTGTAAATCCATTCTATAAATGTTAATTGGGACATAACTTATGTATATTTACAATCATGTATGTGACAAAATAAGCATCATATTTACTTCTCCATATGTGCCTTATATTTCAATTAAAATTTTATACAAGTTATTCCTCCTATATAAACAAAATCAAAGTCGTTGATTTATGATCAATCAAACTTTATTGATTCTTTGAAAATCTTATAAAATGACGAAAAAATATTATCTACTCGCTATTATTTCTCTAATTATTGAAAATGCGTAGAAGATCGTAACTTCATCGTAATACGGTGCGATCAAAAAGGCAACCTTATTTCAAAGAATCTTGCAATAGGTATCAAAAGCACTTTACTCTGGCAGATAACGAAGCATTCTTCTTTGAAATTAATTTTATTAAACCTTTAACTTTAACACCTTTAAACTTAAATACGTAGGGTTTTGTATATGCTAGTGTTCAACCAAACAGATCCTTCATTTTATAGGTTCTTGTATATGCTAGCGTGAATCACCTTTCAGTATTGCCTGCATGGCGCAGCACTAGTCCAGAAACAACCAGAACCATAAATATAAACGCTCTTATTTCCTCTCTGGCTGAATCAATTCTACACGAATAGCATCATTTTTTGTGCGAGATTATCCAAAACTGAATTACACTGATCTAGTTGAGCGTTTATAGCTTTGGATTATAAAATTAGAAAACATACGTTTAAATTAATAAAGCTACGCATTCTGTATATAGCAATATATGTAAAAAGGAATTATGTATATAAAATACTTGATAAAGTAAACTTTCTTATCATATATATTTCTACAATATTATTTCCCAACGTCATTGTAATTTTCTTCATCTTCTTCAGTTTCTTACCTTTTCCCCACGCATTTTTAACGCAATTTTAGCACTACCATTACTATTATGAATATTTATATATATTATATGATTATATATGAATACATATAATAATTAATAAATGCTAAAATTAGCAAAATCGTAATTGGGAATGAATAATTTTGCTTTTTATTGTATAAGCGCTGCATGTATTAATGCAAATCGCATACTTATAAAATATAAAATCATGTTTTCCATTGCATATTAGTAATATGTAAATGTAGTCTATTGTTAAACCATATCATAACAATATCTTCTTATATATATACAAATATATATATCTTATAGAAAACTACAAAACTCTATATGGAATATTTAATAAAATAGATTATAATTTTAATAATTTATAATAATTTCATAAACGATATTTAAAGTCTACTTCGCATCCCACCAGCAGCAGTAATAGTTTCGCCAGTAATGTATGAGGCATCATCGCTTGCCAAAAATGCAGCAACATTTGCTATATCGTCTGGTTCACCAAATCTTTGGATTGGTATTGTTGATAACACAGCTTCTCCTGCCTCACCTTCATAAAGCTGTGTAATATTATTGTACAATATTACTATATATTATTAGCGATATAGTAAGATAGCAACAAAAGAATATAAAAATTTATACCACTCGTGAAAATTTAGTCTTTATAATACCAGGTGCTATGCAATTGACACGAATTCCTTCATGTGCAAGAGTAGCAGCAGCCACTTGATTTATTCCTAACAATGCAGTTTTACTAACACCATATGCACCTAGTAACTGCAATATTTTTTAATATAAGAATTACATAAACATATTATATATTAAATAAGATAAGATACATGATTTTTTAAATATAATTACACTAAATGGTGTATATGCTGCTATTGAAGATATAAGAATTATCGATGCAGATTTACTCTTTCTTAAAAGTGGTAAGGCTTCTTGCAATAAAAAAAATGTACTCTTAACATTAGTATCAAAAATTTTATCCCATACTTCCTCTGAAGTTTCAAAAAATGTAGATTGTGTTGGATTTGAGGCAGCATTTGATACAAGAATATCTAAGCTACCAAATTCTTGTTCGGTCTAAAATATTATTGATAAATTATATTCTTGTGTCTACTTCAAAATCTTCATATTTACGAACTAAACTAAATAACAAATTTACTTTCTTAACAAGATTTTTTCTGTCTTCACTTTTTCCCACATGACATACGGTACCACAAACATTTAAACCTTCAGATTTAAGTTGTTCTACAGCCTTTTTTACATTTGATTCTTTGCGGCTGCTAATCATTACCTTAGCACCTTCTTCAGCTAAACGTTTTACTATTGCAAAACCAATACTACAACAAATTATATTTTATAAATTAGAATATATAATTTATGTCAAAAGATTGGGATTCCAAAATGACAGTAAATGTTATCAAACCCTTCTGTTGATGCTGTAACAATAGCTACTTTTCCTTCTAGTCGTTTACATTTCATTTTTGAAAAATTTCGATTAACTTGCTGTATGGTTTGACTTATTGGAGAACGCAACATAATTTTAGACATAAAACTTTAAACGAATTTTACAAAAATGATACTTTGACCTGTTGTTGATTACGTTGAAAGTTATCACGTTCATGATCCTGTTTTTCCCTGGATAGTGCTGCACCATGCGGTCAAATACTAAAGATGGCACATACTAGCATATACAAGAACCTATCAAATTTGGTATCTACCCCGTTCAGTTGCATGCTAGCATATACAAGAACCTATGTATTTCAATTTAAAGTTAGGAATCTGTCTTGTTTGGTTGGACACTGGCATAGACAAGAACTTATTGAATTCCACGCTACAAGAACTTATTTAATTGTTTCTATAAACAGTATATTGGTTCTATAAAAAGGTTCATATCTACTTTTCTATCCGAGATAGATAAGTATAAGAATAACAAAATCGTGCAATAATTAAACTAATTGTAAGTTGCCTAAGAAAGAGAAATTAATTGTTTACCGCTTGTATATCGTTGGAATTCAAAAGGACGCTGTTTCAGGTACTGTGATTAAACTGAATTAAATGTCTTATTAGGCAAGCAAAAGAGTATTCGCTTTCAACATATTATGGAACAACAGAATTAAAAGAAATTGAAGATAGCCCAAAGCATAGGCTTACGAATAGCGAGGAGATACAGAATCTTCACACCCACCAACGTAAGGCACGTAGAGGCAGGGCTGACGAATTCGTCGGATAGACTAAACATGCTAGCACAAAAGTATGTTCTAAAACTACGATCGAACAAGAGTTGCACGATAAGAGACGTGATCCAGAACTTCACTAGCCAAGAGCAATTGATCTTGGTAGAAAATTAGAGCACAGAGCATAATCAGAGTGACGCAAGCGTGGAAAAACATGGAGAGATATGAGAGAATGATATACATATAAGGAAAATCTATGGGATAATTCATATATATGATATATTAACTCAGAAAAAATCGGAGAAACTTGATAAATACAGGGGAGGGATACTTGAGAAAGAAAATCATGATAGATGACAGTTACAACACAAAGGATATAACCTAGCAAACACGAAGATGGTACCCCGCTGGCGGTAGCCACCCACATGCTATATTTTTATTTTTGTTCTTTTTTTTTTTATCACATAGATATAATCTACCAAATGTCCTTCTGGACAAATTGTAAAGTAAAAAAAAATTAAGTTCTAAAAACAAAAAAAAAAAAGAGATGACAGTTACGCAGAGAAATATACACGGACAGATCTAGCATGGATCAAGGAATTGCGAATGGAGCTAACTTCGGTATAAAGCAAGAAGATGAACGGAGAGAAGATAGTATCATCAATCGTCACTGTGGAAACATTAGCGATACGCAAAGCAATTGAATATTCGGTAAAAGAGTTCCCTGAGTCATGATACTAACAGAGCAATAACATAACATAACTCAGCAAGCGTTCTGTCGGTAACAGGAGCGACAGAAGCCTAAAACTCTTAGGCAACGAAGTAAGAAACAGTCCATAGATTAAAAACATTGCAGAGCGATTGTCACTGAGAAATTACAGAAGAGAGACATCAGGTTGACGTGGGTGTTCGCAAACAAAGATATAGCGGGGAACGAAAGAGGAGATACACGAGCAAAGGAAGTAACGCGGAGTATCAACACCAGAAGGAAGATATAAAAATTTCAATTTCAAACGTCTACAGGGAAATGAAAGAGAAAGTAAATTTCCGCGGCACGTTTCTGAAAAACTTTAGCTTTTCTTGGTCATCGACCGTCAACATTAGCGATCTTTCGTTGCTTATGTAGCATCCAACGGTAAAAATCCTCGTCGAAAGGGAATGGTCATTTGAAGTGCTTGAACGTGGCGAATTTGTTACGGTATGCTTCCTGAACGTAGGGTCTCTTATTATTCCTGTATTTTGATACATTTCACGAGCTAATTTCTTGCTGCTTTGTAAATATCAAGCTACGTTCTCACTAAATATAAGTATAGATGTAAACAAATGGTAACTAAATACAATTTAAGAGTAATTAGAATTTTGACATCTTTTTTAAAAAAGAAAAAAGGACAGTTGGTTACGACTCGTGACTCCTTTGAGACCTTTTGAAAAGAGATGCGCTCAAAGGAAATATGACCTTGAAGATCACGTTTAACATCAATTTTGCATTAATTTTACTTTAAAAATATCCACCGATCCAGCTTAGGATCAGATTACGCTAGTTTTTACACTTATTTTTTATACACTCTGTACTATTAGCATGCTTGCATTCGAATCAATAAATATTTATCAAACATAAACTATTCGAGTATGCTCATGTATGATTATGTGTGCAAGAAGAACATGATCTCAGTGGAGTTTGGATCCAGAAAATATCTGTGCAATATCTTAAACATTAGGCGCCTGAAGGGCGTATAATCGCGTTAAATTTATATGCAGCAAAATAATATGTAAATATTTTGCTAAAAAACAAAATTCAATCCGACAAGCGATTCTTTCCAGATTTTACGTGGAAAACTAATCGTGTCAAATACTCGTTTATTACCGAGGAAGCTGCTATTTTATATCCCAAAACAAAACTATAAGACACTTATGTTTTACTGACTATAGTAATATTACCGAGCTTTTCGTTAAATTATTCGTTATTATCACATAGACTCAACGACGTCGAGATCGATTTTGCTATCCGTTGAGGTTATTTGTTGAGGTTATTAGATGTGTGAAGAAAGGAACGCGTGGATAAATCGTAAGGTAGAAAATATATTTTAATACAGAATTGTAAATACAAGTCGGAATATAGTTTGAGCTGGTCCAGATCCGCACGATAGCAGTGTTTCCCTATGACTGGACTGGTTTATGGTCTGCTTTCGTCTTAGTCTTTTGTCTATACGCGGTCGATGGCTTCGGTGTTTGAGAAAACTAAAAAAGCCGGATGTAGATTTTTCTTAGAAGTGATGACCACTTCAACAATATTAAAAAAGTTTCATTGCGTATTCATACGATAATGAGATGAGCTGCGAGAACATATGTAGCGATGATATTCTGAACATCATAAATTACACAAAATGTTATTTGTTGTTGGTGTAATAAAAAAAAAAAAGTAGATATTTTGAAATTAAAATAAAAATCCATAATTTTTAAGTATATACATTTTGAACAACCTATTTCTATGTGTAACCGTCCGTATATCTTACTTTCTAAGTATTCATAAATTTTGCCTATAATTGTGCTCCCATACCAGCGTATGGACTAATATTAGTATTAATATTACCGGCCACGGTCACTGAAAGTTTGGTCACTATAACAAATTTGCATATTCCATCGAAAATCGTAAAATTAAACACCTGCTAAACTGTGTAATTGAGAGATTTGTATTTTAAATGTCTATATTAAGTTAAGTATTTGTGTTTATATTTTAAGTTGTGTTAATAGTTTTATCGTCGAATGTAATCGTATGAATGGGTTGAACGTAGTAGAACGAAATTGTGTAGAAAAGCCGAATAACCAACGTGATGTTTCGTCAACTCGCTTTTTAGTTTATAGACATAGGACGCATTTCTTATTCTCATATCTTATCATATATACATCATATACTATGCATGTAACAGGGATATGTAATCATATTTGAATATCGTGTTTGCATAAATATATGCTAAAAGAATACCTTTCTCGTGTTTATCTACCCGTGTCTATACATATTTATATATTATCAAGAGTGGGGTAGTTATAGAAATAGGTAGCTAGATCCTGAATTGCTTATTATCACCTATCACTTATCATCGTGGAGTGATACGTTCGCGAAGATAAAACTCTGTGAAACTTGTACGCGGGAAACGCTTGCGTAGAAACAGAACACCAAAGTGGATTATTATCTCGAAGGAATATTGAATTGTAAGCAGCAAAATTCAAGTACCTACTCTACTTTTCGACAAGCAAATTAAGGATCGTGTCTCGGAAGTGCAATATAATAATATAAATATACGAGCATAAGCACGAGCATTGAGATTCAGAATTTTCTGTGTAGCAAAGTAAATATGAGGCGACAAATTTTCGCTAACATTCTCTCGAAACGTGAATAAGTTTATTAAAAAATTTATTCGGTTCGAGCCTTTCATGTCTAGAAAAATTTATAATTGAATTAGCGTTACGATGCGTGTAAACTTTATCTTCATTGAAATCTTGTATCCTGAAGTTTTAGACGTTTCCATATTTTATAAGTTTTAATATTTTACAAAATTTTAGAAATTTACAAGTATACTATATCAATTAATACTCGATTAATTGGGATCGAGTAGTGAATAAACGAAGTAATATTAGGCAGAACAAACATTAATTTAATAATTTAAAAGCGGACGGCTTAAATTTGTCGATTGGCTTGATTGGTAGAATTTTAAACTCGATATTATTTGTTATACCGACTTTCGAAAGGAAGAAACATATCTATGTTCGATTGTATATTTTTTTTTTTTTTTTTTGTAACTTTCTATATCGGATACGAAACACTTGAGAAACCAATTTTCAAACACGTAAGTTCTAACCCATGCCTGTTTATTGGCCCGTTAATATTAGTTTATTGGCATTTCATAGCACGAGAATCCGTTGATAAGCACTGATTTCATCGTGTAATCATCTCATATATATTGCTGCAAAACGGTAAAGCAATCCTATTTTTGAAAATTTCAAATCCTGAAGTTGATCTTTCACTTTCGAAATGTAGGCGCGTGTTAACATTTTATTTCAAAATAACTCGAATTATAACAGTAAGTAACCATTTTCTTCGATGATTTATCTTCAAATTTTCAGAAGTTCTCCTAGCAGCTTTCCGGGCTGTTTCTACGTCGATTATGCGATAGGAGTAAAAATATCAGAGTCATGATTATTCTCCCAGAAGAAAGCAGCTTTCAATTTGTCCTCATACTTTGTTATCGTTCTATCGTAAACACAAAGTGTAAAGTTATTCAGGTCTGTTACGTCTATTATTCTGTGTTGAGATTGATTGATAGAGAAACGAGTGGAGGTATAAGTACAGGTATAGTGTATGCTGATCCAGATCCTCGCTTTTGCGGTATTACAATACAATAGAAAGAAGATACGATAGGGAGTACGTTCATATATTTATAGCAAAGGACATTATCAAAAAGTTAAGCTTGGCGTGTAGTTCTAACTGAAAGCTATAAGAAACAGCAATAGAAATCTACTTATAGCTCTTTTGTTTCTAGACCTTGTAATCCAAAACAAAATTTATATTCAAAGGCACAATAATATGGGCCTCTCGTTATTTTGAATTTTTTTTTTCACTAAATTCTATTCTCTTCGTAACAGCGATTTCCAGGTCACGGATATACAAAAGAAAAGGTGCTGAGTTTTCCTTTAAGTAATTACTTCAACATTCTGTATGGTCCAGTATAACGTGGATTGAATTTATCGGTGAAAGGTCCCGTCATAAGTCTGTACTGTGCATTGCTGGAAAAATGATTAACTGGACGAGAGGTCAGGGATAAACAGATATTGTTTTGTATCGTTCACCCTCAAGTGTTGCATTGTGTTAGTTTGTTTGTATATGTAACACTTTCGGCAAATACGCATGCTTATCTTTATGATTGCGTTGTGTCTATACGAAACAGTTAATCAGACCTGCGTTTCATACGTTAGTCATTTTTCCAACAATGCACAGTACAGTTGAATAATCTCGGTTTCCGCTTAATGTGTCGTTAGATTTCAAATGAAGCTGGTGTTTTTGTTTGTTAATATCGGTAATGCTGTTAAAGTACTAATTCAATAAGGGGACAGCGATGTCTTCCATTACAGAAGAGCTCGGAAGCATGTTCGTGATTTTATTGCAAATGATATTCATAGCATTTCTTTTGCGAAACTTAACGATCTGTTCTATCGATAATGTTTCGCAAAAAAGTGATTTAAAGCACTGCATAAAACGGTTATATGAACCAATGGCGCAAGTGTATGACGTAGATATAAAAAAAAAACTCGTATATCGCTACGATAAGCGTTTAACTAAACTGACTTAGCATATGTATCGAAGTTATAAATCAATAAATCTGTTTAAAATGCATTTTTATTATTGTTATCTCAAAACGGGTATTACTTTCTTGGACGACCCTTAAATTCGCAGGACCGTTTTGGCATCGCTCGATTGTTACGCACGTGATAAGATTTAAAAAGGAAATGGCATAATGAAAGTCAACTACCGGCGCCGGAGATATTGTAGAAACTACAATTCTACGTCTATTTGACTTCTTAGATGTTGCAGGCGACCAAGTTGCTATGTCAAGTTACATCGTCCTAATCCGTGAGTTTAGATGCCGTAATCTCGCAAAAGCCGGCAGTGTCTTCGCGTATCACACCGATGTAAGGCATAAAAATCGTTCAAAGATCGAGCGTGCGAGAATTAACGAGTAATGAATCCCTCCTTGCGAGAATCCCCGTAAATCAGGTTGCGTTACATCTTTAATAATTTTTTACTTGAATTGATTCTCGACTACAAACAATTTACTCACCACTACCTAGTGCTTGAAGGCACGAATTTATACAACCAGTTCTCCGTTCGTTGCGTTAGTAACAATTACACAAGTAACAATTGAGAATATTCCTGTTAGCTGTCCGACTAGCCGCGAGATATTCTATTTACCGAAAACCTATACATAAATTTATAAAACTGTTACATCGGTTAGTATCTGGTCCGTGTGTTGTTGGAAAATGGATTGTTACATTTTTTTAAACCAAAGGGCATTCGCAAAAGTTCGTAGTGCGCTCACGGAGTGGTAAAAACCGTATTGGATCTTCCCTTTGCATCTACTTCAATTCGATGGAAACCACTAACGAAATCAAAAATGGGAAAGTATTTCAATAATTGCCTTTCCTCTCTTTTCAGCAGATTGGTGACAAAGGCAAAGGCTGTGACTTTTTTTTAATTTTTGACGACCAACGGGATAACAAAATATGGACAAATTGGATTATATGCCGATCATCACACCTAATTATTCATACGTCTTTAACTTCGAGAAAAGCTTCGCTTATTCGGATACTGTTACACGGATTACGAACCACTATCCGTATTGTTTTTGCTACTGTCTTTTTTATATTATCCTAGTTTTTACCGGAAAATATTACATGTCCAGTAAATCAAAGTTCGAGCTGAGAGGAATGCTCGTTTTGTGGAATACATCGCTTGCGGTGTTCTCTATTTTTGGATTCCTCCGGATGGGATCAGAATTATATCACGTATTACGTCATTATGGATTTCAACATAGCGTCTGTGTCAGGTAGGAAATTTCACATTTATATCTTATTATAGCTATTAAAATAGTTTCAATAGAATAATAAGTTCAGAACTAATTGCTACATAAACATTGTCTATAAAATAGTTTTTATGTTAAAATTTAAAAGATATTAAAACAAATATAAGTATCTTAATATCTTTATGCAGAATACGAGTAAAAAACACATCGGTCTAATGTACAAAGAGCTTAGTTTCGTTAAAAAGTGCAACTCACCTTGAAATGATCTTACACAGCGTTTTCAACCTTTATACTACTACGCCTCGCCGAAAAATAAACTTTTCTCCGCGTCTCTTACCTTTTATTTTTTTTAATAAATATAATAATATAGATATGTTTTAAATAATAAAAACTTTATTACAACAGAAAACTACAATTAACAGAATAATAACAAGGTTTTGTTGTAACATATATGTGCGTTACGATATGAAGTTTTATTTATTTATAGATATTATAGTATGAAAATTAATACTTTATTAAAAAATTTTGGTGCCTCCCCTGGCAATTTTCTCCCAGGAAACCGCTGATCTTACAAATTCTTAAAGTAGAGATTTAGGAGAATAGCTTGGAATTTGATTCTATTTAGCTAATTTATATTTTAATGCTAGAATTCTGCTGTATTTTCGGCTATAAACTATTAATTAAAACAATATTGCAATATTTCCAAAATATTAATTCCTAATAAGAACGTAATTATGTTCTTTCCAGTTATATAACGTATGATCCCGTGATGGCTTTTTGGTCCTTATTGTTCATTCTATCAAAGATCGTGGAGTTTGGTGACACAGCCTTCATTGTGCTACGGAAGCAACCATTGCAATTTTTACATTGGTACCATCATATAACAGTTCTTCTTTATGCATGGTTGTGTTTTATAGAGGATGCAGCATACTCCAGATGGAATTGTGTAATAAATTACTTTGTTCATTCCTGGATGTATTCCTATTATGCTCTGAAAGCAATGCGATTCGGTCTACCAAGATGGTTTGCCATGTTCATCACTACGCTACAGACACTACAGATGGTGTGGGGTTGTTTTATAACTATTACGACTTACAATTATATCAAAAACGACCACATTGACTGTTACGTTAAACCCCACAACGTCAAAATTGGTCTGCTGATATACTTCAGCTATTTCATTCTCTTCAGCAGATTCTTCAAACAGGTTTATCTATCCAGTAATTGCAGAAAGATAAAACAAAGCTCAAAGCATGCTCAAGACTAATTAAAGACACATTTTGGAAAATGTCTAAGAATGCCCTCCAATGGCGTTCCTTGAAAGCATGTTGTTGGAATCTGTTAAAACCTTTATGCAATTCATGAAACTGGATACATAGCAAATAAATAAACCTTATTTATTAACTGTAAACATTTTAATAAAGATTTGCGGTTTTATTTATTATTTTTACATCCTTTTTTACATCTTTTTTAAGATAGAATAACTTTTTAAAAATAGGACCAGATTTTTTTTTTTTTTTAAGAAAGATCAGTTTACTAGATGACGTGTAATAAAAATTTTGAAAAAAATAATGCGATTAAAAAAGATAAAAGTCACTTTTCAAGTTTCTTATCTGAGCTTGTATATGTGTGTGTATATGTGTGTGTATATACATTAATGATGTATATATATAGTAATAATGTATATATGTGTTTCGTAATTTGTCTGAAAGAAATTTCGCTTTTAGAAGAAAGCAATAGGAATACGAAAGACTTAATAAGATTCCATAAAGTTCTTAGATACAAGGTATTCAAGATTCTACTATACGGAATTCTCCCTGGACAATGCAAGCACGGATGATCACGTATTCGCAAGAAAAATATGAAAACACATGTACACGCGCTTGATTCTGATTGACCTACACCTTGATCCAATAAAAAAATAACAATAACAATCTTGAAAAATAACAATGTTAAAATTAATGTAAAGCGAACCACATTATAAAATACACATAAATAAACAAACTAGTTAATGTCCGCAACGACCAACCGAGGAACGTACGAATTAAGGTCATCGACTATAGAAACACGCGAACGATCTAAATCTCTTATACATATTGAATGTGAGTTACTTATCATAAACAAATAGAGGAAAAGGAATTTTATGGTCCATTGGACGGAGTACTTTCATCCTATCACACAGAGTCGTACAGAGCTTCTAATCTACTTCTGCGTTAGGCCATTTCGACCGTCATATTCTTTTAATGGACATATGATATGCGAACAATGATTGTTTCGACCGTTCGCGGAGAGACGCGATCGCGAGGTGGCACGTCAACGGGAGTCGTAAATTCCCGTTACGATCGAATAATCGACGCCACGAACTAATCGATCCCCTTATTTCGATTAGGATAATAGGGGTGATTTAATTGAGCTTGCATTGAGTTAACAGATAAATTAAAGTTTATTCAAACAGCTTAGTAACTAGTGATGTATAAATTGATAAATTATAAATAAGTCTCGATTGCAATACAATGTACGGAGTACGCGACGTTAGTTCAGATGATGATAATTCAGAGTCAATGTAAGGACTGACCTTTTGGTGAGGATGATGTCGCGAAGGAAACTTGCGATGGGTGGATCTAAGGACACGAGAAAAGCTGATTTGTTAAGGATAAGGGCGAGGGAAATAGACTTCGCTGTCGATTGGCTAATTTTCTAGGTTTGTGGGTGAGGAAGGGTAGTAACCGTCCTGAGAGAAAGTGACAAGAATGGAATGCACCGTACGTGAGAAAAATAACTTTTCTCGGGTCTTCCGGTGGTAAAACAATAAATGTTAGAAACGCTTCAGTAAACGGTTTTGGTCGGCCTGAAGGGCCTTAGCTAGAAATTGCTGGGGTTTATGGGAGGTCCTTGAGAATATCGAGGGTACGCAGTAAGGATGTGCGGAAATATGGTTGCCATCTTGCCCGCGGTGTGTGGCTCGGTCTAGGTCGAGTATCGCTAGACGGAACAATGATCATAACTTAGATCACTAGCTACGAGTGGGATATATACGCAAAAGAACGTTGACACCTTTAGAGACCATGTCATGTTTCCAGCAGGGAAAATAGTAATTCTAAACACTATAGCGCGAGGAGCGACAAAATTTTGGAATGAATTTATGGAATTTTGGAACGGTTACTGCAGCCATAATTGACATTCTAGTTACATTGAAATTAATCAAAACGGTGGTAGACATAGTTATACACGGATACCAAGAACATGGAACATGTGGATGTGGAGTCACAACAGTAGAAAGCTGTCGGTACGTTGGTTTAGAAAACTCTTCTTAGCCGAAATAAAGAGAGGGGGCGAGCGGGTCCGAAAGGAACGAGAGACGATACAAGACAAAAAGAATATAACAAAAATAAATTTCTCACCTTCCAACTCACCTATTCCCGAACGCGTGGGTTCTCCTCGTCCTGAAGAACTCCATCCGCCGTCGTCAAGAGCAGCTTCCCCTATAAATTATAACGATAATTACATTTCAGAATTGGTTATGGAGGAATTTCAATTAAATCAAACTGAATACTATGTATAATAAATTTATTAGGATTAAATAAATAGAATAAATTTGTTGAATTAAATAAAAGTGAAGAATAAATACAATAAGCTAATGAAATATCAGAATCGTTTATCCCTTTTAAGAAAACTTTTAAGTCAGCCGAAAATGGGAATATCTGCCAGTAGCATTATCAAGCTAGTAGACACTACTCATTCGTACATTCTAACGATACATATTATAACAGAAACATGACCGACTGTGATATTTAGGATTACGGTGCGCTATAGATGGGCGAGTCAGATTTTGAATTCATCTTGTTCATCTCATTTAAGTCGTTCTTAAGTATTTACCTGTTGTTCCGAGATTACCGAGAATCGGCTCGCTTCTGTAGCGCTGTTTTATCTTATTTACTTTTTCTTTTGTTATTAATCAACACTGTTTTTATAAAACACAATTTTTAATGAAACCTGTTAAATAAATTTAGCTAAAATTAATGAAAAAAATTGATACGATAGGTTTATCCAAAATAATCAGAACTGCTACAAACCAGAAGAAAATATTACAATTGACGAACAACTCTTGTCGGATTCTACACATATGTACATACACAGTTTCTGCAGATGATGCAAATTTACTCAAATTTAATATTAAATTATTTAATAATGATGAACAACGAGCGTTATTCTTTTTTGTTTTACAAATTTTTCCTATGCCACCAATTAGTATGATTCTTTTTGATAGTAATTTAGATGCCAGCGGTAAGCTTGTAAAAAAAATTATCCGTTGTTATGGTTCTTCCCCTCAGAGTATATTTTTATAGATCAAATGGGATTAGTCTATTTTAATTCATCTATTTATCTTTTTAAAAAACAAATTCTTAACCTACGATCAGTAATAATCAGTCCAAGACAATCAAAAAGTGACTTCCTCAATGCGTTAAATCATTCGACACCAAAAAGATAAGAAAAAATATTTCACCGTTTATCACACGTTACGTTTATGCAACAAGTTCAACACAGTGCTGGATTACTCTAACACTCGATATATTAAACCCCCTCCGCCTTGAGCTTTAATTCATTCGAGGTACGCGATATCGACCGATCGGTTTGACCTGACCGGTTGCTCTTTAGTCGATAATTCGCAACATACAGTATTCAAAGTTACCTCTCCTTCTTCGATGTTCGTTAGCTGCATGTACAGCAAGTTCAGTCACTTCCAAAAACCATCAGACTATAAAGTATGGCATTCATCAGGGAAACATTTAATACATTTATCATTTACATTATTTTTTCAATGGAAATTCATAACTATTATTTTTTCATTCTTTCTGTTTGCATAAATTAAATCGATTTTTGTACAAGAAAGTATTGGGATAAAGTAGCTAAAAAAGAAACAGAATATCAGGAGACGTTTTAAATAAATTGATTTGAACTCTGTTGGATGTTTGGTGTTATAATATATATATATATATATAAGTCGAATTGTTTGAGCTTTTGTTCAAAAATTAGACCAGTGACTGGTAGCTTTCTCACTCTTATCACTAACTTTTTTTAAAGACTATAAATATAAATATATACGTGAACGATTGCGAAAGTATTTAATTTATATTTGCCGTCTTTATAATTTGAAATCACTCGTTAATTTTATTCTTATTTCGAAATTAATATTATAAATATCAAGTGTCCTTATTTTCGATCAAATTTTTTATCAAACAGATTTTTAATTTTTTTTTTTATTTCTTTGACTTCTGTAGGACACATAATGATTCCAAACTTTTGATAATACTATATTTCTAGTGTATGTGTTATGGGAATTCCCTATGGTGTATCCAACGAATCATAGAACGTACTGCTCCTACGTGAAAAAATTTGGAAGTTTTGCTGTTGTTTACACATGTCTGCGCTATGATTTTTAAGTCTCCAATCTTGACCTTCTCACAACTATTCTTGCATTTTTCAGAGTAAATTGTGTTTCTCTGTGCCCTGCAAGATTTTTATCAATTTATTTATTAATCCTTTCCTCTGCTAATATTTATGTAGTACATGTATATGTAATAAATTGTACATCATCACAAGTCGAGTGATCAGAGGTGACAATCAACTGTGTCAGGTATTGTAGTAAGTATTGTATTATCTTGAGAGTCAATATCATGTCTCGAATCCGATGATGGTTTCGAAGAACGAAAAAAAAGTATTCCAGCCGATAACAATATTATTTGTCTCGTCATTCTTTTCTTCGTTGCAGTGGATGACAATATTCTTAATTAATAATCACAATTTTCTGTGAAGTAGAATTTTAAATAAGCATCTTTGTATACTCATTTTCGATCTTCTCCTTTGACTCTTCAAAGAAAAGACAAATTTGTGGCATCTTCAAGTTGCTTCCCTCTTTCTCCTTTGGGAAACTAAACAGCCATTCCAATCGATAGAAGCTTCAAGTATTCTTACAAAACATATGATAATTTCATTATCACGCGATTGATCGTAATTAATCAACCATGACGCCACAATAGTTTGGTTAAAATTATTTGATCTGTCTAATGCAGGAAAATTCTGCATTTGATCTCTTCTAAGATTGTTTAATAACGTTGATTGTGGCAAAGATATTTTAAGTTATTTGTTATACATGATTGTAAGAAACATATCTGTTGTGTTATTTGTGTGTTTCTTAGTCATTTATACAGAATAAACAGACTAAGAATACTTAAATCGTAGCTCCAATGAATTGCTTAAATGCCAAGTTGTTGTATTATATTATTCTATCTTGGAATTGCTGAAAGTTATTTCCTGATTAATAATAATCAGTAACTGTGATAGGAATCTCATAAGTGCGAACATTGAGCTACGAAAAGTATCCCATAAACAAACAGGATTTCATCGTAGTAGTAATATTTCAGTGATAATTTTCTTGCGAACGATGGCTCACTTGAAACTATAATACATATGAAGGGGATCGGTTGATCCCGCTTCCACAGTTGTGTTGTTGTCGGCCGATCCTCGTAGATGGTTCCTAAAGAAGAAGTTTTGTTCGTTGCGTTTCGTCCCGGCGGACTCGTCAATAAGGCTATGCCCGGTAGTCCCTGCCTTAGACGCAGAGGGCGTCTCGCTAATTGCGGTATATATTCTAACGCGGATTCAATTCGACCACTAGCGAGAAAATCGTCCAATCGCTGTTGGCCCTCTGGTGGCGATCGCCAGCCTGGTGTTGCCGCGGGAGGTTTGTGCGTGCCATCGTCGTTTCGTTCCTCGACCGTTTGACGACCGAGGCTGCTTGATCCGCCACACATATAGTTATTACGACTTGAGGCTTCAGGGTGTTAGCCATGTCCAACAAGAATATCATCTCAATTCAAAGTTTCAATCAAAAGATTTCAACTTGAAAATTTAATTCATCGGCTTTTACACTTCGATGAAAATCGAGATGCTGAAGTAAAACAGATCAAGATATAAATTTCATCTGCGACAATGTTAGTATTAAATCGCCTACGACGTTCCGTAAATATAGATAATATAAATTGAAGTCATCTTGAATCGACTGCTGCTTGACTCTTCATTGTTGACTCTTGACTCTTCATTCTGGAGCCTTGACTCTTCATTCTGGAGCCTTGACTCCTCATTCTTGAGCCTTGACTCTTCATTCTTGAGCCTTGACTCTCGATAGGAAAGATCCAAGAACAAAATTCCTTGCGTTCGAAGTAATTCAGATTTTTGTATCTTAATCGGGTGAACTAGTCAAAAGGCGATTCATCTTGGTCATCATCTTTTTTCAATGATTCATTTGATGTATCTGATTGCGTTTGTATGTGTGCCCGTGTGTGTACAAATGTAAAAAACATTTAAATACTGTATCGCTTATCGTTGACTGTATCGTAAAATGTACGGTTATTTATTTAAAACATCTCCTGAGCTGATAATTTTTCGACCAGTTTATCCCAAAGTTTACAAGAAATTCACAAGCTCTTCGACATTCTACAAAATCTACATTTCCATCAAGGCAAAAGAATGTAACATTGTTAAATGCACGTTTGTATAAATAAATACTTGAATAGAATCGTTAATTTAGAAAACATGGTGACGAATGTGGCTGTACCGCAAAGAAAGTGCAATGTTATTCTGTTGAAACGAATTATAATCGACAACTCTAAAACAAATCTTAGTCAATGAGGAAATCAGGTAATAAAGTGAAAGACTTAACCGGTAGAATCGATAATAATGATAATTGCTATATTTTATTGTAAATTTCTGTACAATAACAATACCGTGTAGATGAATCTTGGAAGATTATTTAACTATACATGAACATAATGGAGGACAATTGTTAATGAGGAAATCAGTTAACTAACTGGAGCACAATTTTACTGAGTAGCTTAGTTTACTGATACAATCTTCCGCGGAAGTAAATTTTTTTTAGCGAGGAGGAATATCAGCGATGAAACCAAGTGACAAAGGAAAAAAGACTTTAAGCAGCAGAATCAATAGAAACTGATAACTTATCAGATTTGAATTTCATTTATATGCAGTGGAAAACGAAAATATTCGAAACATACTTCGTGCTATTGACAAAGCAGCTACAACCGGCGAAGAACCTACAAGGTCACAAGCACAAAAGATTTTGTACGGGGTTCGGTCTATATTATCGTGTCTTGGACAAATTCCCGCTATAATTATACCATTATAATTTGGGATATATGTTAGTTGCTATTCCAACTTATTTTCTCGGGACGGGTAGCCACGGGGCATAAAAGTTTTAGTGTGCCACTTGAGAAGAAATTTTTGACAAGCACGAGATCGAGCTTCGACGTCGACTGCTAATTATGATGAAATACGAATGAAGTACTTGAGTGACGCTTTAAACAATTGAAGGAACCATCTAGAGACAGAAAGCGTAAAAAAAACTTAAAGCATAATGGAAATCTTCGTTTGATGATATTGTTTCCTTTGCTCGGTCAATGAGACCGAGGTCTATGTCCAAGTGTTGAAGTGATCACCACTTCTAACAAAACATTACATCTGATCTTTTAGTTTTCTCAAGCACTGAAGCTGTAACGTCAATTCACATCAGAGACCAGCCTTGACCGGGGCAGAGTGCGAAAGAGTGAATGGCACCAGGATGGAGACTTTGTTGACGACCACGGAGAAACGAAAATAATCAACATGGACAGCGAACGTAAGAGAAATATAGTTTACGGTGCAGGGGAGGGAGACCCCAGTACCGACGCAGTTGTGGGTAGTCAAGTGGGCCCACCTGCGTCGTCATCTCACGACCACGTCCGTTCGAGGGTGAATCGCCAGGCCCCCGGACGTGTTTCCACGCCTGGCGAGGCGGGTACCAGCAGGATGGAGGTTCCTGAGAGATTTCCGAGAAGAATAATCAGGGGATCGCGGAGAGCCGCGGACGGATCTCACGCCAATAAAAGCACTGCGGATGCGGGCGAGGTTCGACGACGAAGAGTCGGTCGCCTCGTTCGCGTCGCGCTCATCGTTGGGATTGACGGTGATAAGGACGAGCTCGGAGGCGGATGTGAGCGCCGAGTTCATCAGGCAGGTCTCCAAGATAACGCGTGTGGCGACGATATCGTCCAAACTAAAGGGAACGTGTGCCCGGGACCTAAAAACCGCGGCGAGTTACGTTACCGCCGCATGGAGAGAACATCGCAAAGGACGGAAATAATGCATAGCAGCGGCACCACGGCTGCGAGGCTCGCGGACGCAAGGTTAACCGCGCTGGAGGAGGAAAACGTGACCGTGCGTCAGGAAATAACAAGATTGGCTGCTCGCATTCACGAGTGTCCGCGGTGTAACGGCCGGGCTATCGAGGTCGGGGATCGGGATGGATCGGGGGATCGGGATGGATCGACGGCCGTAACATGGACGCCAGCCCTATGGTTCTTCGATCACCGCCGCAGAGGAAACTCTCCTCCCGGACTGTCCGTGACCAACAACGAAGAAGAGGTCCCGGTGAGGCGCGCCAGATGAAGTATCTGGGTCTGACCATCGATAGCCAATGGACGTTCGGACCGCACTTTGAGCTCCTAGTCCCGAAGGTGACATCCGCAGCCAACGCCTTATGCGGCCTACTACCGAACATCGGCGGAGCAGGATTGGGAGTTCGCCGGCTCTACGAGGAAGTGATCCGGTCCCGAGTCCTCTACGGGGCTCCCGTATGGGCCGAAGATCTGATGGTGAATCGACGCAGCCGAATCTTGCTGAGGAGGTTGCAGAGGACGGACCGCCATCCACGTAGCGAGGGGATATAGAACGATATCCTATGCGTCGGCGACAATGCTGGCGGTGTCTCCCCCGTTCGAGCTGCAGGCCTTTGAGCTTCGACGGGTGTACGAACACCTGAGGGCTCTACGCTTAAACGGGCGTACGACGCCGCCGTCCGACAGCCAGTCGGCCCTGAACGTCCGGGAGGAGGATGCTGTGCGGCCACACCGAGCTGTCCGCGCCGTGCTTCCCAATTGGGAGGATTGAAGAGATCGAGGCGGGCTCCCGCTGACCTTTAGGATGACGCAGGTGCTCACTGGCCACGGAGTTTTCGGCGAGTACCTGCTACGGATTCGGCGGAAGGTGACCTCCATCTGTCACCACTGCGAGCAAGTGATGCTGATGAAGGAGCAAGCGGAAACAAACCGAGAAAGAACGCGCGATCCAATGAGAACGTCGCACCAGAGAGACTCCGTACGTCGCAGGAGCGCGGCACCGCCGCCGCCCTAGGAGCGTCAGACCAGGGAACGTGGCGTTAGGGGCGTGGTCTCCCCTAGCGGCCCAGCTTAGACAAGGACGCCTCCCTTACCAACAGCAGGGAGAAGACGACGAAGAGTGTAGTATTTCGCAAGAGACCCCGGGGTCACTTCTACTAAACGTCAGGATGACCACCATGGAGTTTTAGTCGATAAGAGTTCGACACTACTTTGCTGTTGCCTGCAACAACGTGTGTCCATGAGAATTTCTCCACGTAAAAAAAAAAAAAAAAAAAAAAAAAAAAAAAAAAAAAAAAAAAAAAAAAAAAAAAAAAAAAAAAAAAAAAAAAAAAAAAAAAAAAAAAAAAAAAAAAAAAAAGGAAAGGCTACACACCGCGGGCAGGATAGCGCCCAAATGTTTGCACATCCTTGGCGCGTACCCTCAATAGTCTTAAATACCCACCAGGGGTCTTGGAATTTTCATAGTTAAAGTCTTTCAGACCAAGCGAGTATCTCTTGTCTTAGGTTTCCTTTTACGTTTATTGTTTACTACGGGTTAACACGGAAAGTTGGTTTTCTTCACGTCTGGTATGTTCCGTTAGCAACTTTCTCACGAAGGCGGCTAAAACCCTTCCTGGTCCACCAACCTTCTTATTACCCAATCGGAAACGGTATCTACTGCCCTCACTTCTCTAACCAAAATTGTCATCAACAAATCCGATAGTCCCGTGTCCTTAGACACACCCACCCCTATCTTTCCTCAGACACAGTATCGTCAGTAAAACTTCACTTATTCTGTATCCTTAGAATAGTCAACATATCTTTACCTGTTTCTACCCTTACAACAGTCGCGTACTTAACGTATCAGTGTAACTAGGTTTTACATAATGTGGTTGGAGTGAATTGTGATTTATGTGTGTTAATTCAGTGTGTATTCCATTGTGATTGCTGAATACATAATAAAGTTTAATTGAAACAAAAATTAATAGTTGTGTTACGACTCAGCTATTTTATTTTATCATCCAACCCTCAAGTTTACGTGACACTAGCGTGCAAATCTGGACTATCTCAAATTATATTCCGACTTGTATTTACACTTCTGTATTAAAATATATTTTCTACCCCACAATTTATCCACGCGTTCCTTTGTTCACACATCTAATAACCTCAACACCAAGTACTTTGATACTATGAAAGAAATATTAGGTACATGACAATCGGTTGATACGCAGTTGAAGGTAGACCACCACGAGATCTTATTGAAGAAATTAATGATTTATATTATACAAGCGCTAGTCTCAGTATTCTCGTTTCGCCTGCGAGACGACGCGAAGAAACAATCTACTTTTGTCCAGCCGCTTGTCTGAATAATAAGACACTTAAAAGTAAACGAATCTGTCGACTATGATGATACGAGGCACGATAATGGTAGATCTTTCATTGTTTCTCACTGTATTACGATATATTTTCTAAGCTAAAGAATAATTTCTCGTTGATTCGTCAATAGTTCGAATACATCTTTAAAAATATAATTTTGTAATATTCATAAATGTAGTAAAATATAGACCGTCGAACCACGACGATCGAATTATTCGATCTAACATGTGGTAGAAATAAGATGGTCCTTTGTAATATTTTTACAGAATCCTAGACGAACCAAGAAGATACAAATACGATATGTGGCGTGGAGTGTACCAGCAGAGTCGTGCGACAGTGTTTGTATGTGTATGTGAAAGGGAATGTTAATAATTAAGATAAACTAACTAAATATGCAAACCGAGTAGCTGTAAAACAAGCTAAGGGAAGAAAAGAATAAGAAAAAGAAATATACATATATATCCGATAACGTGAACGTTTTTAAAGAAAATCGTATGGGCGATCCGTGGAGGATGATCTGTCGCGATTCAAGCGCGTACATTTGATCGCGCTAAGACAAGGCTTTAATCTCAATTATTACTGTTGTATATATAAAATATATGCAATAGCAACATAAGAAAAAATGCAAAAGGAGTTGGAAACTGACGAATCCTTTCTTTTTAAAGAGCAACAAGAAGAATGAGAGTGGCGCAAAAGGAATGTACCCCGATGCATGGCAACAACTGAGAAGGTTGAAGGCACCGCTTTTAGAATATTTTCAAAATATATTTACGTCCACTGACACTCGACATCAAGCGCTCGAAATAAAGAAACTTTACGGTAAATACGAAAGAGCTTCGAAACCTCATAGCAGTAGCGGATATTAACGCTTTCACTCCCGGTAGCAACAACATGTTACAAATCAAATATTAATGTTCGGTGACAACACGTTAGTATCACGCAGCTATTGATTAAAGTCTCTAGTAAATTTATGCGGACGGCAAAGTATTAAAGAAATTTATGGGAAATTGAAATGCAAAAAGAAGACAACCGTACTATGTGGGTTAGAGAAGAAGAGGATCGATAATATAATAGAACACGAAGACTAAGAAGCTGATAAAATCATTGAATATAGATATTAGTTTTCAGCAATATCAGACCGTGTTACTTATTATATAATGGGTCTCGGTTTATTGGTTTCAACATTTTTATATTTTTACAATGGCTACAAAAGATATTCTTCTTTTTATATGCCTCTTTTTATCAAATTGTATGTATTTCATTTCCATAGTATGAAATTTTTGTTATATATATATAATAGTAATATTCAACCTATCTTCATAATTATATATATATATATCTTATAAGATTATCAAGCTATTAAGCTAACCAGAGGGGGACATCCAACCAACACCATCGATTGCACTCAGCCTCTACCATCCAGTCAGAACCCACGCAATCTCCCGAACGCATACAACAAGACGATCCAAACTTTAAGGACAGGATAATACAGCGTATTGAAGAAAACCATACGCTAATCACCCGGATTATTGCCGCGAAGGAGAATGTCAGCAATAATACCGTACAGACCGTATTAAAGAGAAAAAAAGTACAACCACATATAGTTGCCAAACGATACAAGAATCGAGAGCAGAAGACTTTCAAGGAGCAAATTTTTGCAGATGTATGTCTCATAAAACTCACCGTGATAATAATTTTCTATAATCATTATTTAATTCGCTGAAGTATTATTCGTGGATGAGACGTCATTTAGTGAACGCGGGATAATACTCCCACGTGTAAATGGATTATCACCAACTCCGAGCATGCGAAAATCCACATATGTTTAAGAAAATTAAATTTCCAAATACAATCTTCATTACCTACAGTGACAGAAATTCTAAGTGATACAATCATTGGTGCTTTTAATTTACCTTCATTAAATGGGAAAGAAGCAATGCAGCATACATGGAGACCGCGCACCAACACAACTTTACAAATGCATTTGTGAGTACTTTGCTGAATATTATGGAAACAGGTCCGATCGAGAACGACCTGTACTTTAGCCTACTTCATCTATATAATTTCCCGCTGCTCGAGCTGCCTTACTTCCTCGACACCGCTCCCTGTGAGATATCAATAGTAACTTCGCTACCAGTTCGATATGTGCACACTGAAATATATATATAATATATATGATATATGGATTATGCCTTACATAATGTATCGTAAGTAACGTATGAATAAAAGTGAATTCTAGAGTATATATACTCCAGAAGATGCAGTACACTACTTTTATTTACTATTCATGTAAAATGTAAGAACGGTTTCACTTTTTTATTATAGATATAATTACTTAGCAATTGTTACTAATTCGTCTATGAAAAACGGGAAAGATGCAATGACGTTACTAATAATAAATGCTTCCCTATAAAATTAGTATTACAAGAATTAAATATATATATATATATATAAGTGTAATGCAAAATACGAGGTATCTTCAAAACAAGTACAAATTAACGTAATGAGATATTTTTGCGTTTCTCGTTGTCTCATATTAATACTCGCTATATACACCACAAACAATACACATTGCACACACTGTTGCTTCAAGATGAAACAATGTTACGTGGGGTATTGAAATAGCACCTTTTATCCTATCACCGACTCCAGATTGTGACCAAAGATTTTCCCTATTCACACAAACGTACGATACATATATATAATACATGTATGTATATATATACCTATATCCTGTAACATCATTTTTCGTGTCTCTCTGTTATCCTATTAACATGTAACTACATAGATGTGGACGTTCGATGTGACACGATGATAATTTTCATTGCTTCTATCCGACTTATCGGTACCCGGCACGTCACGTTAACCGCTTTAATGAAAAGAAACGGAAACGCTCTTCGTCGAAGAAGTTCCGCGGAGGAGTCACTTCCTGGAGAACTCCTTACCGTACGTCCAAACATTTCTCCTCAATGCGTCAATATCACAGAAACTATTGACTTCTACTAGATTTGAACCACGTAAGGGAACGTTGGTCAATAACTGTAGCTACTTCTGAAAGTGTATGGTTATAGTCATCGGCAACGTTAGACATTGGGTCTTCTCGCAACTCTTAGTTTCTTTGTCCATATCGAATCCTTTGCGTTCGAATAATACAGTGCAATCTCCCTATTCGAAGAGTTTCTACGTACGTTGTACGATACTGAGTAATCACACGAGTATAAGGCAAGTCTCGCGCAGAAGAAATTTATTCGTGGACGAGATGAAATATGGAAAATACGATCATCTGTTCTGTTGAAGTCGTTTATTTACAATGTAACGATCGCGTTATGAATCGACCAAGAAATACGTGATTATATGAAGACTTCATTGTCATTCACATGGTCTATGCGAATTTTGCAATTTTATTAACTTCGTTGAATCATAAATTGCAATAATCATTCGTTGAGTACAAAGATATTTTGGCCAATTTTCAATTATCAATAACTAAATTGTACTCCCTTTGGTTTTTGAAGTAAAATTTAATTGAAACCCTTACGTAATGCTAAGAAGGAGGAGACCTACGAAGAACATAAGTGATTTATATGAAAGCAATAATGAAGATTCTAGTGATAGCAACGTGATATTCTCAATAAGGAAGCGAGTGAGACCTTCTCGCGCATCACGGTGGCTGGTTTAGCGATCTACACCCTGTACAGGTTGGACCTGCATTTCGTCTAGCTAAATAGCATGACAAGGGGTTAATTCGGTCCTGCTACTCACGAGTAAAATATATATTCTCTGTTCATTATGCTCGTCAAAATTTCAATATAATACAACCAGTAAATTCCATGCAGATTCGGGCCATCCATCCTACGACACGATTGAATGACCAAAGGAACAAAAATGCATACGACTTACGATCAGATGTGACGAACGTTGTCACTAACACTGTTGGAGTCCAAGACAAGTCATCGTAAAACAGCCATCAAATAGGAATCGTCGAGTTCCACAGCAGAAGCGAAGGCTGTAAGATTCTCCTATAAGAAAGCATACAATATTATACGTAATTTATTCCTAAAGACAGTATTAATTATTTGGGAAATGTGAAATGATGCAAATTTTATCAGTATCAAACAAAATTTTAGCAATATTCAATTCAGAAAAATAAAAAGTTTTAATTTGTTAAATTTTCAAAAGATTCTATTTTTTAATTAATGATAATTAATATAAAATACAAGAAATAAAATTAAACGAAGTACAAAATACAAAATTACTTACATTCCTGACTTCTGAAATACAACTAGGTCCTTTCCAGGGAACAGCAAGAAGATGGAATAAGCCAACCTTTAACAAAATAGGAATTATTATAATTTGTTCTAAGAGACAGTCATAATTGTCAAAAAAAATTTGGATAATGATATATGAAACCCAATGAAACCTTTGAATAATAGACAAATTAAAATTCCAATAAACAAATATTAATGTTTAAAATCAGACTTTATTTTTGAATCCATGGAACCAATGTATCAAATATACAAAAAGTGCTTAGATTTACACATGCATACCTTTTGAACCATGGAATTACTAAAGTTAAAACTTTTATTTTTAGAATCTACACATCGAAAACTATTGAGTAATCCAACAAAGAAGCCACAATTTTACGTCCCCTAAAGCAAAGAGTTTAAACAATAGTTAATTTATTTCATATAATAATTTACCAGTTCATCATTTGATAATATCAATTATTTAACCATATTCAGAATAACTTTTAAACATAAAAAGTCTAATTTATTACCTTTAGCATTATTTATGAGTAACTCGTAAATTAAACGTTTTAAACATAATTTACTATCTTTAATGTTTAAAATAAATTAACATGAGTTATAAAAAAATAATTCTGAAAAATATTCATGTCTTATCAATATGATAAAAGAATGGAAGAAATATTGAAGAATAAATGGAAAAAATATTTGTGTTATGTGAAATTCTAAAATTTGTGTATTCTAATTTTAAACTAAAATGTTTAACATTGAAACGGAATTGAATAAATACTGTAGTTACAGTATACATTGCCGACATTGCCCTCCATGTGTATATAACTACCTGCTTGGTTCAAGATCATAACATAACAAAGTGTTCAAACACTAAGAGATTAAAGTTGTTTACATTGACTGACCGCAACGACCGTTATGTTCGACAAATTCCGTTGATGTTTGAAAAACTAGTATACATAGTAAGTGACCTTGTCTTTCTTATCTTAATTATTATTATTATTAAGACCTTTTTAGTCATTTTCTTCGTATTTCTTCTTCAAAATTCTTTATTTTTCCGCTTTTCTTTCTCTTTTCTTACGTTATCTAAAATATAAATAATAATTCATATTTACGTGTTCATGTACTTTTCTTTTATAATTCTCTTATTCATAGAGACAATAATTTTTAATTTCTCTTAACGAAATTTTTCATGACGAGTATAATTTTTATTTTGAAGAACCTAAGAAAAGAGAATGTGGAAAGATAAAGAATTATGTCGAAAATTATGAAATGAGCCTATTTCGTAAATAGAATATTTCAGATATTTAATTTATGAAATAAAGTATAATTACCTCTGTAATGTGCAATACTGTTCTCCCATTTAGTCGTTGTGTATTATAATAGATAGATCTCCTGAAAGAAAAGCATGATTATTTCAATTTCATCTGAAAAATACATACTTTTTTATTAATACATTTAATAAATATTGAAGGTAATATAGTAAGTAAAGTAATAAGAAAGTAATATACATATATTAAAACGTATAATAAACATTATTGAAAGAAAAAATTAAGTTACTATAATATTATTTAATATTTTACCAGTATGTTGTAACAAAGAATGACCGCTCGTATCTCACGCTAACGCGACGAATGACGAACGAATCGACTGACTAACATTCTTAGCCCGGGGCTGGCAGTCTCCCACTCCTCATTTCTACTGCGCAGGATTATACCATGCGCAACCAATAACATGCAAGAACCAATAGCACAGCAGCTTAAGAGTAAAGAACAATTCTAAAAATCATTTTGGTTTATTTTCATTTGAATTTTTCAAGCAAAAGGAAATTATAATTAAAGAATAAAAAATAGTTTTGTTTGAGAATAATACTTGAATTATAATATATCTTTTGAATTTAATTAAACATACGTATATATTACCAACTTAGGAAGTTATCAAAGATACTCGAAAATACTATATGCAAATAAAATTCTGCTTTTGTTTGAAAAGATAGATATTTAAATAGACGCATGGATACTTCTTATGTAATTGAGTCTTAAAGATTTAAGCATTTGAATAATATAGATTTACTGAAGAAAATGAATATGTACGAATTTTTTGTGCTCCCAAACGCCCTCTAATTTATTGTAAGAGTACTTAATATATAAAAATACATGGTTTAAAACGAAGTAGCCAGAAAATATATCTTTCTATAAATATTATATTTCGTTGTTTTATATTTACAAAGACCTCTCTGACACTATTAAAGAAATTGAATTTTCCGCAGGAATTTGATTTATCTATTACATATTATAACGAATATTTTGCTTTGGATATTATATACATTTTTGCATTTTATATCTTTACTCCGTTGATTTGTGCACCTTTAAATTCACAAATCTGCAGCCTAGTAATTCAATTTAGTATATTGGCAACACGAAACCTTTCATTTGTGATGTTCTTTATTTAATGCCAACGTTACGTTAATGTTCCACGTTGTAGGATTGACGATTGCGTTACTGTGCTTCCACGTCGCAGGCAGAGATGGTAGCAGGTTGTGTTATTTCGAAGCACCGTAGTCGAGTGTTGATTTGAAGTGAGTGTTCGAGAAGTGGAATAAATCGGTTTTCATAACAGGAAAGTTAGTTTTAAAACAACGCAACGAAATGGAGAAATTTAGCATTTTTTTATTACTCTTCGTTTCTGCAATTACTTTCACAACGAATAAAGGTAATGGATAATAAAAATCGTTAATTAATATTTGTTTCATACGTTATGATTTATATTTGTATTGCACATATGTAATATATATTGATATAAAAATATTACTTTCCTTTCTTTTCCAGTTTTTCTATAATTTATATTGAAAATATAATTAATGCAACCGTCACAAACATCATTTAGTAAATTTGAACTAACATCTTAGATAATAAATTAAAATCATATTGACCGAATTTATTTTACATATGTTTGTAACCATTTATGTATAAGTAATCCTATTTGTATTTTAAATTTTTATTACAGTTTATGCTCAAGAAGATGAAAATATAGATGATATCGTGGATATTGAAGGAGAAGATAATGCTGTAATAACAGATGAAGAACCAGAAGATGAAACAACCACTGCTTCATCTGATGCTGATACAACTATATTATTTACTAAGCCAGTTTATAATGGATTATCAACATTGGGTATATATAATAAGCCTTTTGGAATCTCATTAATATTTTTAATATTAATATTAACTAGTAATTTATTTACTTTTCTAGAATTACCAGCTGGAAATTTAGTTGAATTTCTTGTTGGTTTCACCAATAAAGGTGAATCTGATTTTATTCTTGAATCTTTGGATGCCTCTTTCCGTTATGCAATGGACTTTAACTTTTACATCCAAAATTTTTCGACTGTTGTATATAACAAAATTGTAAAACCAAAACACGAAGCGACATTAGCATATTCATTTATTCCATCAGAAAATCTTGCTGGAAGACCTTTTGGTTTTAATATTAATCTAAATTATAGAGATTCTGTATGTAACACATTTAATGTTCCATTTTAAAAGTATCGTTACAAAAATTGACAAATGTCCATAATTTTGCAGAATGGTATTGGTTTTAGTGAAGCTGTTTATAATGAAACAGTGCAAATAATAGAATTAGATGATGGTCTTGACGGAGAAACAATTTTCTTATATGTATTTCTGGCAGCATGTGTGATATTGACACTCGTAGGAGGACAGCAACTTCTTTCATCTCTTGGTCGTAAATCTCGATCTTCTAATACTCGTAAAACTCCTGTTGAAATGGGTACATCGAACCCTAATAATGTAGACTATGATTGGTTGCCAAAAGAAACATTAAATAGAATTAGTAAGTATCTCATCTTTTATTTACTTTAAATAAAATGTAAAAAATAACATTTTACATAAAAATCTTTCTTACAGATAAATCTCCTAAAACGCCCAGACAGAGTCCTAGGCAACGAAAAGTTAAGAAAACTGCTGATGATTAGTTGTGTTAATATATGTGTGTATGTCTGTCGTGTGTAAATAGGAAGTATGGTTTTATATTCTGTAACAATTCTTTAGTAACAAATTTTCACATTTTTCAATCCATGCTGTATTAAAGTCTCTCTTTCTCTCTCTCTCTCTCTCTCAACATCATTATTGTACATTTAAAATATCAGAAACAAATGTCTTACATTATACTTTATAATGGAACATTTCTAAATAAATTTTATAATTTATTCTTGATGTTATATAATGCTGTGGAAAAGAAAGGGACAACAAAAATTAAAATATAAAACTTTCATATAAATAGTATTACAAAATTTTCATACAATACTGCTATGAAATGAACCATATGAATACATGTACATTTTATAATCACTGTCAATTTTGTTATTGATCACCATTTTTGAAGTACTGTTATATCAATAAAAACAATTTTATATAATTTATTTTTGTATTTGTAATATAGAACTTTATAATAACAATGTAACTACTGAAGAAGCTTTAATATGTATTTATATGTTATGTATTATTTATAAATTCACAATTATATTAGAAATTTAATATAAGTAAATTCTAAGAACGTTTATTTTTCGTTTTAGAATTTTGTAAGAAATTATACTATAGCATGAAAATATGAAAAATTCTACAAAATCTTCATACTATTTTTTTCTTTTTTGTACTTCAAATGGAATTAAAATTTTGTATCTTCTTTTACATTTTTTGTTCTTAAATATTGAAAGAATAAGTATAGAAAATTAATCAGGATAATTCTTACTAGCACCATATCTGTTATTATATATCCTAACCTAGTCTACGTTGTGTCGTTGTTTAGTCACTAAATAATCACACGTCATACATTGTCATACTGAGTTGTACGTACGTGTCGAATTAGGTGTTATACATATTAATTATTATATTAACGTAAAAATTATAAAAATGTCAGACGTAAGGAATTGGATTAATTCTTTACCAATTTTTACAAGATATTGGCTATTATGTACAATAATTTGCACATTAGTTGGAAGATTCGGGTTAATAAATCCGACTTCACTAATACTTATAAACGATCGGTTTATAAACAATTTTGAAATTTGGAGAGCAGCCACCAGTGTGTTTTTCTACCCTTTAAATCGGGGTTCGGGATTTCATTTTTTGATTAACTGTTATTTTTTATATAATTATTCGTTGAGGTTAGAACGTGGAGAATACGATGGACGACCAGCAGATTATTGTTTCTTACTCTTATTCAACTGGATATGCTGCGTTATCATAGGAATTATTGGTGAATTACATATTCTTATGGATCCTATGGTACTCAGCATATTATACGTTTGGTGTCAATTGAATAAAGATGCTATTGTTAATTTCTGGTTTGGTATGTATTTTTCTTCTTATAAGCATAAGGCTATAAGTTTGTCAGTCATTCTATCGTAACTTATATTAATTGTATGTTTCTATAAATCAACAGGTACACAATTTAAAGCAGTATACTTGCCATGGGTATTGTTTGCATTTAATCTCATTATCTCTGGAGGTGGCATGATGGAACTTTTTGGTATTCTAGTGGGGCATCTTTATGTGTTTTTAAAATTCAAATATCCTCAAGAACTCGGTGGACCTGAATTATTAAATACTCCAAAAATTCTTGAATCTTATTTTCCATCTCAAAGAGGTAATATCAGATGGTTTGGAACTGCCCCTATGCAAAGAACACAAACACAACAAGCTAGAAATACATTTGGTGGTCATAATTGGGGACGAGGATATGTTTTAGGAGATTGAATTATTAAACCTATTATAGGGAAGTGTCTTTTGATATTAAAATCTTTTCCATTGTTGCCCACTGTTTTAATTTAATTAGTTTCATTGAGACATGTGTAAAGAATGTACAAGTAATTTTGATTTCCAATGTTTTAAAACAATTTCTCAACAATAAATGTACTTAACTCAAAGTACAGAATATATTTCATGAGTGATGAAATAATAATGTTTTATTCGTTTTAAAATCAGTTAACATTTGCAATTTTATATCTGAATTTCATAAATTATAAATATTTTTTTTATACGTAATATAACAAAGTATATTAATACTTGAAAAATTTTTAATTGATCATGACACCCTTAGAAATATATAGCTACATTAACTAGTAAATACATTGAATACATAAAGTGATTTAATGATTTTAAATTTCCTTGTAGTTCAGTATACTTTAAATTTAGGCAATAAAAATGGTAAAAAATTAATTTATAAAAGGAAATATAGTCAAACCTAAAGTGAAGATAGATTTTATATGAATGAAAATAAATAGTAATATTATGTTTAAAAATCAGTTTTAATATAGTACTTGCAAACAAATTATTGTAACTATGTAACATATGTGTTACATATTATAATTAGTATATCTAACATTAAATCAATGTAATAACAATATATTATATGGATGTGTGGTATATATTCATTGTGTACAAGGAATATGATATATTAAAACATTTTTAATTTATTTATTTCATTAAAAGAAGGGAACATACATAAAAATACAACACCTTCATATTAAAAATGTTTTATTTTTTACTCCTTATGATAAATCTGAAACAATGGAAACGTAAAATTTTTATAATTAAAATACTACATATGGTATATTAAATGATGATTTTTTATTGAGGTTTTCTCCTCAGTAGCAATATCCCTGATAGTTTGTAACAACGTTCTAAATTGTTACAACTATCAGGTGGATGGGATGCTAACCCCTACCAAGAGCTCGAAGCAAATACTTTACATAACAATATAAATATCATTTATTTATTTACTTATCCATCATTTTAGTTGTATAGTAAACTCTAACATTTAATAAAATTAGACATTGTGCTGAAAATATTGGCAAGGAGCTCTAAACTTACCATACTACTCATCTGGGACTTGAAGCTTTCCACCATTAATTTCTTCAACTAGCTCTCGTGGTGGTCTACCTTCAACTGTACACCCCACCGATTGACAGGTCCCTAAAATTTCCTTTACAGTACCACTAAGGTACTTGGACATGGATCTAGGTCTCATTGACCGAGCAATGGAAACAATATCATCAAATGATAAATTTCCACTATGCTTAATATTCTTTTGACGCTTTCGGTCTCTAGGTGGTTCCTTCAGTTGCTTAATAATTAAGGATGCCGCAGATGGAACCACCGAAATTGTAGCTTGCCTGTTTTGAATCGTTAACTGAACGGTAATTTTCAAACCCTTCCAGTCACTGGTAGCTTTGGCGATATCGTCACCAACTTTTTTGGGAGACTATAAATATAAACCAATATTTAAGCACTATATAAATGTTTTTTATTTATTAATAGAATGTAAAATAGAATCAAATAATGAAAGAGGAAGATTAATATTTACAATTATAAAATAGAATAATTTTTCAAAAAGTTAGAAGAAATATTATTCATAAATAATTTAAATTTATAAATAAAATCTTACTAAGCCAAGTGGACCAATTTTTGGAGCCAGAGATGAAGTTGCTCCTACTTCACCTCCAACGCATCTTAGATAGACTATTGAAACAAATATACATATGTGAGGAAATTTTCTATACTCTTGTAGTACATATTAAAATGAAATATTAAAAATATACCTATCTTGATTTCATTAGGGTCAAATTTAGGTGGCATTTTGATAACTTGTATGTATAAAAGTTAATAAGCAAATATAGATTGAGACACAATCGAAAAAAAATATGAACGACACTCGCACGTGGTAAATCTCGTTGGAAAAGAGCGAAAGAGGATGTGAGATCAAGGTATGTAGAACCGCTGTAACATGAACTATATAACTCAACGTAGATTTACATTCAAGTCGTCTAATTGTGACATAATAACACACCGTAGTAATAAAGCAATGCGGATGCGCCTTTACAATTTATTAAAATATTCCTAAAACATTTTAATACACTACAAATATCGAATACAGAAATATATATAGAAATATAGAAATATCGAATATAGAAATTGGATACCACCACTTGCTGTTTTATGAAATAGTTGTTCGTATTCACGTACACTTCATGAATTTTCAAACTGGTTTTTTCACAAACGAAGTTCCCAACGCAATTTTGCTATTTTTGATCTTCGTTTTATTTCGAGCCATAGAATCTGTCTAACCACATTTATATCATGAATGACGGACCACCCTTTATGTAACACAATGCTATCCATATCTACCGCTATGTTTGGTTGTTGTCCATGTTTATTTTTTAATCATTCATAGTCATTCATATTGTTCGTTAGGATACAATTATATACGTTTTCGTTTATTTATTATAATGAAATATTAAACACAAACATTTTAAATATAATATTCTTACAATATTCACAATTTTGCTTTTATTTTACGAGATAAAAATTACATTTATCGTTACATTTTTATCATAGCATTATAAGTTATTATGAAAATACATAAATGTTTTCTTTCTTTTTTATAATGTAATATAATTTATTTACAACATATAAAAATCCTTCTTTTACTACACCTGATATTTATTAAAAAGTATTATTTTTTGTAATGAAATACTATTAAAAGCGTGTTTTTTATAAATTTAATTTTTATGTTAATGTTATATGAAATATTTGGTGATTTTGATCAGGTTACTACTAACATACATTATTTTATGTTTTTTATTTTTTTTACATGTCCTGTATAAAACAAAATATTAGAGGAAATTTCGCAAAAATATTTATTTCTAGTTTTCCAGTAGTACAAAAATATTTGATATAATTTATGAAAGATATTTCCCATTGCTATTACCCATTATTTGTTTTTAAAAAATAAACTTAAATTTAAATATACATATGGTAAAAGAACCAAATTTTTATTAATATAATCATAAAAGCATCATACATAAAAATAGTAAATTCGAAATAATATTTAAACGCTTAAATGCAAGCATATTTCATTCATATATAAAATTTAAATTAATTTTGCTTACAATATTCAAATTGTTTCTACCTCACCAACAACAGCAATAGCTTCAATTTCAAATTTTGCTCCCTACAATAACATTTTATGTTTAATGTTGGTAGTTAGATTTTGAATTATACGTAGATATTTATATGTATATTACTTCTTACCATTGGTAACTTTCCAACTTGGAATGTAGATCTAGCTGGATAGTTTTCCTTAAAAACTAAATGAAAAAGAAGGTGTATGGATATATACACAAATATAACATACACTTACTAAATCAAACTCTAAATTAAATCTTACATTCTTTGTAGACTTCATTTACACCACTAAACTCATTAATATCTTCTAAGAAAATTGTTGTTTTAACGACTGTAAATTAATATAAAGAGTAAATATTATTAATGTTTAATAAAATTAATTATTAATATTATAATCACTGCTGAAAATGTTTATCATATCATATTTCTTGATCGTTTCAGAATTGAAAAATATAAATTAACAAATTATAATAAAATAAATTAAAATAAAATAAATTAAAATAAAAAAATTTTAAATAAATGAAACCTTTATCATAGTTAGATCCAGCTTCCTTTAAAACATGCCCCATATTTATAAGAGCTTGACGAGCTTCTACAGCAGCACCTCCAGCAACAAGTTTTCCAGTTTTAACATCAACACCAAGAGCTCCAGACAAATATAAAGTATGATCTACAAGTACTGCTTGGCTATTAAACAAAATTAGTTACATTGTAATTAGATAATTTCATGTATTGTAATTACATATATATTCTATTGCATTAGAAAGATTCTATTTTTGATCTAAATAAATGAGAAATATTATGTATATAATGTAAAACTTGAAAAATTCTAAATAATTGGGAACATATGTTATTATAACTTACTTATATGGTCCAATAGGTTTTGGACCTAATGAAGATGATATTATTTTTCTTATAATCTTCTGAGATGCCATCTTTATGTTCTCTTTTCCAGTTTAAAACACATTCATTACTTGATCTAAACTTAACTGTTCTATCGTATATATATATATATATGACTTCTTATTTACGGATATTTGATTTTTGATAAACTTTTAACCTCTTATTACGGGAGATATCGTATCTTGTGTTCAATAACACAATTCTTTCTTAATATATAATTTTCAGAAGAAAATTATTGTAATATATTTTTGAATATAATTACTGTAATTAACTTTTATAAATACATACAAATCAGAAAAAATAATACATATATTTCTAAATATATTTTCATATTTGTTTTGTACATAAAATCATAGCCTGTATACTTAAAAGAAAAAGTTACACCTTTATATAAAGTTACAATAAATTGTACAGATATTTCAAACTTAATTTTTATAACTTGGTAAAGAGTGTATTTCACTAAATTTATTATGATCTACTTCATAATTTTATGTAATAATCTTAATCTATAGGATAAGTAATATAGAATTGGGATTATTAAGAAAATTTCACAATTAAAAATAGAAAGTATTGAAAATAAATTTATATAACTTTATAATGTACCTCTTATCCTAGATATAACTTTATTATAATTTTAGATTTTTAATAAGGAAGTAATAAATAAATAATTTAATGAACTTAAATACAATCTTGCAAATTGTATGTCAAATAATTTATCAGTTAAATACAGAGCTGTCCAGGTTTTTCTAGTCAAACTTTAAGATATGAAATACAAAAAGAACATTTTACAAGACAAAAATAAGTGCTTATATTTCATTTTAAAATATTTATCATTTCTGTTAATAGGTAACTGACAGTCATTCGTTGTTCTACACAGTTCATTTTGACTTTGAATAATTTCAATAAATCAATCAACTGTTCATATGAATTCACTATCTGTATTAACATCTACTTTATATACTTTTTAATGTGAAATTATATGCTGCATTTTTATTATAACTTTTAATAAATCTTCAAACGAGCTATATTTATGTAAAATTTTTACTTGTACCCATTCAACATATTGACAAAGTTTAGTTGAAAAAACCTAGAACACCACATATTCCGAAATATTAAAAAAATTTTTTATTTAGAAAATGATGGATAAAGTATTTATTTTATGATTATAGGCTTTCTTTAATACAAAAACTAATTTCACTTTTTTAGTAATTTCTCATGTTATTACAGTCACTTACGACACAGTTTCATAAAAAAAAACTAGAATTTTATTAAATAGAAAATGATTTTATAAGATCCCTGTTTATCATAAATAAAAAAATGATAAAACAAAATTAAAAAAATATAAACAAAAATAAATTTTTCTTGGCATTATTATTAATTCGATACACACGTTTATCCTTATTTCTAAATATTTTGATAGATATAAAGTATTACATATAAAGTAATCAAATGAAAAGCGAAAATCTTGTAAATTAATTTTTACTTGATAAATTGATGAAAATGAGGTTTTTACAGCACAGTCATTTTATTATAATATATTTATATTTATATATACGTCTTAACAGCGTATGTTTTCTATATGAATGTATGTATGCCTGTATAGAGCGTTTACACACTTTTTGCACTCCCTTCTAAGGACAACAAATATTACAGTATACATTATTAATGATAATGTCTATGAATCAAGAATGATTTGTAATGGGCTTACGCAATTTCAATGAGCTGTATTATTACGTCGCCCGCGTCTCTTTCGAGTTCCACCAGAAGGACGATTTGAAGAGGTCCATTGTTCATAAAAACGTTCTGCTTCTAACCATTCTTGATATTTGTACCACCATTCTTCCCATTTTATGTAGTCATCTAAAGTAAGATCTCGTAGATATCCTCTTGCTTTATAATAATCATATCTAACACGAACATCATCCCAACATTCTAGACCTCTTGGACCTTGTGCTAAAAGTGATTCAGGATAATGTCCTGGTGGTGGAGAATCGTATCCCAGTCTTGCAATTCTTTCTTCACCCTCTATTACAACTTTCATCGCGTTTTCCCCATCTTTTGTGATGCGCATATTTTCCATGTCCCTACGATCGACACTCCATTGTGCCATTTTACCAAATCTAAGAAAAAGGAACAGTTTTTTGTTATTATAAGATATTTATCTTTTTCAAATATATGTATTGCGTTGTTAAACTGCTGTTTTAAATTTTACAACATATTAATAATTAAATCATACCGCTCTGATAATGTCATTTTAGGTGGACCCACATGTGATGTTGTGGAAGAACTATCACTGTCTTCACTAGGTGAGGACTCAGGAGGTGGCCTAATCATTTGAGTTGTTCCATGACTTGAATGAGTTTTTTCTACCTTTACAGGTTTACGCATCTGTACAAGTTTCATAGTTATATATTGAAATATAAGAGAGACGTATAAATAAACGAAAAAGATTAAAAATGTAGACAGAAGTATATTAATTTAAAACCAGAACTCATAACTAATTATGAACAAAGTATGTTTTACCAATGGAATGGGATCTGGAACTCTTGGATCTTCTGGGATTCTAGTGTGATGTTTTTCTTTACGCCGGACCTTGGTTTCTTTTTCTTTAATTGTCTTATAGTCCTTTTGATGACGTGGTGGAGGCTGTGGTGTGGGCGGGGGTGTACGTGGACGTGGTAAAGGAGGTGATCTTGGTCTAGTACGAGCTGGTATTACTCGTGAACTTGACGGTATTATTTCTTTTGGATGTGCTCGAGCTCGAACTGGTGTGAGTGATCTTGAACGTGAAGGAGAGGGTTGAGCGATACGTCGCCTTTCCTTTGGTGAACAGACACTGCATGATCGATCAGAACAAGTACTTCCTGTGCTTGGACTGCGTGTAGGTCGTCCTCTGGTATGTGATCTATCACGAGGTGACCGTGGGCTTCTAGTTCGAGGACTACGTGGTCTTGGTATATGGGGACTTCGAGGTCTGGGACTTCTTGGACTTCGAGGATGTCCTCTACTGGGTTCTCCGCTTGCTGTGCCACCGACATATAATTCCTTATATCCACTGTGTCTCCATCTATTTGGATCGCGTTCCTCTACTTCCAAAAGCTTTTTATTCCAATAACTTGATTGAGATTCACGAGCTTTCCGCATTACGCTATCTAATTCTCTCCGTTTTCCCGAATTTTCACCGTGTGGTCTGGGTTGTGATACATTGGTATCCATCCGTAACTTACTAGAACTGCTACCACTACCGCTACCTCCTCTTCGCCTATCATAGTCTCGTGACATTCCTAAAACAAAATGTATTACATTTGACGCTTGTAATTACTCCAGATGTAAACAACTATCATTTTTACAATTACTTTAAGTACAGTTATTTATACAGGGTGATTCATAAATTCATATCGATATTTCAAGGGTAATTCCTATGTACTTTAGTTTGAAAGTTATAAATGATTACAGAAAATGTTTAAAGTGTCTGTCTCATGCCTTAACACATGTTATTGCATGCCTTAATGTTGTCTGTATATACAGCTGAAGTATATTTTGTTTTTTGTAAAGTTTACAAATAACTTTTATTTTTCTGTTTCTAGAAAACATTAATGAACTATGAAAATAAAATATTGACTGCCTGAAATTCTATCTGATTCATATTGATTAATATTGTTTGTAAGCTTTAGGTAATATCAAGGTATGTCTTAGCTATGTACGCAGTAATGCTAAAGCATATACTAACGTGTATTAAGCCATGAGGAGGCTAACACATTGAACATTTTTTAAATCAACCATAATTTGAAAACTAAGGATATAGGACATACGTTCATATGATATTTTTTATTTATTGTAATGTGTAGATCCATCTCCTGAAGTACTGGCATGCATTTATGAATCCTCTGCATATTTCATGAATTTTCTATTTTTAAATAGACACATACCTGATAGAAATGTTAGAATAAAAGATATAGGAGGAGCGAAAAGCTGGTGATCCAAACTCCTGCGAGAGCAGTCAACACGTTAATTTTCAATACATGATAGAATGCCCATAAAGATGATAATACGTTGGACTAATTCGCCATGAGATTGCTAGAAGAACCAGTATCATTCGTCCTTTGGGTCGACTGGCCTATGTAAAAAATTCTACATGTCACAAATGGGTATCATCTGGAGTGGTGAAGCAGTGGAAAAGTTAGTATATGTTCCCGATCAAAAGCGTATATTTTCTCTGAGAATAAAAATTTCGCGAAAAATCCATATGTGGTACTGGACATCACCCGTCGCGAGACCTTACCATCGCCACTCTCTGCATGTCCAGAATTGTAGTACGCTTCGATCCACGATCCATAAATGTTGGTCGCGTGGACTTTTCAATGAGTCGAACCAAATTCAGAGATCGCCCTCGAAAGGCGTCGCGCGCGCGTGTCAAGTCGATCGTGTCCAGGTATTTTCGTGTTTTATTAACCGGACCGAACCGCGAATAGAGTATGAAGTTTATCTCGGGCATTACCCGGGTAATGCCATACCGGACGGCACTCACGTAGCCGATTACGATACACGATAAGATTACTCGCGTCAATCGTTACACCGATGGTACACACAGGTGAGAAAATACAATGAACGCCGCGGGTAGGGCTTTTTCGCCCGTTTCTTGACATCGTGAAGGATGTCATCCGCGGAACGTGTCACCTTCTCGGTACGCATCGGAGGATATCTTGTCGCGTCCGATTCGTAGCCACACCGAAACGCGGTAGCACGGAATTTGTGGCTCGAGTAACGGGTACGTCAAGGTCACGTAAAGGCCCGACTGCGCGATTTCGCGACCGGCGAAACTGTATTTTTCGCGACACCATTTCAGATATTACCCGGGTAACACCTTACTGGTGTCGTAACGGAGAACTCAAGAAGATACCTCAAGTATTGGCTTGAGGAGATAAAAAGAAAAGAAAGAGAGTGTCCGAAACCGGTATATACGCGTATAGCCTCCTTCGCTCCTTTCTTTCGTTAAAAGCGAAGGTCGGCTCTTCTCGCTTTTTCCATTTGCTGGTACACACCTTTGCACTATGTATATATATACATATATATATATTTGTTTTAACGTAGCTTCACAAAACTCTTACTCGACAGTATTAAAATAGATCTCTAACTTTTTTTGGTAGCGTTGTCTGCTATTTCGTACCGAAGCGTCAGTGGCATTCATTCGTTCGCACCCGATGGTCACTTTGAAAATCAATTGCCCACCCAGTGAGCGCTACCCGAGGAATTTCACGACATTCACCAGGCTCAAGAACCATTCGAGATAACGACACTCACTTTTCTCACCGCGGCAAATTGCAAACTTGCATTTTCTGGCACGAGAATCGGTGAATCACTTCCGCGTGACGTTTTACGAATGAAGATTGTTTAAAGAAGATTTTCCTTCTAGAGACGCACCAAATGCAAGAAGATGCATTCCAAACGAGATAAGTAACAGATGTCGCTGCAGGAATACGGTTAATCGTAAATTCCTCTCGTTACTTATAAATGATTTTTTACTTTTACATTTATGTGTATTCATTTTTTTGGAAGTTTGTGTCGAATAAATATTATATATTTTTTATTTTTACCAGAATATATTTTATTACTTTCAACATGAAACAGATATAAATAAATAAACGTCGAGAAAAGTCAAATGAATATGATTCTACTGCGCATGTTGTCTATGCTTTCTATTGGATAATTAATTTACCCATGTGCCAATGGTTTTATACGCCGTAAATTTGTATAGTATCTTTTCGAATTAAACGTATAAATATAAAAATGACAATTGCAATTGGATTTGAAGGTAGTGCAAATAAGTTAGGCATCGGAATTATTCGAGATCAAGATGTTTTATCAAATATACGGCATACGTATATTACACCACCGGGCGAAGGTAAACTTAACCTTTCATGTGATTACTTTTGATGATATACAATGGCTCACGAAAGTATTCCAACAATCATCACAAAAAGCTTTTATAAATATATTATGTGTATTATACGAAATTTGTTGAAATTTTGTTAACACTGTAATGATACACGACTATCGCGATTATAATAGTAAAATTAGAAATCTATTCATAAATGTACATAGAAGTTACAAGATATTTATTACAAACATACACTTAAGACATAATATATAACACAAATAGTAGCGTTAAACATACAATTAATGCTAAAGATGTTGTGACTCATTAATATATAAAATAATTGATTGCTCAAATATCTTGGACATTTTTATAAACGGTATGCTTCTAATAAATATCTTGTGACTTTTGTATACATTTTTAGATCCGTCTTGAATACCAAGCGTGATAATGTTAGCGTTAATAAAATTCTAAAATGTTTTGTATAATATAAGCATAGAAAGTTTCCAAGTGTGTTTAAATACTTGCGTAATGCACTGTACATAATTCAACAACATACAAAAGTGAGTGGCATTTATTATTTGTTATTATTTAAAATGTTATACATAAAACGTTTTAAAGTTTGTTTCGAAAAGGATTCCTACCTCGTGAAACTGCACAACATCATAGAGAACATATCCTCAATGTTTTACAAAAGGCATTGGACGAAGCTAAAATAACATTAAAAGATGTGGATGTAGTATGTTATACAAAAGGGCCAGGAATGGGTGCACCGTTAACAGTTGCTGCATTAGTAGCTAGAACTGTTGCTCAGATATATGATAAACCAATGGTTGCAGTAAATCATTGTATTGGTCATATAGAAATGGGGCGATTGATCACAGGAAGTATAAATCCAACTGTTTTATATGTTTCTGGTGGAAATACACAGATTATTGCATACTCTCGACAGAGATATCGTATTTTTGGTGAAACAATAGATATCGCTGTTGGAAACTGTTTAGATCGTTTCGCAAGATTATTAAAGCTCTCAAACGATCCTAGTCCTGGTTATAATATAGAACAGTTAGCAAAGAAGTAAGTTGTTTCGTTAAAGTATGGTTTATTTGTTTATGTATATTAATTTCATTTATTACACATAATATAATATTATATACATAGAGGGACAAAATTAGCTCCATTACCTTATGTAGTAAAAGGGATGGACGTGTCTTTCTCAGGAATTTTAAGTTACATCGAAGAACATCTTCCCAGTTGGCTCGAGTCGAAAGAATTTACTCCAGAAGATTTATGTTTTTCTTTACAAGAAACAGTATTTGCTATGCTTATTGAAATTACTGGTATTGTTATTGCTTGTGATACAAGTACAAAATTGTATAAAATGGAACAGAGATTATATATTTAATAATATTATAGAGAGAGCAATGGCCCATGTAAAATCATTAGAAGTATTAATCGTTGGTGGTGTAGGATGTAATGAAAGGTTGCAAGAGATGATGAAAGTGATGTGCGAGGAAAGAAATGCGGTACTTCATGCCACAGACGAACGCTTTTGTATAGACAATGGTGTAATGATCGCTGTGGCTGGATTACTTCAATACAAAAGCCAAGGGCATACTCCATGGATAGAAACAACTTGTGTACAACGATATAGAACAGATGATGTATATGTTTCCTGGAGAGAATAACCTATTCTTTATATACACTTCCTTTCTTTGACTTTGTTTAGCTATTGTCTGAAATATTTACTATTACTGTTGTTATAAAATAGGAACAAAAAGAATATATTGTATACAGTAATAATTCAACATTTTTATTACTATTTTGTATCATACATATGTCAATAAACGTTAAAATAAATGTTATGATATAGACGTAGACCTAGAACGTAGATGAGTCTGGTTGCCTTTTATTATTAGATATATTTAATTTTGAAATTGTACTGTCTACCGCTTCTTTATCACAGAACTTCTATTAATATTATTATACCTTCGCGTTATTTTAATCAGCTATCTAATTCAATAAATCGATCAACTTTATTAACAAAATTTGTTATTTATCGATTCAAACGTACCGCGTAATTGTTCTCAGCTTGATAAATTTCTTGCGCGCGCATATACCTGCGCATGCACAAACATTATACAGGTTCAAAATTGATATCGAGCTATCGTTGTGAAAAGAGAAAAGCGAGCGTCATAGGTGGAGGTCAAATTTTCATGACACGCGCGATAGACAGGGTAGCGTACGATATTCGTCGACGCAGGCGCGCGTCTGGCTGTAGTCCAAACAATATCTCCGTCGGTAGTAGTAGCAGTTATAATATTAGTAGAATTCGTATCGTCATCATTACCGGATACACGATCCAACGCTGTTAGTAGTTATGAACGTTAAGTTTCGTTTTGCTTAATCTCCATTTCTATGAAAGTTATTTTGCCAATTTTCTTTCGATATTTTTATCATTTAATAGAAAGATCCTACAATAAAGTTTTTATTCTAGAATCGTTTTTTATGAATATGAAACGGATAGAAACGCGAAATTTCTTTTTTTTTCTCATTGTATCTGAGCGCGGCTATGTCACATTAACCATTTCCTAATCGATAGACGCGCGAACATCGATTGCAGCGCTTAGTGTGGAACAAGTGGCAGTACGATACCGTCGTCACTACTCGTCACTGCTCGTCACTGTTCGTCACTACTCGTCACGGTGCATTATTCGTCGTGCTACTCACGGCAAGATGTGTTACTATACCACGGTGCGCAATGTGTCTTTCCGGACGAATGGTGCCCGTGTTTAAAACAGAGGTGAGTCGCAAAAATTAGTGTACTTCTGGTTTCGTTTCTACTACCACTCCACGTCTATTTCCGTATAGGAGCTACTTCGTTATAGAATCGTACCGGTACACGTCAAATACTGTCCCCGAAATACAGACCCAGATAACTTGAATTTCTCAGCTGCTCGTCCTTGAATGTCACGAAAATCATTTGCTTCCACACTGTTTTATTATTGCTCCATTGATCTCGATTGGTGTCGTGTCATATCATCACGGATACACAACATATATCGTTACTATCCGTGGAATTTGACAGTGATTTCGAATCAGATTTTTGTGTCATTAAATCCAGTTGAAAAATTGTCACATAGAACTCGTTGGTAGAATCACGTACAATCAAAGTCTGGATACGAAAAATATTATATGTAGCATGGAAGCAAGCCATTGTTATAAAAACCAGAAAAGAAATAGAAGACAGAAACCAGTAAGAAATATCTTGTCGCAGAATGTATAAAAAACAAAAGAAGCATCGACTGTAATATACATTTTTTATATTATATGTTGCAAACAATTGCATTTCAATGATCACAAAAAAATGATATAAAACAAGCATGACTACTGCATAATCAGATAGTTATAGTCATATTTTTTGCAACAATTTTGCATATCATATCCAGCACACAATTTGGTTATATTTTATACCAGATTTATATAATTTTTGATTTTCACATTGATACGAATACTACAATTATGACAGTTGACAACACGGTACGTAGCAATTAATTACTTTTCTTTGACCTATATAATGGAATAAAGAAACCGTGCGACATTTTCAATGTGCTTGCAATGTATCGATAGGTGTAGGTTGTAAATAGTCGTTCTTTACTACTGTCCGGTAACGCTTACCATTCATCTTCACTACTGTTATCCGCGATAACCTAAACACACGATACTTTCTAATATCATTTTAGTTACACTTTATCAAGATTTTTTGAAATTACTCGCGACTACATTTCGTGCGTAAGTTTGCCTTTGTGTGTCTTTCTTTTTATCGCGCTATGAATTTGAATCGCTGGCGACGTTATTAAAAGCAAAGAATTCGAAATTGGCGTATCTTACGACACTTCGCGAATATTTTTGCTAGCCATACAACATCATATTGACGCGTAGCCAAGATCCAGGCCGTGCATCCAAACAATACGCGGACATGTATTTAAATAATACGGCCCCGAATTATGTATTCGGTTGCTGGCTGTGATCAACGTCTTACATAAATACTTTTCGAAGGAAAATCAGGGTTATTTACAACAGTAATAAGAGGGGGAAAATGAAAGAAGAAATGAACGTGCACGTCGACGTTATATCGATGGCTCGCTGCACGAGTACTTTATGTCCATTTTGAAACTTGAGTTTTTACATGTAACAATAATTCTTGATTGTTTCTTTGTGTTATAAAAAATACGTATAAAAAGCACATTTACATCTATCTCATAGATTTATTAAAAATAATATTTTTGTTTAATATATTTAATGTATACAGGGATATTTTCAAGAACCGTGATCCATCTGTATCAATTTGCAACTAATTTTATAATACCATTGATTAAGATAAGTACAATGGAAAAAGTATCTATTTAATTGTAAAGTATCATTGGGTTTTCAAAACTGTTTCTCTCGTAAACGCTAAAAGAGGACATAGAATATTTCTGCAGTATGCTACGGATACGTATGTGTATAGGAGCCAAATAACGGCGAGAAATAATAATTTAATCGATAAGAGGAACATTGAGCATAACGAGCTCTCGAAGTAAACCAGGGATGTAAGAGGGAGACTGGGTCTGGAATTATGCCACGAATAAATGCCGTGTCGTGACATTTAAAGTTGTTCTTTGTAGAGCATCACACGGATAAGGAATCGATTCGTTCGATTCCATACGGAAATCCAATCTTCTGCCAATTTTTTTAACGTTCCACGACGATGCGGAATAGATAGTTTCGTTGCGATAATAAACAATTGCGAAGAGCAAAGTTTTGAAACGTTTCGTACGTTTCGAATAGAATAGAAGTTATCCTGAAAATCGCTACATAACCTGTGACGCTGTAATCGTATTAAATTAGACGTTCTACGTATATCGATACTTAATTTGCATTAGAACAGAACGTCTTAGTCTAGGAGATTTAAAGACGTTCGGACGATCATTCAGAGATCGGAGTATTTCGTTTCGCGCAGTTGTTTCCGCCCACATGGATCGATCTGCGTAAAGTAGATACTGGAGTGTACTCCGAAAAAGCTTTTAGAGTATAGCCAACAAACAATTGCCATGGAATTGTAACAGCATGTTGTTTACCCGTGCGTTTAGTTCTTCCAAAGATCGTATTATACGCTGCTGTTCATACAGTGATCCATAAAAGTATGTGAACACTTGTCGCAGAAATTTTTCACGATCATCTTATCTGTGCTATAGAAAACTTTTTGGTATTTTTCATTGACGTTATACCGAGTGATTATGTCGGCAAAATCAGAAGCCAACTTGAGAATGTTACATACGAGGATCACAGGACAAAACATTAGAAATTCTTGTTGAGATTTTTGATTTTAATTGTCGCCACGACCAAAGAAGAATATTTTAGTAGAAGATAATTAAGAATGGAAGGAATCTGTTAGGTTTAAAGATACGGTTGACGAGGTTTTTAAAAAGGCAGAGGTATAAACTGTTAAGGCAAACAATATTTTGGTATTTTATTTCAATATCTCCATTATTTTAATATTATGGCAAACGATACTTTTAAAGGGTGCGAAATAGATGTTTAATCGCAGAATCAAATAACAATAACATGTCGTGTTAACAATGTATTGAATTTTAAAAGTGCCTCCCTGCAAAGATTGGAAAATGTGAGTAATAATCACGCGCTTTCTTTGTATTCTTTCTATAAAGAATATAATTGATGTTTTTTTCATTGCCCTGTTCGAAAATTATTTGGCTTATTAAAAACTGATAAAATCTTCGAATGATATCTTGTTATTGAGATAATAAAAGAGATCACAAAATATTAATTAGTATTTTAAATTAAATTAATGCTTCTGAGCAAAATACTAATAATTCTTGAATTATATACTTTTCAAGAAGTAAAATATTTTTATTTGGTAGATAGTCTAAGATTTTTCCACAGTAGATACATATTCTATGTACTTTAGAATTTTGGGACTGTCTTTCTTTCTTTTTATCTTATTATTTTGATACTTCAAAACCAACTGAACATTTTGTATGCATCTCAACTTTAAAGCAATGTAATCATTAGTATATCTGAATAATGTGGATCTTAAAGAAACAGAACCATCAGCGTTAGGTTGATCTTAATTCTAGATTGTTAACATTGGGCTACCAACGATTTATCATTAGACTGCGAATGTTTATGCAAATTTATATTTTTATAAATACGATTAAAGAAATAGAACCTAAGCAAGAATGTGTTTCATCCATTAAATCATGTACCAATTATTGTACTTTGAGTATGTTATACATTTTTACATATCTGGCGCGTTTTGTAGATTCTTGCACCTTTAAATTTCCCATAAATGAACAAACATCCGCGCTCTAGTAATTACTTCTGACACTAAAATTTTACACGCGATCATTTTGAATATTCACTATTTATCGTTCCATTATTCTGATACTAGGTATTTATTGGTGAATTGTATTTACCATGGCTCACGAAACTATTCGAACACCCCTTAGAAACTTGTCATGCGTATATACTTTTATACAAATTTTGTATGCCTTTTACACATACTTTGTAGAAAATATTTTGAGATCGCGTTAGTACTGTAACAAAACATGACTGTTGTAATTATATCGTTAAAATTTGAGATGGATCTGAAAATGTATGTACAAGTTGCGATATATTTATTGGAAACATACACTTCGCAAACATCACCAAGATATTCGAACGGTCAATTTTTCGCTATATTAATAAGCCAGAATATGTAACGAGACCATCTTTAGCATTAATTGTATGTTTAAAATTATTCACATTGTATGCTAATTTTTCACAACGTGTACGTTTGCAATAAATGTCGTGTAACTTCTATATAGATTTTTGGATTGCTTCCAAATTTTACTATTATAATCGCAATAGTCGCGTCTCATTATAGTGCTAACTGAAAGGTCAACAAGTTCCGTATAGCGCACATAGTACATTCATAAAAATGTTCTATGCTAAATGTTCGAGTACTTTCGTGAGTCATTGTATATTTTTAAAAACTTAGGATGCGAATGTATATAAAGTCTAATTCGTGTGCAATGTGATAAAACTAAGTTAGATTTCAAATTTATAATTATTTAAAATTATTACTTTTTTGTAATTTGATATTGGTTTACTATTCAGGATACACGCAACTGGCTAAGCTATACTCCTGAAACGATAGAACGTAGAAAAGAATTTCATTAGATAGAATCAGACTGTTCCGAATGATGTATGGCTTTAACGTATATAGAATTTTGAACAATTCGTTACTTGTACCTCTATAATACATACGTCCAACGCATTAATTTTCTATTTGGAAATAACATGATTCCGTGATGCGATACGTGTAAAAAATTTGACAAATTTTCTACTGCTGGATCATATTTTAATATTATAAGTATATATTGTCAAGAGTACAACATATATATAATATTAAGAGTATAACAAACTCTTTTCTGAAAAAGATAATTTCCACAGATTTAATCAGACATTACGACTGTTAAAATTCTTAAAATAAACTAATCGTTTCCAGAAGATTATGAAACTAAACTTATGATTTGAACTGAGTTGTAAATATCATGGCAATTGACGCAATTATAAACAATTAATCAAAAAGAAGGAAGAAAGCATCGAATATAATTCACCCGAAACGATATTTCACGATCATTAACATTACTTACTTACCAAAACAAAACATTAAAAATATCATAGGTGTATAGTTAAAATAATTGCTAATGATCGTGACGAGATCTCGTGAGATAGTTGGAAATTTCAGCGTTAAGCGTATTTGTGACGATGTTGGATCATCGTAGAAGTAAGAACCAATTTGCTTTCTTTTCCTCTTTTCCACTCTTGTTTTGCTTTTCTTCTTCGCTACTTGTTCCTTTGCTTATAGGAGTATAGTGGAGTCATTTATTTCTCGACAGAGAGTTATACAGATGTGTTTACTTTGCGTACGTTTACTTCGCATCTACCAATGGACTTAAGGTGTACAGGAGAGAAAATTCGAGTAGGTGATCTCTGGTAGGATTGTAAATTAGTCAGGAACAAGATCTGTATTTCTGTTACAATAATTTTTGTTCATATGACGAACGCTGCCGAGGTAATTAATATATTTAACGTTCAATGAAATAATAAGATGTGCCTATAACAATTAACAGATTTTTAATGAATTTCGAGTAAAATTCTTATTTGCGTTATAAACATTTTTGTTTATGCGATTATTGCAATCGATGCAACCTACGCGTTACGATATTCGATAGAACAGAACAATTATGATAATTAAATACGTAATGATTCAATGAATCTGGGGTAAAATTCTTATTGATTTGTAATCGTAAATTTTGTCTCATTCGTAAGATAATTAATTGCTATAAAAATAATTTGTATGCTAAAGTATTTAATTGAAAGTGTCTGTTTCGTTTACTTTGGAACAGAATCATTTTCACTATTTTCTACGAAAAATATGTTTCCACTATGTAAGATATTGTTTTAGAAATATAATTCAAGGTTAAGTGCGATGTGATCGTACTATTTCGTGACTGAACCAACTCCGTAGAACGTACATATAATGCCATTTCTTATCATAGATCCAATATGATTTTTTTTAATACTACTCTTTTATCTTAGATACGCAAACTTCTGAAGTTTTATTGTAGAATTAAATGTCCGTGTTTTTTCGTTTCTTTAACTTTATTTCAGAGAAATTTTATTGGAATTTTTTATAATCAGCACAAGAAAGTGCCAACCAGTCTCGAACATAGTCTATTTATGATGAAAATAAAAAAGAAAATAAATTAAAGTAAGCAATCAATTCACTTAATCTATTATTGTCATTTAAAAAATAAGTATTCTATATAAACATCGAATAAATCATTCTTATATAATTAACGCGTACAAACAAAAGAATAAATACGTAACATAAAATACCGTATTTTGCATAATGTTCGAGTTGTAAATAGTAAATCCAGCGTTATTTGCTTTCAGAATTATTCTCGTTCTAGTTACATTTGAACAATGCGTATCGGCTTATGTATATGACAGAGTTTGTGCATCCGATGAAGTGGACACAATGGAATAAAGAATTATTTGAAAAATATTTATTAAAGTATAGAACGAAATAAAGATTTATTTCATTTGAAAATCATTTTCTTGTCCAAGTAAATTGAGTTCAGACAACTAAAAAGGTCAAATAAGAGGATACGTTGTTCAAATGATCAAATATTTTATATTTCATCTCAATATTTAATATTGTCAAGTTAAATATTTTATTTAAACAAAGTCTACATCGTACATGTAAAATGTTTCGTATTTCCTATTCCTGTAATCCCATAATACGCGTAAAACGAATTTTTTAGAATACACAAAAATATGTATTTCCTAAAATATATCAGAAAGATATATCTCTCTTTTCTGTTCTGGATAAATGATATTGCAGTTAAATGAATACTGTATAACGTATCTGAGAGATGATTAATAAAACGTAGCTCTTAATGAGAAGACATAATTAAAAAAATGCAGATGCTGCAGCTAAACAGATCGTTAGATAATATATTATTTAATTGCATACCTTTCGAGAAATGAGTTCTTCGAACGTTACTCACAATTAGCCTCGTCCCTTTTAACGAAAAAACATTAGAAATAGTTTTTTGTAACAAAACTGCTCTTCTCAATTCCAATAAAAATAGTTGAAGATGAGTTTATATAAATAGCTTATCTCGATATTCGAATAGATGAATTCTTGTCGCAACTGATTGCTTCAGTTTATAAAAGCATCTGTATAATGCTTTCACATTATATTTGTTAATAATGAAAGATTCGTTCAAATAGTCTTTGGATTTTGGAAATAAAAATATTTTTGATAATATTGCAAGTTGAATAAACTCGCGCGAGCGAGACTGTTACCAAACGCATAGTTGTTTGGAGTTGTTTGTCCTTGTTTGAACGACATATATACATAGGTAAATGTAGTAGATACACTGACCTTCGTAAGATTCTTTTATCGTTCGTAAGTTGTTTTGGTTGATTAATTATTACTTACAAGCAAGTACTTACAAGCATTTCAGGAAACATTAATTCAACTCAAAAGATAAAATAAAAAATTACTTCATTTATATCAAAAAGTTAATAAAAAAAATCTAGTAAACCAGGGCATAATTATTTCAAAATAACTATGCGTCAAATAAGATGATAATAATCATTTTTGACATATTTTATTTCATAGATCTCATAGATCTATTGGTCATTTTAATGAATAAAGAAATTTCATATGTTTTTATCTATAATTTTACAATTGAAATAGATTTGTATACAATGGAAAATAAGGAAGTGCAAAGACTTTGTCATATATGTGTATATAACTTTGTAATTGAAATAAATGTTCACATAGCCAAAAAGAAACACTTCATCTATACCTTTGTAACTGAAGTACACTCTGACGCAGTGAAAAACAGGCAAATACAAAGATCATTTCTCTGTCTCATTTTCAATTTTATAATTGAAATACAATCCTACACAGTCAAAAATAAGCTAAGCGCCTGGGTACTTTTGACCGATACTGTATGTATAAAACTCTTACGTAAACTGCACACGATGTATAGACGTTGTTTCATCTCTACACGAGGTATTGCCTTGTAACAAAAGCATTGCGTGAAAATCCAAAGCGTTCCTACCTTCTTATCGTGCATGGTTAATAGCTGTTTATTGTGGTTCCGTAGCATTTCGTCAAAATAATCGCTCTCGTTACATACTGATCTAGACTTTGCACGAAACCACGTGCACGATTGAATCAGGACTATCGAGACAGGTGCTTTTCGCCGTGAATCTAGGTCAGAGTGTATTAACCTCGTATATAAATAGTACTACCAGCAGTACATGGTGTTTCGAGCAAACAGTTTTTAGGTTTCTTTCCGAAAGCCACCTTTCCTCTAGTATTTTGTTTTTTCATCTTTCTGCTCGTTTCTCTTCGTTCATCTTTTCCGATCGGCCGGATTTCTACGTTTCGCTGCGAACGCGCGCGGCAATAAAGAAAGGTTCTGCCACACGTACGAAAATAGTAACGCAGACGATGATATCAGATTTGAAATTTGGCCTCATTAGAGGCGATGTGCACTTGTTTCTGTCGTCCGAAACGATCGTTTGTACGCGTGTTAACTCATTAAGGGACGATCTTACCTTTTGCGACTCGACATTCCATTCGTAATCGTTTCTCGATTAATTCGTGTTAGTAAATTCAGTTTGCTTCTTGATATTGCGATTATCAGTCTGTAAATGATCACGCAGACGCGAATTTTTCTTTCTTTCGTTCCACTTAAACAGAGTCTTCACGATGCATAGATAATGCATATTTAATGTACACGGTTATACATTATATGCAGTAAATAACTTGTAACTTCTATATATAATACATGTTTAGATTGCTTCCACGCTTTATCAGTATAAATCAATAACTGTGTTCAAAAAGTTTCACATAATACACATGATAATTTACGAATCAATTTTTTATGAGAAATGTTCAAATACGTTTCCGAGTCACTGTGTAAGTATTTAAAAGCAGGGAAAAAGTTGATTTCGTTGTAACAAATTGACGGTGTTACTGCAACATTGAATATATAGATTCTCTATAATTAAACTAATATTATAATAAAACGAAACGTAGATAGAAATTTCTATCAAGAGATGATAAAAGTGTTCTTTTATTTTGTACTTTCTTCATAATGCCTTGCATATTTAAATGTAAGAAAATACGCAGGACTGTTTGTGATACATATTTATCTCATCGAATTGATTTCATTTGTCAGGTTTAATATGCAATAAGTTTAAACCGTGTATCTGCAGCTTGGAGTTGTTGCTTCGACGTGAGATGTAGTAGTTTGTGCTTCGGATTAAAATATTTCAGTTCAAGTTTATCGCATTGTTATATGTAACGTGAATTGTATTGCGAACAAGTAGCAAGAGTACGAAAAGTTTCCTTAAAGTTTCAAGATGGTTATTTCTCAAAGACACAGGGTATTATATTTTATGTGCGATCTTTCGATACACCAAGCGTCGAAATACTTGTAAATCTAATACAGCAAATACAGTCGGAAATAAAAATAAGTGGACAGTTAATGGAAGCAGAGAGAAGACTGAGATTTAATGGAATTAATACTAGTGTTATATACGTAAATTTTATTTATTACTTATCCTCTAATTACATAATTATTTAGTAAACGATTGAAATTAATATTTACATTTTGGCGTGAACAAGTCGTATTTAACAAAATATCATTGATAATTGTTTGTACTATCTGTCCACTTATCTTTGTCCCCTACCGTATGCTACATAAATGTAAGACACGTAATATGTATATTGCTACGTATGTTCTTACACTTAAACATACAGGACATATGTATTACATTATTGCTTGACTCTTAGTAGGTTAAGCAGCACTTGTATATTGTGCTTCTCGTATGGCAATGAAATTTTGTCCCAAACACGGTGTCGAACAAGGTACCAAACATTGTAATAAGATAGAAAATAACGTGGATGACTTATTTTCGTGTCAGCTGAGAACAGGCAGGCAGCCGAGTATCAGAAACGTTAAGAAGGGATGGGGAACTGCGATTCGAGGAATGTTGGAAATAGCTCCTATTATTCGGCTACATTTCGTAATATCTATACATAAGCATATACCAATCACAATACCGTGTATCGTATAAAATTACACAAAATAGAAGGTGATTTTAGAAAATGGATCGGAAGTAAATCGTATACGAGAATTTTACATTAACGTGCTCTGTCACTTATCACACCATACCGTGATCTTTCTTCATATTCAGACTATCCACCGCATTTCTAAAATAACTATAATATAAACTATAACTAGATAATATTCTTGCAATAAGCTTACCTCAGAAACAAAATAGTATAAAGTAGACAGGAAAAAAATTAATTAAATACAATATATCAAATTATATATCAAAATTAGAAATAAAACATAAGAATAATTATACATCTATTAGTGACACGTATGATTTTTAAATGATTTTAGAGATGCAATGTTTATTTTGTACTTTTATTGTCACCTAACGTTGATATCTTGAAAAATCATTTTTTTTTTATGCGACATACTTATTACGGATTTTTCGTCAAGTAAATACAGTCGTAAGAGGAATCTAAAACGAATTGTGACTATTCTTATCGTTGTGATTCATCCTATACTATATACTATGTATATACACTATGCATGTACTATGAAATACTGTAGGTGAAACGTACTAATACTAGGATGAGTTACATTGTCTTCTTATCCGTTCCATTTGGAACATACAGCGACTCGCAAAAATATTCAAACGCTTTGGAAATTTGTATAAATATATTACACAGGCTATTCGTTTACCGAATCGGTTAACGTCATGAAGCAAAAAGTGGAGAAAATTGTAGAAATTGTACAAGATAAATATTAATCACACAACACGCGAAATGAGTTGGTACTAAAATTTCAAAAATTTCAAAAAGTGGGGCTGGCCAACTTGGCCCGCGAACGGCTCATATGTATTACATGAAAGCTTTCGAAATTTTGTAAGCATTGTAAAATAAAGCGCAGCAAACACTTGCAGCAATTCTTTTTGAATACCGTACTTGAATTCTATTTATCCAGTACCGTTCATAAAAAAAATAAATTTGCATATCTTTAGTCCGATCGTATCATAGGCCATCGTCAAATGAATTCAAAATTCCGAATTTTTCTGTACAGATTATGACGTGGCGCGGTTTAACCGAGCCAACGGAAGGGCACAGACGTAGGTACGGATGAAGCACAAGAAGGGTAACCTGGACGAGGAGGAGGAGGAAGAAGACGAAGAAGGAGAAGGAGAGGAAGAAGACGAAATCGAAGACGACGAGAAGCAGGAACGGCAAGAATACAAACGGGACAAAGGAGGAAGAAGAGGAAGAGGATCGCGTGGAAAGAGAAGCGAGAGATCGTTACGTTTAGCCGACGTGTCGGTGTGATCATCGGCTGGTACATTTGATGCTAAGTGAAAAGAGGTTCGAAGACGTCTTAACACTGGCGGACGGGGAACGTAATGGGAGCGCCGTGGTCACGGGCCCGGTGCTATCGTCGTCGTCGTCGTGCACGGTGCCCTACATCGGCACCGACCAGGGTTTCGTGTTCGAGGGTGGCGGCACGACGACGTTGCAGCGGGCTGGTGCAGCCGGTGCGTCGATCGCTAGCTGCACCGGTAGCGGAGGAGGAGCCCTTGGAGGAGTCGGTATCGTTGGGTCAGTAGGAAGCGGTGGAGTAAACGTGGTAGTAGGGTCAGGGATTAGTATGGGCGGAGGAGTGACGGGAGGAGGGATTGCTGTTGTCGGAGGAGGAAAAACTGGTGGAGGAGGAGGTGGTGGAATGAACAAGGAGGTTCGGTACGCTCCGTTTTCGTCGTCCGTAGGACCGACCGGTTCGGTGGCGCCGGTCAACCTGCCACCGCCGCCTCTACCGCCGCCNCGCCGCCGCCGCCGCCGCCGCCACCGCCGCCGCCCCTGCCGCTGCAGATGCAGCAGCAGCGTGCCTACTCGAGGTCGATGACGTCCCTACCGCCTGAGCCGTTTATGATCATGAGGTCGAAGGCCCTTAACCGACGGGTCTCGATCAACGTCGGTGGGGTTAAACACGAGGTGCTATGGCGTACCCTCGAGAGGCTGCCTCATACGCGTCTAGGCCGGCTGAAGGATTGCAACACCCACGAGGCGATTACCGAACTTTGCGATGATTATTCCCTTATCGACAACGAGTATTTCTTCGATCGCCATCCCAAGTCCTTTAGTTCCATCTTAAATTTCTATCGTACCGGCAAGCTGCATCTCGTCGACGAGATGTGCGTACTGGCGTTCAGTGACGATCTCGAGTATTGGGGCGTCGACGAGCTCTATCTCGAGAGTTGTTGCCAACACAAGTACCACCAGAGGAAGGAGCACGTGCACGAGGAGATGAGGAAAGAGGCAGAATCGCTAAGGCAAAGGGAAGAGGAAGAATTCGGCGAAGGACAGTGCGCGCAGTATCAGAAGTGGCTGTGGGATCTATTGGAGAAGCCGACAACGTCCATCGCTGCAAGGGTGAGTGATATTGTCAATGGTCAGAAAAGTGTTCTTGTGCATTAGTATGAGCCTTATTGCCGTTATTAAATGATAAATCGGTTCGATAATCGTACGTGTATCGGGTTAAGGAAGTTTCCGGAATGAATCGCCAGAGAAAAATTGGGAAGGTATTCCAAGATCGAATTCTGAGAAGAAGAATCTTGAACTTGAGCCAAAATCTTGTCGTAATAACAATGTGTCGTTTAGCATTGATGGGCTGCCATATTCGAGGATGGTCCTTTGTAATCTTGTCCTAGATTCTTTTACGGGTTCGTTCTATGAATCTAATTTTAATAGGACATTCAAAATTTTCCACTTCTCTTTCTGCATTTCATCGGAAGCTTGCAGCAAGAGTTAATTAGATCAATTTTTCACCGCGTGTACTGGGCATATTTTAAATCGAACAAATTTTCAGATTCAGTGGTATTTTCTTCTTTTCAGTTTATCGATCAGTTTATCGTTACAGTTTTAAACGATTTATCGATCTTTTTTTATTCGTAATTGCAAGATATCTAATAAAATGATACTATATTCCTTTCAGTTGTTTGCGCAAAATAAAAATTGCCAAACAGTTTGAGCAATTAAATCGATCTTTATTTCGATTAACATTGGAAAATCGATTAATTTGTTGTGATACTTTGTTATTATGTGAGAATAGTCTTACATTTTGTTCACTAATTTACTTACACTGTCTCCACGTTTACAGTTTGTGCTGGAGCCATAATTTGAAGAAAGGTATTATTAAGTTGATAGTAGAGCATCGATTCGATGTAGCTCTCATATAGACGAAAGAGTAGTGAGAACGTTTGCGACGTATGTGATTTTGTACCCGATATCGCTGTAGAGAATTACAACTAAAATAGTAAATCAACAGATCGGATTTGGATTCTGGCTCTAGCTATAATGATATAATGACTGACGATGGTTGTTCCGTTTGACTTCTTGCAGAAACAGAGCCCCGATTTTGAGTCACCGATTTTTTGCAACTCTTAGATACGTAGTAAGCTTCTTCCACGTCATATAGTGATAGATACTCAAAAGTTTTTCACTTATTTATTTTTAATGTTCTCGTAATTGTCATAGCATTATGAAAACGGTCGTAGTTTGTTAAATGATAGGCAAACTATAACTAAATACAATTTTCTCAATTATACTTTTCTCCACTTTTTGTGGTTGGTGCTAATAGTAAATAAAAGAATTAATTTTATAATATAAAATATATTATAAGCAATCTAGATAAATTTCACAATATAAAATACTTTCGTAATTTTCATTTTTTTTTATACAACGTTATCAATTAGCTCGAGAAACGAAGAAAATACTTCTTCGAAATATTATAGAGTTAACGAATAATTAACTAATCTACTTATTTTTTTCATAACTGTCTTACACCAATGAATGAATTTAACGCTCGGTAATTGTATCGCTGTGTAAGATGAACGAGAAAATATGTACGGAGCAGATATATTTCAATGTGTGCTTTTACTTTACAAACCATAGAAATCTCAATGTTGTAACAACTTTGACTTACCTCTAAGTTACGTAAACTACTTCAAAAACGCATAACACGAAAACTTTTGAATATCATGACTTGTAAAAAGGAAGATGCCTAATACATATTCTAAAAGTTGTATAAAAATGGACGACTGGAAGTTACGGACTTTTCCTTCTTAGTCCTTTCGACGATACGTTAAACGTAGTACGAATGAAAACAACTAATGATCACTTTGTAAATTATTTCTCCTCTTCTATGAAATTGTCAATTAAACATCAGCTAATAGAAATAGAAATCTTCGCATGTTATGTTCTTCATTAGCAATAATTTCATGCCGTTTCAAGCTGTACACAGTACACTTGTATATATTTACAGATTACTGATAAATCTTTATCGCTAACTATTAGTTAATCGATTTCACTCGCTAATACACTAATATCAAAAATTGGAAAATCGATTTTGCTTTTCCCTAGCAAAGCCAGATCGAAATCACGTGCGTTGATCGAGCATTATCATTACTCATTAATTACCAGGTATCGATTAGACGAACCTTCCCATATCGATATACTATAATTATGCTATCTATATTAATAACGTTTTATGTGATTGCAGTAAGGTGTATGTATATGTATATATGTGTATATATAAAATACATATGTACATAGAAATGTATATACACACATATGTATACGTACATAAGTCGTAGACATACGTATATAAGGTTGAAATGTAAAATAGAACAGAGTTTTAATTAATAACCAATATAGAGGAGATTAATCGAATTTTTTCAACAGTCGTTGTGTCGATGTATGTAATGTGTATTTTATTTCTAGGTGGTGTTAACAGCATCATTACTAATCTCATTTGTTGTACAATTTAGCATATTTTAGCTCTTAGTCTTAAAATTTGTCGTCTTTTAAAACGAAAATTTTAAACGAATCATCATGTTTGACCCTTCGATGATAATGGGAGTGTATAATACGCGATTACCAGGTATCACGTAGATTCTTTCTCGACACCGCTCCCTGTGAGATGTCAATAGCAATTTCGCTACCAGCGAATTCAATTCGATATATGCTTATTGAAATATATATATACATATATATACCGCATATAATATATATATATATATATATACATTTACCATAAAAAGAAAAAGAACGTAATTGTCGCTAATGTAAATGCATAATCATCCAGCGTAAATGGAATGGACCAGCATTAACATAACGAATCTGACGTTGCTCGAAAAGAAATATATTCGCATATAACCGTAGAAAGAGAATCAATTAGAACTAATTCCAATGTTTGTTACAAAAGCACATGTACGTTATATATAGACGACGTAGGATTAGCAAAAGAGTATATAACATGCTAGCGCGCACACTGAATTAATCCTTAGATAGATCACAAACGGATTACCACGTAGACCATAGTGTAGATATTTCTTTTCGTGTACACGTTGAATTCGTAGTACTAACGAGCTAACTATAACGTGTAACAACTGTGCAAGAGAATCTGTGAGGTACTTAGGCGACATAATTTTTTTTACAAATATGTTGTCTCATATTAATACTTGCCATATACACCACAAACAATACACATTGCACACACTGTTGCTCCAAGATGAAACAGTATTATGCGGGGTACTGAAATAGCACCTTTTATCCTATCACCGACTCCAGATTGTCACCAAAGATTTTCTCTATTCACACAAACGTACGATACATATATCTGATACATATATGTATATATATACCTATATCCTGTAACATCATTTTTCGTGTCTCTCTGTTATCCTATTAACATGTAGCTACATAGATGTGGACGTTCGATGTGACACGATGATAATTTTCATTGCTTTTATCCGACTTATCGGTACCCGGCACGTCACGTTAACCGCTTTAATGGAAAGAAACGGAAACGCTCTTCGTCGAAGAAGTTCCGCGGAGGAGTCACTCCCTGGAGAACTCCTTACCGTACGTCCAAACATTTCTCCTCAATGCGTCAATATTACAGAAACTATTGATTTTCCACTATATTTAAACCACGTAAGGGACCGTTGGTCAATAACTGTAGCTACTTCTGAAAGTGTATGGTTATAGTCATCGGCAACGTTAGACATTGGGTCTTCTCATAACTCTTAGTTTCTTTGTCCATATCGAATCCTTTGCGTTTGTATAATACAGTGCAATCTCCCTATTCGAAGACTTCCTACGTACGTTGTACGTGGCTGAGTAATCACAGGAGTATAAAGCAAGTCTCGCGTAGAAGAAATTTATTCGAGGACGAGATGTTGCGATCGTCTGTTCCGTTGAAGTCGTTTATTTACAACGTAACGATCGCGAAATACGTGATTATATGGAGATTTCATTGTATTCGGGTCTATGCGAATTTTGAAATTTTATTAGCTTCGTTGAATCGTATTTCATTTACGTAGATTTGTTTAGTGATATTATTTATTTATTCGTAATATATCGATACACTTATAAGTCAAAATGACTCTACATCTGAATAGGAGACAGGAGACAGGTTAATACCTTTTCTCGCTTTGCAATCTTTGCAATTTTTACCCTCTATCGCTTAATGTGAAATATACTAAAGTATACTTTGTTTTTTCCTCTTTAAGTATTATTCATGAAAATTTAAAAAAAATATAACACAGTGCGAGTAAGTAAAGTTGTTAAGTTGATACATTTGCGAAACATGTTGGCATGATGTTTGATAATTATTTTCGTCGATTAAAACGTATCTACTATTTTATTGATTATTCATTAAACAGTCAATATAATATTCTGTATTTATGTATTTAATTTCGGCAATGATAATCGCAATATTGATATATGTTAATTTTGTATATTTTTAAACGAAACTGAAAAGATTTATTTTAATGAATTATTGAAAGAGTAAAAGGTTTAAGCAGAATTTTAAAAGATTCGCATAGATCTGATTCTACAAACATCCAAAGGGCACGTACTAGTTAACGCGTAAAGTCGAAGGTCATTTTCTGCATGCAAGGGAGATAAAATCAAATAGCATTCAAGAATAACTACTCGTTAATTACTTCATTTAGGTTGTGCTTCCTGGCGAAATAAGAATCAGCTATAAATAATATTATTACGTAATATTTATCAAATTAAATAATATTCGGATTAATATTATAAGCTGTGGAACCCAATTCTTACAATAACAGATTTTTATTTTTTAAACAGCCTCGCTTATAAGGTTTGAACGTAACGTAAGATTACTTTAATTTATATAACACGAGTGCATATTAAGTATCAAAGACAACAATCAAAGACTTCAGTCTCTTCTTAAAGAAACGTAAGTTCATCTGTTTTAACATAATTTTGCAGTGTCGGTTATTTATCTTTTCGAAGAAAATAACATGTCGAACGATGGTTTGCGCCAAACCGCTACAGTTTATTGCTTCATTTATATATATATATATATATATATTTATATATATATACTTGAGCTTATGTATTTTTAGCGAAGTACAACTCGAAGAGAAGAAAAAATTGTATCATCGAGTATTGATAGTTTCTATCTGTCCCCGCTTTGCTTCTAGAAAATGACGCGCGCTTTAAAATGTTAACCAGTATGGGTCTACCAAAAGTGAAAAACAGAATACATACTCCGCAACACGTGCATGATAATAATTTGTACAACATATCAATGTTGATGATTACGATCTAACGTATTCAAAATTTGAGATAACATCTATACCCTAGGGAGAAAAAAGTTAAAACATTTGTAAAACATTATGCTGAAATTGTTCATTTTAAAGTTCAAACTTTGTCATTATATGTTTTGTTGGTATAAGCAAGAAAAACTTGTATATAAATCAAAAATCGTAAAATTAATAAACTTACGAAGCTTCATTAAAATACTGTAAAAATATTAAAGAAATCGTAATTAGGACTAAATTCTGTTAAATAACTGATAGACTTATGGTTATTCTAATATCAAACGGGAATAGATCCGCGACATAACCAGTGGTTAAGTAGTCGTTTCACTGTTTCTGTGAATGCAGAACTGACAGCGACGAAATATTAACGCTACGTATTAGTCGACGTTTAATAGTTACTTGTTTGACTATAGTATTTTTCTCATTTTATTAGATTCATAAAACATCGACAAAGTTTGACTGTAGAAAACCGGGATACCGTTCGCAAATATTTGGGCATATTCATATCGAACAAATTTATAAAATATATCTTAAAAAGAATTCGTTGATCTAGTATTAGCCTATGATCTTTAACAACCATATACAGCTGATAGATATTAATGAAAAAAATGGATAACGTTAATTAGTACAGATAAAAGAGTAATAACTGAACTTAGACGAAGATTGATCCTATGTAGACACATGAATTTAATGACTTTAAGTGACTATTAATATTTGATGTTTTAGAGCGATTGAAATATACATTTCTAGTCGCATAGAAGTGTCAACCATTTATTATATATAAACATGAAGTTTTAAAGGAATACACGCTGTTTTGATTTAAATTCAGCGAAGATTTTAATCGCAATTGTGTCAAAAAGTAATCAACAAAGAGACGATTTTTCACTCAAACTTTAACAACTATAACGAAATAATCTTTTGATTAAATTGTACAAGATGTCCAAATATTTATGAACGATCGTGTGAAAGTATTTCATCGTACGGTTTCAATATTTTTTATTTATAAACTTGTCAATGCGTTCAATAGTCATCTCGAACGAATTATTTTCGTAGCACGATTGCGAGAATAAGCAAAAGCTGTGAGTAATTCGGCAATGATCCACCTATAATTGATCTTAGAAGAACATAGAGATGGCTTATTATCTCTCATCGACCGCTTTTTTTACGCGCATCAGTTCTCTTAAATCTTTACAAGATTACATTAGTTTTGCAACAAATGTATGCCGTAAGCTTTCTCTTTCTTCCAATTTTACGAGTCTTCTCTTTCTTCCTTTTTCCCCTATATTTAACCCATTTAACGATATTGTAAAAAAAGTCGCATAACACAGCTTTCTGCAAAGAGTTTCGATATCTTGCACAAGGAGTGTTCCGCACAAGCTTGCACCAACGCAAGCTTCGTCGATTATTTTCATTTCTTTACGTACCTTTTTGACTAAACTCACGAGTACGCCAATTCCTCCACGACTAACAGAAGTTCATCGGTGTATTCGCGGAAAGCATCGCAGCTGATTGCATGAGAAGTTGCCGATGTGACAACAACCCTTTCGTAACTTCCTTTTCTTCTTCACCTTTCGCTTTATCGACTAGCATCAAAGTCTTACACACTCGGAAGCCAAACAACTTCGGACATTTTACTAAACAGAAACAACGATAGATTCTTCAAATTACGCTAACGTAGTTTCACATTTTTTTTGTTTTTACCATTTTCAAAATAATACCAGGTAACATATTCATAAAGTAATAACAAAACAATAACAAGATTAATCTTTTGCGATCTGAGTTAGGTCGAATAATTTATTCCAAAAATTGGTTTATACCCGGTAAATTACTTCTGAAGATTGTTCGCGATTCGACTGTTTATACTTTCATATTTTCGATTCAAATATTTCCACCGAGTCTGTGATCTAGCAGATTTTATACGTTAAAAGCAAACGAAAGCAGAGATCGCAAGGGGTTAATTGATTAAAAGTTCGATCCTTTACAACGCGATGGTAAAGCTTTACTTCCGAGTGTACGAGTTTGTGTTACCCGTAGTATAAATATGCGAAGCGAGCGCCTATATTTATTTCAGTTAAACAGACTCGCGGTAATTTTTGCTACATTTCCCCGAAGCAACGAATTGATTTCGCTTTGTAGCGATTGCACTAGCGTGGCAGGTTATTATAGGACACGAGAGAACTAGCTTCGGTTGGTCGGGCATTTATTTTATCTACTCTTCTTCTTCTTCTTTTATTTTTATTTTTTTTTTTTTTTTTTCGTTTTCGAGGCTTGGTCGAGGGTGTGGACCAAAGGGAGCGGGGTTTTGAAGGGAATAAATGAAACATGTGTTAAATACGCATGCCGAACAATGTACAAAATACAACTTGTATAAGTCGAGCGACGTCGGGCAGACTGCCTTCAAACGACGAAGATACTCCTTGGTGCAAACATCTGGGTATCTATACGTTTCTATGGCAGTTTTCAGCGATTCTGTTCAATGGGTTCATCCGAGTCCTCAGTTTCGCAGGAAATGCTTTAGAACGTTATAGCAGTCCACATTACATCCTCCCCCATCCTTTTTCCTTATTTTCTCGACGCATCGTTTCGAAGTCGTTTGGAGGATCCACGACAAACGTTTCGAGCGTATTGTTTTTTATCCTTGGTCGTACAGTCGTCTACAATGGGGCCCTTTTTGCACTACTGTCTCTTTTAAAAACTCGTTATTGAAGTAACGGTGGCGTTGAATCGAAGATTCGAACGATAAAAACCCGCTTCTTATCGTAACGGCACGTCGGTCGTTGTTCTATACGAGGGTAACATTGTATTGGGAAAATAAGCTTCTTTTCGTACGCAAATTGTTGCTTGCTTCGTATTGTACATTTTTTCGTACATGTAAACAGACTACTTACGCTTTCCTTCTATTTTATCAGTGATCGAATATGTTGTTATTGTATTTGGTGTATAATTTGGTACATATTTTTGAACGCTTTCGTGCAGTGAGAGCTTTTGGTATTTACTCTGTTTTTTGGTAGTTGTTGTTGCTTATAAAAAAAAAGCAGGCTATAAATAAAACTATTATATTTTTCTTCGTATTTCACCGATAACTCACATGTTGAGAAGTATTTCCATGTTATATCCGAGTCTAGACGTTGTAAAGAGATACGTATTTCCGGTTGACGGTTGGAATTCTCATTTCTGATCCAGATTTTTGTCGACTTTCGTGCGATAATAAGAAAAAAGAAAAAGTATCATAAATATGGTAAACACGGTAACGCAGTTACAGACTACACGGAGTTTTTCTTCTTCCGTTCTTCACGTTCGTCTACCGACGATAACGATTTAGGAACTGTTACTATTTTCAATTCTGCCATTCCACTACGTTCCGTTCAAATTACGCATGGAAAATATAATAAATCACACGAAACAGAAACGTTCGATTGTAGAAAAAAAGAAAAGAAAGAAATATATACGATAGCCAGTCGACGGAAAGTTCTAGAAAAGGTGCGGTAATTTTAGTTTAATCGCAGCAAGAATAGTAGGAGATGAAGCGATCTGACGATGTCGGTATTTGACCGGTTGATCCGTCGGTTTTCCAGGTGATAGCTGTGATATCAATACTCTTTATTGTGCTTTCGACGATCGCACTAACTCTCAACACCATTCCTAGTATGCAAGTGAATGATGAGAAGGGGAACTTTCAAGACAATCCGCAGCTCGCCATGGTGGAGGCTGTGTGCATCACATGGTTTACCCTCGAGTACATGCTTAGGTTCAGTGCCTCGCCGGACAAGTGGAAGTTCTTCAAGGGTGGTCTAAATGTGATCGACCTGTTGGCAATACTGCCGTACTACGTATCTCTGTTCCTGGTCGAGACGAACAAGAACGCGACCGACCAGTTCCAGGACGTGCGCAGGGTAGTGCAAATCTTTCGTATAATGCGGATCCTGAGGATCCTGAAGCTGGCCCGCCACTCGACCGGGCTGCAGAGCCTTGGCTTCACCTTGCGTAACTCGTACAAGGAGCTGGGCCTGCTGATGCTCTTCCTGGCGATGGGCGTCCTTATATTCTCGAGTCTTGCCTACTTCGCTGAGAAGGAGGAGCCCGGGACCAAATTCATAAGCATTCCAGAAACCTTTTGGTGGGCGGGCATCACGATGACCACCGTCGGATACGGCGACATCTACCCCACGACCCCGCTCGGCAAGGTGATCGGCAGTGTGTGTTGTATATGTGGTGTCCTGGTAATCGCGTTGCCCATTCCCATTATCGTTAACAATTTCGCCGAGTTCTACAAGAACCAGATGAGACGGGAGAAAGCCCTCAAGAGGCGAGAGGCTCTTGAAAGGGCAAAGAGGGAGGGCAGCATCGTTTCGTTCCATCACATCAACCTGAGGGATGCCTTCGCCAAAAGCATGGATCTCATCGATGTCATCGTCGATACTGGTAAGCGACGGACCACGAGGAGGATATACACACTTACTACTCGTGTTATATGATACGCTCTGAAAATACACCGATCTTCTGAGAATCGAATGATACGATCAAACGGTAAAAAACATTGGAATAAAGTAAATTAGAATAATTAGAATAAATTTACTTGATAGCAATAGTTGGTGCATAAATAAATTGCAGGGAATAGGTATAATATATTTAATAATAAATCAGAATAAGATGATACGAACGAGGATGATTGATCGCAGAAATGCTACTCTGTTGACATTTTATAAATATATGTACTCGCTTGATATGGTACTCGTATATATTTTAAGGCAAAGAACACTAGAATAAATTTACTTTATAGGAGTAGTTGGTAATAGCAAGTAAATTGTAGGAAATAGATATAATAATTTTGCGAGAGGATACGAATGACGATGATCGATTGGGAAAATGGTATTTTATTAATGTTTTATATTGGTACTCGCTTGAAACGATACTCGTATAAATTTAAGGTGAAGAATTTTAGCATAAACGTACCTTATGCAGCGTATTTGTGTTGTACAAGTAAGTTTTTGGAGATACAACATTATGGTGGTTTAATGGGGATGATAAATTTTATCGCAAAAATACTATTTTAGTTATGTCTCGTAAATATAACAGCCTGAAATGGAAGTCAAAATGCTTTTATTGCTAAGAAATTTCTTATTGGTAGTTTTATATGCACTTCCATACTTTTGACGAGGTTAGTATAGCGTGTTAAATGAAAATTATGATTAAGATTTTATGTGCAATGCTACTCGTATTCTATATTCTATATCATACTCTATACTTATTACTAGCCTGATAAATAATTTCTTAGTTTTATCTTTCTGCTTTTATGAATTTATCTAGCACTTTTCTAGGTACTGTAATTAGATGTATTTCGATAAATCACCAATTAAGTAATAGGAAAATCCTCTTTCATTGGTCATAGCTTTCAAAAATTTTATCGAAAGTAGGATTGTTTTTTCCTCAGACAACTTTGTTTTTTTTTACAAACAATTATCAGAATTTACTAATTAAGGTCTGGAATGATTGGGTTCCAGAAAACACGTATGAAAAGGTGGATAGTTGAATGCAAACGTACTAGGTAAATATTTATACTTAATTATTTCTCGAGAACGAAATGTCGTGTAGAAAAATTTTTTTCTATTTTATCAACTTCTTTTTTATACGAAATCATTCTCTTCCGATTGTACTTTCAGTGCATCGAACCTTATATAATGATACAAGATATTAATATATAAGATAAGATATATATAATATATACAATATAATACAATAAGTATATAAAACATAATTTTCTATCGGAAGGTCAACAGATTGAAACATTGAAGATTGGTATATCGTTGAAACGTATCATATCTCGAGTATATGTGTTTCACCATCACGAGATCAACGTTTTCGCGTTATAGTCGGGAAAACTCGGCTACGACTACGACTTGCTGTTTGCCAATTAACGGTCTAACCGGATCGTTTTCTCTCGTGCTACTGAAGGTTTTCGTTTTCTTTTTTTTTTCTTTTTTTTTTTCATTGTTCCTTAGTATTCTTTGTACATCGTCACATACCTTCGTTGCGCACACGTAGATCTCAAAAGTTTCTCCTGCTTAACTGGAATTCCTCGTATCTTTCGCTAACTTTTATTGCGAAGAATCTCAAATATGTCCAGGGATTTAACGAAAAGGAAACTAATTAGAAAGAGTTCAGTGCCATTTAGAATGGAAAATAACGATGTCAACATTATTCCAGTTAACAAGGCGCGATCGTACTCCAGAGTGATACTGAGCGGGACCTTATCACTCTCTACGCCTATTAACGGTGTTCTTCTCATTCGTTTTACTCCGATCATAAATATACTAATACTAACGCACGTGCGCGATACCCAAAAAAATGGAAAATCGCAAGTTTTATCGTAACGAAACGTTAACAATTTATCAACCCTGACGCAAGAATGATGAATTTATCAGTTCTGGCGCAGGAGCAAGGTAAAGCGAGACCACACTGCTAGAGAAACACTGACCACCCTCTTTATTGACTTTCTCATTAAATGTAAACTGCACCATATTCATAAATATTCATGAATCATGGGAGGACACAGAACAAAACTATTGTCATTCATCGATCGTGTTATTTTCATTCTCTATCGCAGTGTTTCCCAACCTCTTGCGAGTCGCGACCCCTTCTCATTAGAATCAAAGTATTTGTACTGTTAATAATGTTAATTTCAGGGAGTGAATCAAGGTCTATCGTGGTCGAAATTGAAAAAAAATATTATGCTCTTGCCATAGCGTTGAATTGGAATAATACAGAGTGTTTGATAAACCTTCTGGTCTTAAATATGTGGACACTTTGATTGATTTTTATTAACGGTATACCAATGCTACTAAAATATATGAATTAACGACAAACTAACTAATGTTCTTGTGAAATCCACAGGTGTATATCATATTTCATTTTAATTAATTTATTTGTAATTAGGGCAGAATCTCATGGAGTTTATTAGTAAAAAAGGCACCAGGTTGCGAATTAACAACAGCGAATCTTCTAAAAGAATTGTTCAAATGTTGCAATGTATTACATGAAATTTAAATTGTTTATTTAAAACCTTATTAACGGTATATTAAAATTAAGTACACGATTTGTCGAAATGTTAATTGATCTTTAATATTATTACTGAAATTAATCACGATAGTTTCTTTATGTATGTAGCTTGGAAAAATCTGCTCTATCGTATTTGTAACTTGACGGCGAGACAAGTTGAGAATAGTGAACTTTTTAAATAACGAAATTGTCTCATAATGTTTGACGCTTTAACTCACAATCTTAGTAATGTAGGTCATAAATAATCAAGTGTTCACGTACTTCTGAGCAGTAGATTATGCGTATAATAGGGCGGACCTTTAAGGAGATATTCTACTGTAAGACACGGTTTATAGACTTTCTTTGGTATTTTTAGAAAAAATCATTAAATAGTCCTACCGATATAATTACCTTGTACATATACTTGCCCATGTTTCAGCGTTTTTAAAGAGAAATAATCAAAATTAACAGCACTGTATATCCTCGAACATATTCGTTTAAAAAACGATCTTTTCGTAGCTTCATGATCCTGGTCATTATGCTGATCCCTGTACATTAGGAAAATCAAAAAAATGTTTGAACGACATAAGTTTGTCTATATCGAAGCTAGTAACAGAGTGAAAAAAAGTCAGTAATTAAAAAAATTTCAACATCTTCAACTTTCACTAGATATACAAAATTCCAGATACAAAGTCCCGTATACACGTTGGTCCACTTTTTCTTTTAACTTAACTCAACCTAACCGCAACTTAACTCAAGACTACTTTACGCTTAGGAACACAAAAAGATCGATTCTCTAAGCGAAAATATACAGTAGAATACTCCCTTAACATGTTCCGAATATCCGCATGGAGATCTTAAATCTTTTCTTTCCATTGACTTTAAGAAATAACGTTACGATCACTGATAAAACACCCCGTTAAAACAGAACCGCGTTAAAATAAAAAAAAAACACCGCAAATCATAAATAAATAAATTTTTGGAGAAAAATAGTTGCAAGTGAAAATAACCGTAGCGATTCACGGAGGAAACTTGACGACTCCTTGAAGGTCGCGACCTACAGGTTGGGAATCCTTTGCTCTATCGATTTTGCTTGGTAGATTCCTAAGAACGCCGACATGGCAAACACAATCATCTTAAATCGTATTCCATCCGATTCACATATCTCGACTACTAGCGTTTCGTGTAATCTCGATTCTCATACAGATGTTGGAAAATGAGCCCACTAATCCTGCGTCAAGGTTGATGAATTGATGGCATAATGAAAAACATAATGGATACCGAGGCTGTTTTCAGGTCACGATATGTCCGGCGTGGATGGTAACAGCAAGGAGGGGGAATCCGTGTACGGACGCAGCCCTGCCCAGACCAGGTCAGGCTGTTATCCTAGCTATGAGCATTACGGTCCCTCGTGGCGTCGTTGCGGTGCCTCGTTTTCCTGCTGCTTCCTCAGTCAACCTAACGATCAACCTACCACGCCGGACAGACCGAAACTTAACTTCCAAACTAATGATCTCTCATTCGCATTTGGAACGACTATTCGGCACACTTGCCCGAGACTCAAACATCACCGACTCTATGCCAAGGTCGATGCCGACAAACTAATTGCACCTACCTAAGCTCACGACATGTCCGACGTGGATGGTAACGAGCTATTTTATCGATATATTTTTGGTTTCGCTTCCGCTACTTTCTCGATATACGGCCTACGTATAGATAAGAAAGCAGCCTACCACGCCGGACTGAATCAGGACTTCGCTTCTTCTTCACCCAGAAAGGTTAATCAATTATATTAACACTAAAACCCTGAGAGATATCATCCTATCCACGTAGAACACCGACGGCGATCGTTTTCATCAAACACAGTGTTTTCATAATTTCAACGAAATAAATATTGTTTCGTTGAATTGCGCTCGTGTTAATTGGTTTTATTCCTTCTATAAGCGATTAATTATCTCGTATCGAAACATTGAATTGCATTATGAAATTACAAGGAACGAACAATCAGCCGTTTTACACGGAATATTTCGGATTGATACGTTCGACGCGTGTATTTTATTTAAAATTCTATACTTCGCGAATAAATATCGAATTACGATGAAGGGTGATCTTATGCGATTATAAAGAGAACCCATCTTTGAATTGATCAAATATATAGGGTGATCACAAGTTTTTTCACAAGACTGGTGCGAGAATATTCTGCGAGTAGAAATAAGAAAAAAAAAATATCCTCTGAATATAAGATCAGAAATGCTTGATTGTGGATACTTATACAAATTAATATTTTTATCAACGCTATTAAACAGTGGGAATTTAAACGGAAATTGTAACTGAATGTTGTAACGAATACTCTATATTCTATATATTTTTGCATCTTACGTGGATTTTCGTATCTTTAAATTTAAAATGTACAACGAAGTAGGGAACATTGATTTTCCGACAGTTCTATTTTACAATATTTACCAGATTTAAATACAGGATTCGCATCTATTAGAAATTGAATTTATTATATTAAAAATTTCTCACAGTTTCTTTAATTTCGATGAATGGTACACGTACCACTGGTAGTACGTGAATTATAGAATCTCGATTATCCGATGTGACGTGGAGAGAATAATCGAAAACTCGGATAATACGGAAAAGTTTATTAGTGTTCGCAGATCGTATGATAAAATACATAGAAAACATTTTGATAGCGTGATGTTGTACATTTATCTAGGGTTAATTAATTAAGAAATGTTAAATTCGTGCTCTTAAAAGCTCTTCGTGTTAAAATTTCGAAAAAGACGAAGTTACAGTAAAATTCTAAACTTTCTGTATTTCTGCAATGTACACTATAAAAATTGCATCATCGTCGAAAGTAATCATGAGAGATATTCTTTTCTTGGTAATACCGAAATTTTGTAATTTTGCCGCTGATGGTATGCATTTATGAAAAGATTAAAAACCTCTGCCTTATAGTAATTCCTGATAAGTATCAATTCTTGTTGAGAGAAGTTTCTTCTGCAGGAGTGAAGGTCCGATGGGATGATATGATGAGATCTCGAGCGATCTTGAGGATCGAAGGTTAATCTTCGTTGAACCGTTATATGGAATACGAAATAAATTTCTCGTTACCTATATTTGTTATATAAGTCTCTAATGAATCATTTATACGAGCCTATATTTATATGATATCTTTTTATTTTTATTTCTAAAATGTGACACGAAACAGGTTAATAAAGGCATTGAAGGAAATTAACGAGAAATTTATAATATAATATATTCAATTTCTCGCAGATCTCAACCCTGTATTTATGAGAACGGAAAACATTTTGAAACGGAGTTAATGGAAATGTGTGCAACATCAATCTGTTCATATATTCCATCGAATGAGAAATCATTGCGTTGTTATATCTCGTATTTTTGTTATAACTTTTTAATGGAGTATTTACGGTGGCTACAAAATGTATTCGCTGACGAAAACGATTTTTTATGAGATTGTATATATTTCATTTTCGCAGCATCAAACTTTTACAGTCGTACGAAGGTACCATCAAACGATGCGAAATTTAATATACTTGGACGTAATTAACTAGTACGTAAATGCTGTGATAAATAGAACGGTGTACCAATATTTTTCGCAGCCTTTGTATATGAACTTCTACTGCTATACTTTTTCTCTCATTTATATTCGTATAATATGTTGGCACAGTTTCGTGGAAAAAGCCTGGGATACCCTACGTAAACGAAATAATTTATTTTTATATTATCGTATTTCATGCAAACTCAGAATTTCAAAAATATATATCATTTCTTTTGCACAATTACATCTTACAATTACATAATATTATTTTTTATTATTTTTATCATATTATCTTGCATAATTTCTTAAGAAGTGCAGTTACGAAATCTTTGTATCTGCAATATTTTAACAAATCTATTGAACATCAATATTCCGTAGCAAAAAAAGTATGAAAATGATAGGTATTAAAATGACCGTATTCGGAGTTCTAGTGATAACTAACACCTGACACACTAAGCACGATCAGTCATCTTTTTTTGTTATCGCACCTGCGCCATAATTGATAAAGTTATCAAGGTGCGAGAAAACGCACGAACTGGACATCGAGCCTCTTGCCAAATCGTTAGATGTCCGGCGTGGATGGTGAGCAAACACTATTAAAATTTATTGGTATCGTCTATATCGATATTACCTTTGTCGATGATTTATATTTCGAACGTTGATACGAATTTCATTTTTAGATATTAGATAGATATTAGATTATTTTGATATCAACAAAAAATACAAGTATATATATATTTATTTAATTGGGAATAAATACATCAGAACACTGATAATATCATGGAACACATTTATGTACAAAATATTCTCAAAGATCTTTTTAAATTGCAGTTAAATCTTTGAATCAAAATTAAGATGATTTTTAGAAAGAGATCTTGGGTAAGGAATCGATTAAGACGAAGATCAATCTTTTATTCGTAAGTTATACATATAGTATAATATGAACATTTTCTAAATTATTCGAAAGTGATCGATCATTTTCACCAATCGCTGTGATACAATTATCAGAATTCAGTTTTTCAGATGAGAACCATATCCTTCTGAACGAAACGTATAAGCACTATAGCTAATGTGACGAACAAAAATGGAATTAAAGTGAATGAAAATGAAAAGCTGCTCATGTTCTAATTTATTACTTGTAATAAGCAAAAAAAAAAAAAAAAAAATTACCACACGTCACATGCAGTATTAATGTGTCATTCGATCGAGAAAGCTAATCACAATAATCGATCAAGACGTTGTAATGCTTTCCTGAAAAGAACAGAAACTTGAATTTTGATAATCGAAAAGTACAAGGTATCCAACGATCGTTTTACATTTGCTTTCAAAATTCATTCTATTGAAATCAACGTATAAACAAGACGTACCAATGACAGAAGAGTATCAAAGTACAAGATCACGTCAAGAATCGTCTTACTTTTGCTTTCAAAGTCGCGTCAACGAATACCTAAACGTTCGACGTAAGGAATCACGTCAATCAGAGAAAATATGCTGTACATAAATTGAAACTGGAACAAAATTCTCTTTGTAATCGTGCTACGCAAAGCTCGCTAATACGCTGGTATCTATGATTTGCCATATACTTGTCCCGCTATGCTCCTGATCCACCTAACGACCAGCCTACCACGCCGGACCAAGCCGAAACATTTAATTCCCATTATTCGTATACAATCGAGCCAAGCCTACTTGTTAAAGCAAAAAAGCGTCGTTCATCGAAAAAATATCGCTGCATGCCTCTTTTCTTCCTCACCTTCTATACATATCTATCTGTCTATCTGTCCTCCTCTCTCCCTTCTTTTCTCTCTCTCTCTCTCTCTTTTTCTCTATTGGAGTACGTTGTCGAAGACGAGTGCAAAAGTTGGAGCGAATCCTCGCCTATTCTTGCGTCAAGGTTGATTACCGATTACGGCATTGCGAAAGACAGAACGGACGCGGAACCTGTTTCCAGGTCACAATATGTCCGGCGTGGATGGTAACAGCACCGAGGGAGAATCCGCGTGCGGACGCGGTCCTGCCCAGACCGGGCCAGGCTGTTATCGTAACTATGAGCATTACAGTCTCTCGCGACATCGGCGCAGCGCCTCGTCCTGCTTCCCAAATTTGCCTAACGATCTGCCGACCACACCGGACAGCCCGAACCGTCGTCTCCTGGACTTTGCTCAGAGCGTACCCGGAACTCAAAACGACGATTACTTTCACGACGATGTACCGGCCCAGCACGTGAACCAAGGCAATACCACACCTAGCGTAAGTCACGTCGTCACATCTTTTACACAGTCGTTATGATGTATGATTTTCCTATGTGTTTCCTTTTATTTTGTGTGTGTGTGTGCGTGCGCGCGCGCCTGAAGACTAGGCTTGCACGGGCGTTTCATGTTACCGCGATCGGACTGGGCTCGATTTTCGTTGGATCTTAGCAAAACGGTGTCACGCATGTTCGTTGACAGTCATGTTCTTTGTGAATCGCTGGTGTTACGTTTCGAACGGAGTAAGTAAGGTTGCGGATAATTTTTCTTGATGAAATTTGATTCGTACGTTGATCTGGAGGAGCCAAGTCTGTCTATAGATTTCCAGCGTAATTATCCCTCGAATACATTTTGTATTGGGAAAATGTTCGAAATACTTTAAACGTGTAATTTTATGACAGCTTTTGTCTAGTTTCCTGTTTCGAGTGGAGCGAGGAAATTGTTGAATATCTTTTATTGAGAATTTGTCATTTTTAATCTTATTCGCGAGTTGTGTTTCACGCGGAGAAAATACAGCGTGCTTCATTATAAATCTTCCCACGTTTCGCAATTATCTGTGGAATTACATTTTGCTGGAAGAAATGTTTTAGAACGTAGCATTTGTATTATTTCGTTCTCCACTTCGAATTGAACAAGCAAATTGTATTTACGTAGAGAATTTTACTACGAAAATTTCTAAAGAAATGAAATTTAAGTAGTTTATCTCTGTTTTTAAATAAAAATGTAAGCGGTTTATTTACATATTCTATTTTTATATTTTTGTGTATTATGAACTCTATGCGCACTTTTGCGCCTTTAAATTCTCCACAAATTATTCGCGGCAGTTTTCTCGAATTAAAGATTTTATCACTTGCGTCGGAATGATAACATAACGCGACACTCTGCATAAATATGCGATGTATTAATTCGAAAAATAATAAGATGAACTTAACCGGATGAACGTAATATACCTAATCCAAATGATCATTTCGAGATATCTACAATGTGTTTCGTGTTTAACGATTATTCTCAACGGATATGAGCTTCTGTTTATTTGCACAATCTCTTCGCTTCCTATCGCTCTCCGATAGTAATTTGCGTTTGAAATGAGTTTCGTAGTTTACTGAAACCATAGCGTCGCCGAGTGTGATATAATCATAATAACTTCTCTTTCAAAAATAAGCAGCTGATAGAGTAAGTAAAAAATGCAAATAGAGGCAATAAAATCACTGTACACATCTGTTTAGAAAATTCTTCTTCTTTGATGATTTTAGAATTTCACATTTGCACTTCGTACATTTTTCCGATATATTTTCCAATGTGTTTCGAACATGAAGGTAATCAGTAATTGTTAGGAAGCAAATGGTAAATCTTATACAATCAGATTTTTCTTTTTAATAATTTTCAAATTCTAAATTTATACCTCGATATAAATTGACAAATATAAATGAATTGTTTGTTATAAATTGAAGTTGATAGATCGCTACGTAAAAGTTTGTTTATGACGCTTTCGTTATGATATGCGTTTTTACTCGTTGTTAACTAATATTTAGTTATTTCGTTAATTAAACAATGTATCTAACGTAGAAAAAAGTTAAATGTAACACCTATGTTAAATCCGATAAAAAAGAAATTCGAGCCCGTCTGTAAGGATAGAATCCTTCGTAAATTTTTAGTATCCGCACATGGCTACTAAAGGCACGACTATCAGAACGTCAGTGCGGTCACATTGGATGCAAACTAGTAGTAGAGTCTGATTTTAATCAGACCCAAGGATGATACGTATATCTTATACTTTCAATACATATATCGTTCCATTCGCTGTTCTGTTTACTGTTACGAAGTCTTTTCACAGATAGTTTCTCAGTTAATTTCAACAGAAGAGACACTGTTTTACATATAACAAATAATATATGTATGTATACCTACAGAGTGTTCATACTAATATTTCGAACGATTTTTTTCCAACCTTTTGCAAGAAATCAACGTAACAGAAAGAAGTTACAAATTGAAATTTATCTGTGTCGATTGGACAATGTTTGACGATAATGAACATTTTGAAAATATCGTTTTCTATCGCGTTACGAAGCTAACGTAGCTTTCTTTTCATCAAACTGAAAATGATACTTCTGTTCACAAAGCAATCTAGTTTATGATACCGGAAGTAATAATACTTGTCTTTTTCGCTCAGTTTATTTTTGAACAGCGTATATACGTACAAACACAGCACGTTGAAAACATTTCTCACTTTACCCCTGGTCTAATAAAATCAATGAGGATTAAACACATTAATGTACGATAGTATAATTTGTATATACTAAGCTTGAAAGACTATTTTTTTTTTTTTTTAATACATGTTCGAGCAACATTTCGTCCTTTTGTTGAAATTCCAATTAATAGCTTTAGTTTAATCGATTTTCGCGAACTACTGCTCTAGTAATTATTTTCAAGCAACGTTCCATGTTTATCAACTTTACTAATTTTAAACAAAAGTACGTGCGTTTTATGTTTATGGGATTTATCTTAATATGTTCAGCAATATAATGACAAAAATCAAATATATAATTCCATTTGAAACATTTTAGTAGTCATTTAGGAATTCATTATGAGAAAAGTATTTTCCAAATATTTATTATCGCTATATGTTATCCACTCAATACAGATAATATGTGAAATGTTAAAAAGGAAACCCTGTATGTGTATATGCATATATGTGTATGTAAATAAGCTATAAAACATAAACCAATATCGTAAGTCAATGTTAATGTAAAGTATCGTTTTCGCAAAAACAACGGCCATTGTGTTAACATACAAAGCGTTCAACAAGACTGACGCATATTCTACAAATATAAAAATTATCTGTGTGTGTGTGTGAAAGTATTTAAAAAAAAAAAAAGAAAGGTGTTGTATATTTATATCGAGCACACTCACCGTTCCTCTTATCTCAAGACTTATTTTTTATTTACTATCTACCATACATGTATGCATCAAGTATAACCGCTGCTTTTTCCTCGATGTAATATCTATTTGAACGAATGTGCATCCAATGATATCGTTCTTGTTTGGAATCGATGTGATCTCGTTGGTGTCGAATAGCCACGGCACAAGTTTGTCTCTTCACACCGCCGTGCCCTAGTGAAATAATAAATTTGCAACGATACGTCTACAATGGCAGAATGACACGATGTACCCAAGCACGCCTAGTGTGAAACAATTTTTCCATTTTTCTTTTTTTTTTTATTTGGTATTTCGTGAGAAAAGAAAGCACGTCGAGCGCCGAAAGGAAAGAAAAGAAAAGAGACCAAATCCGCTCGATGCGCAGCTTTTTATCTATGTGTGTCTGCTTGATTTCTCTTTCTTCTTCTTTTTTTTTCTTTTACGGGATACCGGTGACAAATTGATCCGGTATCCCGTAGAGTTGTGTCTAACTTCTTATCCGTGTCAGCGAAATTGCTACTAGAATCTCGAAATCAGGTCTGGCACGAACACAAAACGAGTAAATATTCCTCTCAACAGTTTTGTATGTGCTTTAAATTTCGATGGGATATTTCATTCCTTTACGAATCTTTCTCGCGAATGTTTCGAATAGCCTCGTTCGCGGAAATTACAATATTTACTCGGTGACAATACATTGAAACAATATCGCGTATGTTAGAATACGGAGCTGGGTCACCATTTATTTTCTTCGTTCTTAACTTTCTCCGTAAAAACGGTTTCTCCGTATACATACTTTTAACACAAAATTGTACGAAACATGTACGTTCACGGAAAGAATGGTCAACCTTGCTCGGTACGATACATACAAAATTAACAAAAATGCTACTACAATACAGAGTTCTTCTTTATACAAACGCATCTATACCTACCAGTGCTGATAAAGTTACCGTAAACATGTTCAGATAAAAAGTGCACAATTTTGCAATCTATTACTTTATGTAGAGACCAATAAACATATATATATATATGTATACAGTTTCTATAAAATACTGTGAATATTGTTTTTTTTTAAATGTCTTTTAGTTACGTGCAAAATATAGTAAGATAACGACACATAAGAGAAATATCGTAGTATAAAAGAATAATTCGATACTGTGAGGTATAGAGGTTCCGAATAAAGGTTTGCGCAACTTTCGACTTTAACTTTACTTGGTCGCGTGTTTTCCCGACAAATTCTTTCCAAGAGTTTTACCGTTCATACCGCCTCTCGGCAGATAAAATCTACGCGATTGATTTTTTTTTTTTTCTTTCATTTAGTTCGCGAGTGAACCGACGATCTGCGGAGCCCGAAAGAAACGACATTAACTTTCCTTGATGCTCGCTTTCCCCTTTACTCGTCCACGCTATTCGAATTCAATAATCCTTTAACAATTGCGTATCCTCGATTCATCGAACTTGAAACTATTCAAATTTTTATTTCTCCGCGATTCTTCTGAAAGCTATCGTCGAACGTTCGTTGCTACGTACGATATAACACGTGTGTGTAATTGATTGCAACACATATTTGTAAGTAATAGTGGTAATTTGTAAATAGCAGTGTACAAACATTGGAAGTTCGATGAGCCGAAGACGATAGAGTCATTGGGAACACTAATCCTCTCATCATAACACGATCTTTTTACATTATATTGGCTTCTATCCTTTCTAACGGTGTTTAACAAAAAGAAAGATCGATAAGAACTTTGCAAATGAATTCCATCCAGTGAATTACACAGCAATCGCCGAGTAAAAAAGAAAAAAGAAAAAAAGATAGAGCTTGCTATATAGATAAGTAATTACGAGCTGAAATGAGAGACGAGTGTTGATAAATGAGAGGATTGAGGATATCACGAAGATTAAAGGACAGTGAAGACATCGATCAAAGAAAAAGATAATATAAGACCGCGTAGAGTGCAAAATTGGCTCCATCGAATTGCAATAACGCGTCGTCCAAGTGCTTTTTCGTCGGGAAACGCGCCGGTCTAACGATTGCATCGTCGAATCGCATCTTATCCTTCGACTGGCAGTGCTCCTTTCGCACATCACTGCGGTCCTGGAATGCTCGCTTATCAATAACGAATGAACGAATGTGCTTTTCTTTTAGAACACAGAGAACACGCAGGGCACCGAAACTTAGGCAGCGATACGAATTTCTGTAAATGGAGGTTCTCGATCACGATTCGTGTGTGCGTCACGTGTATACAGTGCACCAACAATCACGTTTTGAAAGCACACCAAAGCAGGATGAACTGTTAAAACGTAGTCGTCGATGTGTTTCTTTCAATTAGATACTAACTTGTTTCATTTCTTTCTGTTCACATAGATTCTAGGTATGCCAATAGACCTTTCGATGTTCCTTCAATTTCTTATCAGTTGCTCTGAGAATTTCTTTCTTTCGTTGATCGTTATCACATACGGCCGTCGATAATTAACTCTGCGGAACACAGAAATAATACACCACGTAATCGAATAATGCCATCGCAGTTCGTGTCGTGAAAATGTTAATTTCAATCGAACTACGTCCCTTCTAGGTTCTCCGCACGCTCTGCCAATCTTTATCCGCAAAAACTTGCGCGCTCGACGTTCTGTAATTTCGACAAGTCGTTGGAGAAACGTTGACGCATCTCGCGGTCAGATAACTTCTTCTCGGTAATGCGTATAATTAGCGTAAATACGTTCAGCAGTGCAACTACAAAATAATTCGATCGATCGTACGAGTTACACGTAAGGGGGTAGTTACACTACTGAATTTATAAGACGGTAGACTTGCAACGATCAATTTTTCTAAACCAATTGGAAAGGATAAATGTTTGTTTCGTTTAAATATTCATAAAGATTACTTCGTTGTTATTCATTATTAATAGGAAATTCGTTATCTGACAGCAACGACTTCGTTCTAAACTATTATACTCATTAAACTCCCAGTGTTAATTTCTCACACAGGATTACGCAATTCCATTACGTTTTACGCAGTTGGCTGCAATAGTACGATCTATTTTCACTTTTCAAGCCGATTGTTCGCGGATATCTGTTGGTTGTACGATCAATGACAACTGTTTCTAAAAAACGAAAAAGAAAAGGTTTACGAGCGGTGGATAAACGATTCTAGAGGAAAAATCCGATAAAGGTAGAAAGAAAATAATATAATTGGGAAACTGAGAAAGCACACAGTGCCGGTCATAAGTATCGGGACCTTCCTACTCGTTGCAATTATCGAGAAACTTTTAAGCAAATTTTACTATTTTAAATTTTAATATCTCACGTTGTAAGGAACGTACGAATGAATTAACAGATTTATAATAAAATAACTAATGAAACAAAAGCAGTGGAAAGTATCCGATTTAAGTTAACACGGGAGAATACGAAACGTCGAAATACTTATGGCCCACAGTGTGCGTAGGAAGAAAGATTATTGCAGGCAGCAGCGTGCCGCAATTCGTGAGTCAATGATGAGTTCAGATCCATTCTTTCACCATTGGCGGTAACTTTCTGACGGATTTCGTGTCGGTATGTTACAGGCAATGTCCGACAGCGCGCATTGAACCACCATCGTTGAACAAAGCCGCCGAAACTTTCGTCACACACACGAATTACCTGCTACTGTCGGACCTTGCCGAATCTCGTTCTTTCTCGCTGCATGCGCATTGTGTGTCGGTCGCTCAGTCGAAAAGAATCGAGCAAAATCCACGAAACTTTGAATCTTTGAATCGGGTTCGATCCTCTCAGAGAGAACTGTAAAAGCAACTAACGAATGAAAATAGTTACGGGGGAAAAAAAGAGCGAAAATGAGATTAACGAAAAACGGAGAAAGAAAAAAAAAGAAAAAAGAAAACAAAAAGATAGAAACGAAGAATTTAAAGTTTTCGAAAGATGTGTACACGGGGAACACTTTTGCGCGTTCAAGAGAAGTCTAAACGGTTTTTCCTGGCAACGTCCGACAAGATAGAAACTCTGCAAGTTTTCGTAGCAACTGGCAGCCACGAGAAAGGCAACGGCAGAATGAAAACGATGAAGTGCGAGAGACGAGAAAGAAAATGCGTGACGATGGACGATAATCCGGGGGTGTGAGGCCGCGGTACTTGGACGTCGGACCTTGCCGTGCTCGATCCGAGAAAAGCGCGGAAAAGCTTTTGTGATTGCACTTTTCAGAGATACGTTTTTACTGTCTTCTTTCTAAAGCTCGATCGCCCCTCCGTTTTGTTTCTTCTATTTTTCATCGTGTCATGCCGCTTCATGCCCTGTTCTCCTACGCGCGTTTTTCCGTTGAAGGATTTTTGATTTTTCAGTATTTTAAATTATGCGGATACGCTATCGTCTATAAGTTCATTTGGACATCTCCGAATTTTCGCAAATATGTAAAACGTATTTCAAGAGAAAGCGTTTGATCTAACTTTGGCTTCTGATCTTATGTCAGGCAATCGTACAAAGTTAGTAGATAAAAATAATGGTTAATCGGTATAAATAAAAGAACAAGAATTCGTTGTCTTAGTTTTTAATTATTCTGATTCGATTTTTCCAAGGAACGTAATTAAAGAATGAAAGTATGTCTTACTGGTGTAAAGAGTACGAAAATTCTACTTGGTAAACGAATATTCAATTCTTTTAAGTCACACGTTGATATTAAGCTTCGTGATCTTTGAATGTGAATGAATTTTTGCCCCGCGCAGACATCCGAGTTTAAGCGACTTCCATAAAGTAACAGACTGTGTCTGTTGAAAATCTTGAGATCACAGAGCGAGTGAAACGTTCCTAATCGCACTCTTGAAGTTTATACGATTTTTAACTTCTTAAACATCTACCACGGACAAACGTAGAACTCTAGAACAATGCAGATATACCTTCTGTTTTAGTTTAAAAGCGGAATAAAAGGAGGTGACTCAAATACATAGTTGAACTTTTAAGAATCAACATTTTTACTATTACTTCAACTATATAGTCTGAATTACGTATTTATGTTATTAATTATAAATTATGAATGAATTACGTCCGTTCAGTTTGTTTTAACTTCGTGTCACAAAGCAAACGTGTTTTATACATTACATCGAAGTGTCGCCTCTTAAAAATCTTCAACAGATTTGCCAATAAGTCCTGAAATAAAAACGCCAGTCCATATTTAAACCACCGTCTATATAACCACTGTCAAATGACCCCAGTTAGGTGATCGGGTAAAGAACGAACTATTGAGAAACGTTCTTCGATCATATCTTTGAAAATATAACAAAATCTGTGAACAAAATCAAAATATCTTTGAAAACATAACAATATCTGAACATTCGGATCGAGTTGCACCAAACGTCCAAATACTTGTGAACGGTAGCGTATAACTAACTTGGCTCTCTCTTTCTTTTTTACTTCTCCTTCTTTCTCTCGTCCCTTTCAGTTGTTATCGGAAAGTTTATTGATTTTCTCTTGTTTCTTTTTTGGCAGTAGCGACTGTAATCATGCTGCAGATCAATGGTGCATTCGAGGTGTACGAGGTGTAACTAGAGTATATACCCTGATTAGACTGCTTCGTTGCTCGGTCGTGCTTGTTAACCACGTGTACGATTACTTTGTATGATTATAGACGTATATTTTATTATTCGATTAGAAACACGATACACCTGGAAATTTAGTTAAATGCACGTTATATGCATACGTCCCCCATATGCGGCCATTCTGCTCAGCTCTATTATTACCATCTGTTGGGTGATACTAATTTCAATTTGTAACGCAATATACATTTAGCGAGACGCGCCGAAGAGAAACGCGTGCTCTGGCTCGATCTTTTAAATAGCATCAATGTCGCATCACGCCTTTTAGCATCGATTAGTCTTCTGACACCCGTGTTCTCGTTTAGTTCCGATCGTCGAAAGTGGGCAATTATAATTCACTCGTTGATAAAGTTGCGTACGTCGATCGATTATGCAATGTATATTGGAACGCCGTTTCTCGAGGTTCTAAATATTCTTAAGCAGAACTATAACGCGTATTTATCGATCCTCGAAATTCATTAGGAAACGCTACTTCTTACAGAGACAACGTGTTTATCAGTGATAGACTCTCCATAGACTATATAATTAAATAGCGTGTATTTAATTACTATCGTTGATGAACAGCGCGCAGGAAAATTGTATTGACGCTCAATTTAACGTTTCACAAGTGATATAGGAAATAGAAGAAAAAGAAAAAAAAGAAAAAAAAAGGATTGATATTTATAATTCTTGGAAAAAATAGGTGAACGTTAGGAATTCTCGTATGATAAGGAATATATTAAAAAATTTCGGTAGGTATGACATTACGATTCGATATTTGATGAAAATCGGTTCTTTGAAACACTGCCTGTACATATAATTAACAATAACATATACATTGATAATACTGACTGTAAGAATGAAATAATCGAAGCAGAATCGTTGAACTTATCGGGCAGTTGTAATTTCCATTGTCATATTCGAACTTTCAGCTCGTATTTCATTGTAATACGACACAATTCAACGTCCATTCTTATATCAAATAACAAATTTTCTTGTAACTGAATAAAATTAACTTTAAATCTGATCTCAAAGGGTTATAATTCGATCGATTGTCTGGCTATCGAATGAAACCTCGAAGTTGGTTCGTGAATTATTTTTTCGGATTAGGGATTGATCGGTGCGATACATTTTCGATTGACTTCGGGGAAATTGTAATGGAAAGGAAGACACATTTTTCTTTTTTTTTTTTTTTCATTGAAATAATATAAACTCGATTATTAATTTTACAAAGAATAGAATGTGGGAGACGTTTCGACTTCGAGGTTTCGTGATATTCGTTCTTTTTACACGTCAGTTTAATTTACCACGTATCGATAACGTTTTATCTTTATGTTATTCTAGATAACGAACGAAGTTTATTAATTTCGTGTCAGCCCTTTCAGATCTGTATATTAACAATTAACAAGGCACACGATCGAACGCAGTGAATCTGAAAGGGTTAAATGTCGCTCTTCTTTCCGTAAAGACATACAGGACAGCAGGTTCGAGGGACGGTTCGTTTTAAAAGTATAATTGCGATCAGTTGATCTCGCGTAAGTAACGAAAAGCAATTGTGACGTCCGTCCACACACGATGTTAATTTCTTTTCACTACGATGCGTTTCACTGTCACTCGGTATATACGTACCTCGATGAACACATCATTACACTTTATGTATCATTAAACAAGCCCACCAATTCATAAATAGTGGTATTGAAGATTATTCAAAATTGATTATCTCCTTTTATTTTAATCCTCTAAAATGCTCTTCTATTTCCTTATGAGAAAACAAATTAATCACAGTTACATGTACTGTCATATGTAGGCAACTTACGTAGGTATAACGTAAGGTAATAATTATTATAATTAGATCGTGAATATTTATTGAAATTCATATTTTTAGAAATACAACTGAAGAAGCGAAATCTATGCAGAGATCTGTTTCACTCAGCCAAATGATTTTGTCGATATTGTGCGCGTTCCTGCAACTTGAAATGTTCCACAAAATGTATAAAGACCATCAGACGAGCTTTTGCCTTTTTGCCTTTTTATTGCGAGATAGTTAAAAGGGACGCAACGTATGCGTCAACGTCAACTACGTAGCTTTCAGCGTGAAATGTGAAAGATAAGGATATTATATAATCCGCTATCTATTTCAAGATAGAGAATATAATGTGAATTCAGATATAATTATTGACCTTTCACATTCCACGATTGTATTTATTTCAAGCAGTGTCGAACATTTTCCTACAATTTCACATTCAACCTTTGTATAGTATTTTACTTCTTATTTTAACTTGTAAATTATGCGCTAACAATTTACCGATAGAAAACCGGAGACTTTCTGTATATTTATCTATGGATTCACTTTACACAAAGTAAGATCTATAAGTTGAAAGTTTAGTTCATTGCGTTTGAAAATGTTATTAATAGAACTAATCCTTTTTTAATGTTACTGCAGTAAATATACACATGGAAATGAATATTTGCCGAAGTCTTGATAGTAGTGAAAATAAGCGACTAGATCAATATGTTCTTTAACGTACAATAGCTAATACATTTACCAAACTTCAAACGCTACCATTCTATGAACGAAAGAATAAATATTATCTCTATGGAGGAGTGTTTAAAAACATCGTATTACTTTCTGTTTTCTGCCGCGGTCTCTCACAGAGTTAATAAGTAGAAATCATTCTTAAATTGTATATATGTATATATCTATCTCAATTTCAGATTTTATTTCATCTTCTTTATTTCTCTCTTTTTTTTTTGGTTCTTATGTATTCTCATTAAACTAGAAATAAACCTAATAAATAAAACTAATAGCTTGTGACAATCGTGGGTTTCTATTATTCTTTTCATATTTATTATTCTCATAATAATGTGCAAAGAAGAGAATGCTTTAGACGCAAGGTCATGTAACTTACCCAAAGTTTAGAATTATTATATCTTCTATTTAAAAAATGTCATACTGTCATCTTTATTGAAGAGAAACCAAAAAGAAGAAAATGTCGTATATACCACGATTTATGAATTGATTTCACGCATTACAAAACATCCTTTCTTTAACAGATTGATACAATCGTGATACATTTTCCTTTTCACCCACGGCTACGAAAAATTTCTCTCTCTGGCTCCACGTGATCATACGTTGCCTCGTTTCCTGTTCTCGTTTAAGCCTTTGAAGCACCGTTGTCGAAGGGTGCTCCATAAAAAAGAAAAAGAAAAGAAAAGAATCGAAGGACCTCTTTGTTTATAACGAGGAACAGAGATTACCGGCGCGGTGGCCGTACTCAATGATCGACGCTTCTTGCGAAAACTTTTATTCGTAATACAGTTGTTCGCTTAGAAACAAGGTAACTAATATCACACAGAAGTTTTTTTTCTTGAATGCGTGCTTCAAAGGATTAATTACACGTTCGCTCGTTCGAGATGCGCTTGAATTATTTCGTATCAAAACGTCTTTTAACAAAAAAGAAACAAAGAAACGGATATTGATTAAGATAAATGTTATGAAAGACTATTTTCAAACTTTTTCGATAAATTTTAATAATTTATATTCAGGTGATTCGGATGACGACGAATTCAGATGAAACTTCTAATTAGAACGTTGTTAAAAGTTTTCTAATTCCATTTTCCATTCTAAAATTTTTAGTTGCACGTTGTTTAAAAGAGTATGCTTCTGGATGAAGGATATCGAACCGATAGAACGACGTTACTTCATCGACATAATATTCGCCGTAAATGGAATTTTCTTGTCCGTGGACAAGGCGAAGCAAGAGCGAAATGATTCGACGGCGTCCGAGCGAGGCGAGCCCCGTGTGTTACGGAAAGTAAAATAGGAAATTGTGTGTGTGACATTGTAGGATGAAGAGAAAAAAGACAGCAGAAAATTCGAGAAAAATGATGAAATACCTAGCGAATTCGAGTGTTGCTTTTGTACTACGAAGGTATTTACGATCACTAACGTTCTTCCTTAGGCGGCACTACATACACCAATGGGCTGTCGAGAGAATTGGGACCAAGGGGACTAACATTTTTTCTTTCACTCTTCATTTTTTTTTTCTTTTTTTTTTCTTTTTTTTCCTTTTCTTTCTCTCGTCTCGTCTTGAAATCTGTATTATGTTACGATCTCTCTTTGCTGCTTTGTGCCTTCGCCAGCGATGTCTGATCGATAGAGAACACATACTATCGCGCGTGGTGGTAGTATACGTTTGTCCCCTGGCTTCTTATTTATCTGTCCGCTACTACTGTACGTTCTACTACAGCCGATGCACGGTTTTGTACGTATGTATAGTCCACTGGGTGTATGCACTGCCTCCCCCCTTTCACCTTCAACAGAGCACAACTTTTCCATTGACACGATACCAGTTCATTCAAAAGCTTTAGACGCAACCGTAGCTCCTGCACTAATTTGACTTGCGTGTAAACTCGCAATTTTGTAGGTCAAGGCACGGGCATCGTCATCGTGCTTCACGTCGGCGGCGAAATCACGCCACTGAACGAAACACGATGCCTTTGGTTCTGGCCGTACACCAACTCCTTTCACCTGATCCTAAATAGAAAATATTATAATCTGCCCTACGAACAAGTTTATCCAGCGGGCAACAGCTTGCTTAGCGATGCTAGGCGATCGCTTCGAGTCGAAGAGCTTTAATTTTATATCGTTTAAGTGTCGAGGGATAGAAAATTGATATGATTTCAGAAAGTCCTATCTCGAAGAACGTCTCATAAAAATTATTTCTATTATAGAAATTATTTTTCAACAGTTCTAAATGAAACTTACGCGGCTCTTAAGATCGTACGTGTATGTTAAATAATTAATTTTTAAATTACTTTTAGTTTGCTAAAGGAAATGTCAAATGCAGATATACTTTTTAAGCGTAGGTAGCTTCTTAAGCTCGATTCAACGTATATTCATCTCTGTGTAATCTTATACATATCGTGAGTCTTTACTATAAATGGGAACGATAAATATATTTAAAATTGCAAAAACCTGAACAATATTCAGGTTTATAAAGAGTTAAAAATGGATATTTGAAATTTGTCTTTGATTTGATTCATACACAAACTCATTTTAAGATACATGTACGACACGTACGAACTTTTGCCCGTGAAACTGGGTACGCTAATCGTTGGGCATATTACAAGTACTAGGTATCTGCGAATTCAAGTTTCTTTTTGTATTATCCTTATGAAGTAATTAATATTTCTCTGTTTCAAAAATAGAACAAAGAACAAGCTTAAAGAGAAACATTATAAAAAAGTACAAATATTATTTTCTTCCAACAATCTAACAGTTCTTTGATTTTTCTCTAACAACGCTTGGAATCATTGTTGCAATAACTCGCTAACAAGCCTTGTACGTAAATTTTAATTAATTTCTAATGTACATGTCCTACTAAGATTACCAATGCTGATATTTTTATACAAAAAATTTCTTCTTTTCTTTCTTTTTATTTCTTCTTCGATGATATGCTCTATCCAATTAACACCGCAACGAATTTTCTTCATCTTTTCGTAACGTATCGTGAATTTTACTTTCTTGTTAGAATTTGAATAATTGCAAAACATTTTAAATTGCATCCTCGAATTATTCGCACATGCCTACTATATTGTATTTACTTAAACCGATCTATACTTTCTCTTTCTTTCTCTCCGATGGATAATTTCCTGCTTTCAAGTTTCAAACGAACATAAAGTTTGCACGCTAGTGTCGTGCATGAATCACGCTGGCAATCGTACGAGTAGGCTAGAACGAAAGAGAATTTACTCGTGTTCAAGCAATTTGCTTGCAGGCTGTTAACGATTCGGACAAATGTCTTGACACGAAACGCCGTGCTTCGGCTGGAACACATTTCACTTCGAGTGCTTCCGTAACGAATATTCGCTACGACGTACCAACTTTACACGATACATTATTTCGTACTATTCACGATTTTCCGGTGATTTCGCAACGAGAGCAATAACGCGGTATGCGGCGTGTATACAAATTATTTCCACGTTGCTGTATCTGCGTTCAACATTCACGTTCTTGTTATTTTAAGGAAGGATCCTCGCGTAACAAAAATAAAAGCATGTCATTTTTTGTGAATTTGTTTCAAGCTAATTACTAGTCACACGAGACTAGACGTTCCTTTCTGAGATGGACAACTAGAGTCTTGACGTATAAATGTAATTTTCTCTATTTCAATTCATTCTTATCGTTTACTAGCTTTTCAAACTGCCGACTGTTTAATAACTTTTTGAATTATCGTGCGCGATAACTGAGAAAACAATTGATCGATCAAATCAGACGAAATTCATTCGCTTTGTTGTAGATTTCGCCTGGGATGGAATCTCAAATTTTTATTCCATCATTTACTCGTAATATGTTTTTTAAACGACATAAATTCAACTTGTCCGATTTCTCTGAGAATGTCCTTACTTCTAAACAGAAGCGTGTATCGATCAATTAAACGAGTTTTCTATTTCGTTTCTACATTCTCGTTCGAAATTCCAACTAACTTCCTTGGAAATGTTCACCTCCTGGAAGCAGGATATTATTTCTTCAATGACGTTTATCTCACACGACGACTGGATGTCTTAAGCGAACGACATTGATCGACTTACCGATCCCTTTCATTAGCTCATTGGCTGCAGATAGCAACAGACACGCATACAATAGACTTTCATTCACCTCATCATCGTGCCGTGGCATGATCAACTAAAATGGTATATACAACCTGATTAATTAGCGAACGTCACGTAGGATCGTGTTTGTCAACGAGTTGCACTTTCATTTAGCAAATTATTAGTCACGATATCTTGCAAGGATCGCACGATGTTACTTACAATCTGTTGCTTTTCTTTTTTTTTTTTTTTTTTTCTTTACAACGCGACATAGTGACAATGAAGTGAGATACAATCGCTGAATACATTGTATTCCTATACGTACGGTGTATGTGGTTGATTGATTGTACAGATATGTATTTTTCGATATATCTTTAAATCGTTGAACGATTACAGATCGTTGAATATAATTTGCAAGAGATTGATGTCTACGTATTGTTAAATGTCTATCGACCAACAATCGATCGAATAAAGAAAATTAATTTACGCGGAGCGTGTAGAACGAGGCATGAAATTATTTAGAACGCATACTGTAGAACATTTTTATGAATATTTTATGAATATTCAATATGAATATATAAAACTTCCTTGCAAGTACTGTAATGAGATAAGGCTATGATTATATATTAGATTATTAGAGGAAGCTGAAAATTGGAGAATATATTTATATGAAATCAAAGAATTGAGAATATATAGAAGTTGTAAAATATTTGCTGTTCATTCGTTAAACATGCACCCAACAGAGATCGCAAGATTATTTGAACAGAAAATGTTCTGTATGATTAATAAATGGACGGTGAATTTTTATGCGAATTTATATTTTTATAGACACAATTAAAGAAATAGAAGTTAAGTAGAGATTCGTTTTACTTGTTAAAAATTATAACAAGTATTCTATTATATTTTTGTACACATGTTATATTCTGCGTATTCAAATTTTGCACAAACGTATAGAAAGCAGCAGTCTATTGATAAGCTTCGATATCTAATGGAACCATGTTTAGCACCAATTAGAGAATTAAAACAACTGTTCATACCGCATACTAATTTTTTTACCAAATAAGTTTTATTAAATATACATATATTTATACGTTTAATTTCTTGTAACTTTTCTAGACATGTTCGGATTGATTTCAAGTATTAAGGAAATTGCGACGTTATAATAACGACGGTCTTGTCTCATTATAGCGTCAACGAAATTTCAAGATGTTTCGCGCAACACACGCGACATAATTCGTAAAATTTGTCCACAGTAAGCGTTCAAATATTTTCGCGAGTAAGTACGTACTCGCTATAGTTATAAAGAATCTCCATAAACGTTCGAATGCTTTCGCGAGCTACTGCAAATCGCTCAACGACGTTACAATCAAGCAACAATCGGAAAACGCTGTTTCAAACGATTGCATCCCATTCTCTGTGTCGCTTAACGAAAAATAGGATTCGAAATTACACGAATAAAGAAAGTAATCTCGTGTGAAACAAATGCGACAGCTGTGACAACGACGAATGCGATTCTGCAGCTGTTACACTTGGTCACGTAACGCTATTAAAATCTCGGCGACCAAGTTTTATTTGAACAAGCGAAGTTCGCGCGACAGAAAATCGCGTATGAATTTTCGCAGTAGCTTCGATTTAATTAACGATGGTCCGATTCTGACATCGCTTTAATTTCAAACGAGATCATTGTTGCGCGAGCTGGTGGCCAAATAAAAGGCAATGCTCGAATTTCGTCAATAAACGATACTGTTACACGTATACAATCGTCACTTTCCAATTTCCAGAGCGTACAGTTTCCGCTTCAAATTGACCACGTTTTTCCATCTCTCTTTTTCTCTAGTTGATCATTTTTCCAGTTTTCGATCTTTTCGCGGTAAACCCGGGTGAATCATTTCCAAACAGAAAATTTGAACCACGGAATGTACGCTTTCTACGAACAACGATCTGTTTACGGATCGTTCGAACCCGCTACACGATCTCAGTCAAAAAATATAAAAAGAGAAATCGAAGCGAAAGAAAAAAAGAAAGAAAGCATCGAAGAAACACAGAGTATTTCGTATAAGACGAAAGCTTGAAGATATCGTGTTACGCGGGTTCGCCAATACACGCTTGTTTCACTTTTCATCTTTTCAGCATGCTGTTCTTTTTTTCTCTTTTTTTTTTTTCTTTCTTTTTTTAGAAACAGAACTACTCAGACTAACAAAGCACGATAACAGTATATACAGATTTTGCAATGATTCTATGAATGTACTATACTATTGCGACTTGTTGCATCCATTAGGACAGTTGTGGCAAGCTTTGGGAATACGACTAACTCGCAAACGTTGTTTTTCTTAAGTTCCGCACCTTATTACAGGCCCACATGTATATGTACTTGTATATGTACCGTCTTCCTCTAATCTACTTAATGATCGTGCAAATGCGAAAATTCTGGACCGCATCAGGCGAGTATATAATACGGAAAGTAGAAAGGTCACGTTATACGTATAGATAGCGATTATTTTAGCCAGCACACGATACCAGTTTTCTTCCTTTTTCTCCATTAACTTTTAATACATGTATATACATACAGCACACGAAGAGACTACCTTTTCAATTAAACGAGCGCGGCTATCGTCGTTAAACGGAGCCCGGAGCAATTCGTTTCACTCGTTCTTAGACTCTGATCAATTTAAACTAGTTTTTTAGCCGGTAGAGCGATAGATCGATGGAGCCGAAGAGAAACGGTGCAAAGGGCTGTTCAAGCTACTTTCAAACGTTATTACCAAGACCTACGAAAGAAAGACCTTTTCGTCGACTACGTTGTCGATTTAACGCTGCTGTAGTCCTTTAGATTTTTGCAGCTAGATTTCGCTCCTCTGTTACAATAACGAGAGGAGCTTTTAATGCCTCGAAAAGAATTTTTACATAAAAGAGAAACGAGAAATTGTGCTATTCGATGGAACGTTTCTGTCGTATTTTCCTCTCAAACTTGGAGAATACTTGAAGAATTTATTGGTATAAAAAGATTCGAAATTGTTATATTTATTTATAAAAATGATATTTATATCGTTCTATTGCGGTTCTATCGCACATATTTCTTAGGTATACGGAAAGACGAATTTGTTTTCCTTTTTTTATGTAGATTTTAACGACGACACGGTGATACGTTTTATTTTAATTGTTCGATGCTACGATAATTTAATAATAATTTAATCTATTCCTGAATTACCATTTGCGAAATCCATCTTAATGTTGATACATAATATTGACGCTCTCAACAAACGAACACGTTCATATCGATCGCATGTGTCACATCGGTGTAATCAGGTCGGTTATCGTTACCGTTGATTAGAAATAAATTAATATATTATCGTGGTATCGGATAATTGAAATGACAATGTTACCATATCGTTGAATTCATCCTTTTTCTGGAGTTTAAGGATATGGTAAAGAAAGTACCATTTAAAAGACTATAAAGTGACTCTAGTTTTTGTTAAAAAAAATAACGCTTAAGATTTTTTACATTGATAGATTCTTCGTTGATTACCGATTTTGTTCGCAACATTTCGCGCTGTTGTCAAAATTAGCTCTTTTTTCATAGATCATTCTCTGTATATTTGATTGTTCTGACATTGTGCCAGATGCGCCAGAATGTTGGTTCGTCAGAAAACGCATCCACTCTAACTCTTTGTCTTAATTGCTTATTTTCATTGAAACAAAGTTCTCTGAAGCAAAGTATCATATTTGAATAATAAAAAATCATTTTCTCTTTAATGGGAAACGATCGAAAGAACGCAACGATCATACAAAGAAACATTTTACCATTGTACATTCACATTGTAATTATTTATCGACTAGCGTAATAAATAATTTCGATATTATAATTAGCTGTATCGCGAATAATTATAATATTAACTCATTCTCGTATTTTGACGATAGGAAAACATTTTTTTTTTTTATGAAAAACTATGCAAAGAACGCAGCAGGGTTAAATCAACAATTATACAAAGAGGCGTACCATCATTGTATATTCGCCTTATCGATCGTCTATTGTTTAACATAACGATGTTAATACCATAATTAGCTGCTTCGCGAATAATTATAATATCAACTCGCACTTTAATAATAAAAGAATAACATTTTTTTTTTATCGAAAATAGAGGATGATCCAAAGAACGCAACAATGTTAAATCAACGATCGCACAAAGTTCCAAGTCTATTCACGTTACAACCATTTATCGACGAGAGACGCGCCGTTTAACGTTAAATTTTTAGGATCACAGCGATGTTGAAGGCGACGACGCTTGGCTATGCGGCGGTTCGTCTTCGACAAACCGAGACTTTTCACCTTGATCGTGTTTCTAGGAATACAAAGAGTTCAGAGACGCGGAAGATATAATGCCACTGGCGACCAGCGACTTTCGTAATCCCATCTGCCAAGAGATGAAATCGATGCGATCCGGAGGAATCATGTCGATGGAGCCGATCGCGCATCAGCAGATCTTCGCCGTTGAAACGAAACCGTCCCCGGCACAACCGGTGGATGTTCCCAGCTTTGGCAGAACGTACAACGAGCAAGGAAGCGTAGACAGCTCTGATACGTATGCCAGCTGTCAAACGCATCCGTCTCATTCGCAGGTATAGTATGGAATCGATTGGCCGCGAGAATCTGGCCAATTCAATTCACTGAAATATAGTTGCTCGTACTAATAATATTCAGACGCGTTACTGTCCTCGTATTTGTTGGTTCGTTAATAATAGAGAGGATGATTCAAACATAGCGTAGCTCGCTCTATGAGAATATCAACGATTTATCGTGGCTTGAAATCACGTAAACAGTTTTGTCCTAACGATAACGTTTAATTAGATCTTTAACAAACAATGTTAACAGAACACCCTGGTTCGTGTCACGCTAATAGTCCGACCACTTATGCGCGTTCCGCGCTCTGGCGATTCTTACAAACAGATTTGTGTCGCGTAATTGTCTTGTATAATCAACGTCGAGTGAAATTAACGCGGATGTTTTTATAATACACCAAGAAATTTAACGTGTCACGTAAAGAAAAGAATACTTTTTTTTAATGAATGATAACTCTGCAACGTTTCTTACTGTTATTGTATTCTCGTTTCTTACTGTATTTTACCGTAATTTATCGGAGAGAAAGGAATAAAAGTTATCGAGAAATTGTACGGTTACTTTTCTTTTCTATTTGACCATAATGTTTCCCTTCTCGTCGTCTACATAACTTCGTTCTGTATAACTTTGATTAACGTAAATAGTATAAAATATTAAATAAAAAGAAAGTGACTGTTCTCTTAAAATAGCGTAAATCTTCCTATATTCTCTGAATCCACGTAAACTTCCGTGACTTCTGCTTTTCTCCTCCGTTTATCCGTTTCTCTTTCCCTTTCCTCTTCTTCCTCGTTTCATTTTATTCTTCCGCTATATAAATTGCTTCTTCCGTTATATTTATCATGTTAGAAAATACATATTCTTTACGTTCCTTCCATATGGTATACTGAACCGCGATTGAATTGATCAATTATATTAGTATCGATCGTAGTAGATATCGTTGGAAAATAGAAAAAGCAAACGTTGTCGTTAGGAAGAAAATGTTTGCGTATTTTCAAGCTACGATATGGGATTCATATTTTCGCAAAATAAGCAACGCGATATCTAAATTCGCTTTTATTAACGAAGCAGCAAATACAAAAATACTGCTGTGTCGGAATATTAAATACGAGTAACTGTACGTATCAGCGGTGTGTCACGTTATTTCTACCTTTTTTTTTATTTTATTTATTTATTCTTCGTTTATTTTCCCGTATGTAATAAAATGTTGATTGATGCTTACACTTTTTCCTACTTTTTTTCTTTTTTTTCTGCTGCTTTTTTAATACTTTTCTTGTTACACGATTCTGCTTGAATTTCTAATCGTAATTAACGTATAACGTTGCTCTCCTCTTCGTCTTCGTATATTATCGTACAGTACGCGCAAAATTATTGTAACATCTTGCGCATATTGTTGCGTTACCGACTGTTTCCTCGGCGAGAACGAATACTAATTACCATAGGTTTCTTCTGCTGGTCATTCGGCGGATAACAATAAGGTACAACGCTAACTATCACTTAACTCGAGAAGTTGCCGAACGAGCTAGTTTTTATCGTAGTGCGGACAATGCTGAAACTTTCGACTTAGAGTACTTTTCTTTTTTTACCTTACGGTAGACGTTTTAACACTTTTGAACAAAATTGTAAATAATTTATTTAGACGTAGCTTGAAAGATAGAATTAAAAATTTGCTTCGAATGAAGGCAAGAGTAGTTTAGGATCTCCCTGGACCTAAAATGCCTACAATCTAGAGAAGAATTTGACTAGTTTTAGAGAAATATGTGAGTGAGCTTTTGAAAATGGAATGGCGAAATAAATTTGCAATAATGTATTTTATTGTTTAAGAAGATGTAAGAAACAACATTCCGAATTATTACGTCATTGGTTTCGTTATTTTATCATTAATTTCTTTAGTAAATATATATTTATTGGCATGTTTATATCTTTGCGAGCATTCTATTACGCTTTCTATATTTGATACGCATCCTTTGAACGTACGTTAAATCAATAATAATATTCCTATAAATAAAACATGCAAAAAGATTAAAGAGCAATTGGATAAAATTTAAACCTATTGCATAATAAATTTGTTTATTTTGAAGTACATTTTTAATAAATTAACGAATATTTTAAAATACCAATTTTAAATGCCTGACACTGTCAATGATATAGAATATCTTACTGAAATCTATAGAGAAAATCTTATGCTAACTGCGCCGTTTCACAGGGCGATTTGACCGAAGAAGCAGACAGTAATCTGTACGTAAATCCACTGGAAGCTGCGGAGAAGTGTGGAAATAGAGTGAAAAAGTCCGCTTCCGGTGAAGTTGGACGTAACGTCGGCGACGCGTCACCGAGTGTCGAATCGTTAAAGGACGTTCGTCCCTTTAACGAGGGTAGCAGGGTTACGTTAAACGACACAGTGCCCAAGCATAGAAAAATTCGCATTCAGCAGGTATGCTCGTTATTCGCTTTTTCATCGATTCCCTTTCCAATTGTCCATCTTTGCACGCGTATCTATGGAACATCCGTTAAACGCTGTTTATCCACTGAAAAGTGTGAAACCGCTTTAACTGTAAGGAATTTTGAGAAAAATTCTTAACACTTTCGCGTACGAGCTGTATCCTAATTATACGATGCTGAGTGAATAATTATCAAAAATATGAAGTTTATTGGAACGTTAATATAGATAGAGTGCGGTTTATTCAAAATATTAAAAATTTAATTGATTTTAGTAAGTTTTCTACTAAAAGTTTCTTATCGTTTGGACAATTCTGATCTATTCTATGGTTTATATTATAATTTATTCACTGCTCTCACGAAATATAAATCCATTTTGTAAAATTATATTATCTTCATAGGTACAAGATTGTTTTATTTGTTGAATATTGCAACGAGTACTATGTTTTGGGTTTATTTACATATTTTTGCCTGTTACGCGCGTTCTGTGTATTTTTGTGCCGTCAAATTTCCCATAAATCCACAGTTTGGTTGTACCATAAACGCGAAACAAAAACAAATTCGCTTTCCGTTTGATATACTGGTTGAACACGGATAAAATTCGACAATCGATCTGATTTATCGTAGATGGACTAATGATATATCGGCTCCAAAAATCAGCAAACATAGGGCAAAAATCAAGATACTATCAGAAATTGAATCCAATGTAATTTAAAATACAACATAGAAGAATGTAATTATTGCGAATAATTATTGACTCATCCTCGTAATTATTTATATATAATCGCACGTATTCGACGTCGTTCCTTCGTAACCATCGTTGTGTCTTCTTCACTCAATCTCGTTATTTTCATCTCCTTATAGCTTCTTTCTCCTATGTACCAAAATTTAGAAAGTTTCTGGATTTTGGTAAAACTGCAGAACCAAAAGTGGATGTGTTAGCAGCTAACAAGTTTAGAAAGGTATTCTAGTCCGAATAACTAGTTTTTCACTCGATCTTTAATGATATAATTATTAATAACGTAGTTGTCAAGGATGTGATTATTAACGATGCAATTGTCATTAAGAACGTACTAATATTAAAATATAATAGCTATAAGTACAATTATTAAAATATTATTATTAAACTGACGATGAAACGAAAGCTTCTTTCTTTTTTGTTTATTTCGATCATTTAACGTCGCATAAATCACTTGTATGGATTATTAGCGACACAAGGGCAACATTTACCATTTATTGTACAGTTTGGTATGTTTTAGGCAGCGTAGTAGGTTTTCAGTCGATCCATTGTCCTTTAAATTGTCTCTCAAGACGGCTCTTACGATGAATTGTTATCTATTTGTTGATGTGCCTTCTGCGATCAATGACGATGTACTCCTCTTCACAGATTAAAGGGTCTTTGTTTGAGAAGATATTGGTGAGTTTCGTGCAAGCTATTATCATTCTGGAGATTACGACACGATCGTGTGTCTTGGTAGATTAGGAACAATGGTCGAATTCGACTCCTGTACACGCTAATGTTATCTATTTAAATTTTGGAACTTGCAAAGCATTTTCTATTTGATACTACATTGCACAAATAGTCGGCTCACATTTTCTGATAATAATCGTTCGTTCGGAAGGTGAAGCGCGAACAAATGAACGTTATATCAGATTTCTAAATCCGATCTTTCTCAAGATGCTTTTGTCCTTAGTAACGGTGAAACAATTGAAAATGTTCATACGAATTCATTTTTCTATGGTCGTAGAGGAGATTGTACGGTCATAAAGAAATTAAAACTAGACAGAAAGTTTCACCTATGAATTATACCTACGTATAAATCTAAAATATCTAACTAAAATTTGTCTAAAATCTAACAAAAGCTGGAGGAGATTTATGCGTGTTGTAAAAGTTTGAGACAGTTAATTAAAATTTTATACCTAGATTTACAATGGTTAGTTAAAATTTCATATCTAAATCTGGAAGACTTCGACTGTATAAATTTGTAATAGCTAATTAAAATTTTATGTCGGAAGCTGTGAGGAGAACGAGCGATCCATAAAATCTTTAATGGCTAATTAATTAATTTCATACTTAAACCTACGAGAGAAACAAGCGACTCGTGTAAGAGATCTTTATACCCAAACAGAGTTTCTTCGCGTTTTAACTATTCAGTTATGAATAAATCATCCGGTGGTTATATTCAAACGACAGTATCTATAAATTGAGATACTCCTTATAGGTGGTTATGCAAATGAAGCGATTGAATTGAAGAGTTGAGAGTTCATCGAGAGTGTTGTGGCTATCGCCCGAACTAGAATCAATTGTCTTTATCCTTAAATATCCATAAGCCTGAAAGTTCTATCAGTTTCTTCTCGTACTCCTAAGAATACGTTCTCGTGGTTCTCAACTCAAACGAGGAGCTAAAAGATTTGGATCTTTGTAACTTCCAGGGTAGAATACCTTTTTAACTTGTGCGAAGACTTGTGCGTTACGTGGCTATTTGTCGAAAGTGTTGAGAAAAGCTCGTAAGAAAAATTATTGAGAAAAAGAAATATCTTGAAACATAAAGATTCGTACGAAGGAAAATTTTTAAGAAAATTTCTTAAGAGCAATTATTCTCATGAATTACTAAAGTGAAACGATCGCGTGTACCTAAGTCTGTGTTGTACGTTCAGCAAAATTTCTAAGCGTAATTTAATTAACCATTGACTAATCGTGCATGATGAATATTGCGTTTAATGTTTACTTTCTCTGTCACTGTGTGCGTCATCAAATTCTATTTTCGACCAACGAGACGAGTGTAAGGTTTTCGGTACGGTATTAATAATAATCAAACGATTTTCGATACGAACACTTACAGCCATCGATTGTAAAACAGCATGATTTCCGTTATATTATAGTTTCAATGGTAGTTTTCTCTAGAGATATTCGTTTTGTTATTTTTATATGATTTCGACTCGCATCATAGATCGCACGAAATATTCTGATTTTATTATTTTTCTATAGCTTTTTTATTTTATTCCCTTTTTATGATTCTTTTAAACTAACGACGTTTATAGGATAGAAAATTTCTCGATATGGAAACATACGTATACGCACACTTAGTTTTGCTATCGCTATATCCATTCTAGTATCGTAGTTTAGTCAGTTCGGTGTGGCGAATATGTAGTTTCTTTATAGCTTTAGCTTGCTTCGATCTAAACATATTTATACGTATAATTATATAAATACTATATATATATGATGTATTTATATAATTTATATACCGTATATTAGTTAATTTATTTATATATTAGATATTTATAGTCATCGTTATATAATAAAATGACGATCAAAGATATAAAGTTATACACGTGATAAACTTTTATGAGACTACCATACAGAAATAGAGGATGAAATAGCGCTTTAAAATTTGACGAATTTTTCGTTGTTATTTGAAATTATGAATATGTATCCTACTCCTTTTCTAAGTATTTTACGTCTACAAAAAAGAGTATATTACATTGTTATAAGCAATACCGTTCGTGTGTCATTTAGCCCTTTAATTATGAATGGCTACAGAAAAATCATTTACTTGTAAAATCTTGAAATAAATTTTCTTAAAATAAAATTTGCATCGCATAACGAAATTTACATATGCTACAGATAATCTATATAATTTCGTCTGCTATAGGTTTTACGTCTCTTTCTTTTTAATTTGCATTATTTTCAACATTTCCCTCGTTTACCTGCACGGCTGCGCGTTTGGTTACTCTAGCAAACTCGATGTGTTTAATTATTTCCTCGTCTTTGAATTTCATATTAGAACTGAATTATCAGGAGATTTCTATGCCTGCTAACTGTATCATTAATCAGCTGTGATAACTGTGCAAATATATTCAAAGTTGATGTAAAGCATAATGACTTAGCAAAAACTTGACGTCTTTTATAAAAGTTTCTTCAGACTCTTCAAGATATAATTTTCTTGTTAGCAAGCTGTTACACACCGATATACTAAACTTATCTAGACTTGTCCAAAATTCACTGAACTTGTCCAGATCTTCGTTCGTCATAAAATTAAAATGATAAATGAAAATAAACGATATACAGTGGGATATATTAAAACGAAGCAATCGTTTCTAAACGTCTCCTCGTTGTAGTATCAGTTCGTTTTAGCATAAATTGAAATATATTTATCTCGTATATGTAGATGGGAAAATTTTAATGTAAAATGAGAGGTACTATATAATATAAACATAAGTACAAACATAATGTATAAGATTAATTTTCATACATTGTATTCGTAGCAAAATTATTTAGTTTTCTCATCATGGCTAAAATTAGTTGTTAATAATCAAACGAAATATTTTTGCTGTTATATAAAAATAATCAATAGTCGAGTAATTGAACTCGACCAATAATCAATTTTACAAGCAATAATGAAAATGTCGATGAACAATCCAATACTTCTCGTCGCAAGTAGAAGCCTCTTACGTTGCTCGATGCTCTTAAAAAAGATTAACAGATTCATCGTCAATGTTTGATCTTTACCATGACAACAAAGGTGGAGCAAGTAATTGATAGTATCGCAAGGCAATCGATAATATTTTTCCGCGTTCGTTATAGCATTTTGATTTTATTCATCCAAGCTATGTTACCTTATCATCATACACCACTGTACCATTAATAATATTTTTACGTTAAAATGCCATTATCAAAATACACGTAGTTACGTATCGTTGACGTTTCCATTTTACTTAAAGGAAAAAAAAAAAAAAAAGAAAATGAAAAACTTGATTATTATTGAAGGAAATAATTAAACCCTCAAAGCTTCGTATTATCAGATACCGATAGAATCTTCCCCTTTATCAATTTTTTACTCGCCTCTCGAAAGCTTATCGTTATTAGCGATGAGCTCAAGTATGTACGTACACTGATGTACACACGTCGCAAGTAGGTTCGAACCAACTCACCAAATAGATTCGAACTCTCTATAATTCTATTCCGACAAGAAGGAACGCTACTATCAAATATTTCGAACCTAAACGCGACAGATTCGAACGCTCTATAAAAAAAAGTACTTCGAGAAATGAAAATCAAATACTCGCAAGTAGAATCGAACATTGGTCGAACAAGTTGGAAACTTTACGAGCACTTTACCGGAGATTCTCTCTTAAAATCGTGTTTCTCAAAATTCGTAAGAAATTCTTCAATTTTATAAATCTACTTCAACATTTAATTCGAAAGATAATAAAAATAATAATTCGATCTCGCGATTCGATCGCTGCTTGCAAGAGGGTTCGATTCGTTTAAATATCGAGGCTACAAGTAGATTCTCGAAACTTACGAAATACTTGTTCCGAGGTTCGAGACCAACTTGAGAAGATCGAACGTACTTAGCAAGTACACCATACGAGTAGATTGCGTATTTTTATGCAAATTCGTATTCTTTTAGAATATAATTAAACGCCGCAGTAGAATGTCGATAAGAAATTGATTTATCTATCAAGTATTCTAGAATCTGTTACATTTCTTCGTGTAACCGTGCATCTGGTGCAATTTTACACTTTCAAATTTTCTACGAAAGCGTAAAAATCTGCATTCTACTTATGAGTAGTATTCCAACTCTATAAAGCGATTACTGGATTTCATTGGGATTATAAATTTGTATGTACACTACCATGTATACTTATTTAGCTATCTGACGCGGTAATATTTACTTCCATCGCCCATCCACTTATTTTTATCTCCGACTGTGTTTACGCTACTGTGCATAAGTATTTGGACACTTGATGCAATCCAACGAAAACATTAATATTTGAAGTATATTCTCAATATTACGATAGAAGAACGTTTCTCTACTATTGATTATTGTTCTGTCTCTCGCCGTGACTGTGATCAAATGTTCAGCTAAATTGAAACTCAAACAAGGAATGCGCCCGCGTCAATCAAAAGTTTCATATTCATCTGAAATAAATAGCCGACACTTTATAGAATCTATACGAACAATATTGAAACGTGACTGGAAGCGCGTATTCCAATCATTCTAAGATCACAACCTTAAATAGATACGCTTAGAATCACTTAACTTAGGTTAGGTTAACCTAGAAACTTTTTTATTTCTACTAATTAATATCGACTATTGTTTCTATCAATATCCACTAACTGTACACGGTTACCTGAGATAAGATCACAAACGAGAATTCGACTAAGCTAGAACTTTTTTCAAACTATATGTTACATATTTGCACTAACTTGGAAGCTACAATGCCAGATACTCGTGCACGGTACTGTATGTACGTGTGAAACTTGGTCCAATCACTGATCGTTACGTCTCTTCCCATTTATCGTTAGTCAAAACCGTAAAAGTCCGCCGTTACGTTTCGAAACGATCCTCGCCCCTGCACTAACCGTGATAATTAAAAGGCTGTGATTATTATTGCACGAGCTCTGACAGCGTATCATCACTGCTTTTTTCAGTTTCACGAACCGTCAAGATCGCAAACGGAGCACAGTTGAACGACTAGCCGAGGGCGATCGTACATTACCGAATGTGCCCTGGTGCTTGTCTGAGAAGGGTCTGCACAAATACACACGATACTGCACGTAATAGCCGTGCCGAAAGAAAAGACAGACGACACAGAGAAAGAAAGAAAGAGAGAGAGAGAGAAAGGGAGGGAGAGAGAGAGAGAGAAAGAGAGTGAGAAAAAGAGAGATTATTGTTTGGCCTGGCAGATTACCCAGAGGCGTGATTTATCTCGATTACAAAAGGCCACAGTTGCAGCGTAACCGACTTGCCGTACACTTTCAGTCGAGGAAACATTCCCGGTATTATTTTGTCACAGGAATCGCTAAAAATCCCCTTCATCCGACGATTAACCTGCTTGCGTTCTCACCCTATCTCGATTAACTGCATTCATTTATGCACCTCTTGCACTCGAGTCTATTAACGATTTATTACACGTGTCGCTCTTATTAAGCGTGTACCATGCATACAACAATTACAAGTAACCGCCACGAATAACCATTCGAAGTATCGAAGTGGTATCTATCGGAGTTGCCTGTAAGAGGAATAGACGAACGCGCATTAAAAACGAGATACGACTCGTGTTCGCAGTTTTCAGTACATTGAAGCTCAAGGGTATAGCGTACGACAGCGTCGTTGACTTTTGTAATTTGCAGTTAGGTAATCTTGCACATAGCGTACGTACTATATATCGGTCTTTTAGCTCGCTATAATTTTGGATGAGTCGTCTAAAGCGATAAAGAGACGATGACGAGTGTGGAATAAAAAGAAAGAAAAAAGAAAAGAAAAGACAAAAAGGAAAAGGACGCGCGAAAGGGGAAAAGGATTTTTACTTTGTGATATCGTTAGCAATATTATGATTCCAATGGATATCGTTGGAATAATTAATGGATATACTTCCAATGGACTGAAAACGTTAAACCGTAACGTTTGTAACATCGAAGCTTTTGTTTAACCGTGTGACGTTTCCGATATATTGACTTCCTAAATCATCAAGTTTCCACATACAAGAATGGAAATTTATCACCGTCCAGGTTTCGCCCGGTCGCTTCTCGATTCCCCGATTCAATGTCGAGGAAGAACTTACGTACAATTACTTTTCACATAGGTGCACGTATCTTCCTTTCTTTTTTTTTTTTTTTTTATTCATCGTAGAATTTCATTGGTTGTTCATCGTTGATAATCTTCAACGAATAGTTGACTGATGGAAAGATCGAGATTTGTGTATTATATGTGTGTGTGTTACTAACGAAGAAGTTAGTTGCCTAGTAATGTCGCATATTAGTTACCCGGCGCGGCTGATTGCAGAGCGTAAGACCACGCGCGCAATTTATCAGCGACCAGGAAAGCATTGTGGGTCGTAGCATCGCGAAAGAAGAAACCATGGAGAACAATTACTATGGAGGACTACGAGGAGGCAAGCCATTTACCACGACCAACAGCAGCCTGGCCTCGGCTACGAGAATTATAAATCATCATTTGTTCGGCTCTGCCATTGGACCCAGGCATTACACAGGTAAGTGGTATGAACTTACTTCTTATCCTTATCTAAATGCTATCGTGAATAATTCTATTCGACGAATGTCGTGATTCCGTGTCGAGAAAATTTTTCTTTGTCGTCCTTCGAACGTATACTATAATTTAGATATATTTTCGTTATTTTCTGACGAAACGCGAACGAATTGGTTAAATGTATGCAAAATGTAAAAAAATGGATAGATTCGGTTAAATTATAATAATTGAAAGATTTCTAAATTTAAGATAATTTTCCTAATGATTTCTCGAATCTATCGAAGTTCCCACAACTATCGCAACACTTGTAAACGAGGATGTATCGAACGTATCGTATCACGCTCGTTTCACGTTCGCTGGCTTTTAAAGATTATTCGAGTCGCGTCTACCTGTCGATTCACCCTTCTATCGATTTCCTTTATATTCTGGGTCAGCGCAATACTTGGAAGCACTGTATATGCAGGTCATCGAAGGCAAATTTCAGGAACGAACACCGACAGCAAGCTTTCCCTGTCCGCTGATTCGATAGACAGCGAGGGCGTGCCTTTCATAGACAGGCACCGGGTCTCCAAGTCGATACTCAAGAAGTCCGAGAGCAGCAATAATTACTACAGCAACGCCGGTGACTCGGACACGGAGAAGCTTATCACCGATAACGCGTCGACCATAAGCATGTGCGACAATGAGACGAGCACATGCGACGTTTTCGCCAATGTGAATGGAACGAGGTTGAAACAGCCTGTCTCGCCGTTGCTTTCCAGACAAGTTCTCGAGTCGATCTTCCGTACGAACAATAACGTCGAGAGGGAGAACGAAGTAGATCAAAGCGAAGAAAGGAACTGTGTTTCCAAGATGAGCAGATCGATATTCGACGAGGTCCTCGAAGGTACTTGTTTGCCTTTTTCTAGCCACTAGCTCGCTATTCAGCCAAGCTAATAACAGATCAATTACAAGAGATTGTCTACCATCAGTTTTACGCTAACCCTCAGAGATAGCGTAAATCCCGGACACTTGATTATTTCGAACGGAGTGTACAGAGCGTCCTCTTCGGCTGAAAGATCTTTGTTATTTGAAAGTACAAGGTGGCTCGTTGGTCGCCTTCTCGTCTATAAGTTGTGTAACTTTTATTTATCGTACGTTCTTTTTTAACTTTGGATCATCAGATTTTTCAAGATCGTTTCTTCTTTTTGGAGATTTATAACGGGAGAAATGTACAACAATGTACAATTTATTTTGCGTATAGATTACGTTGTATTCTAATATTTAAACAATGATAATGAGCAAAATTTCGTGACTTTATAATTGAATTACATTCAATTTCTATTGTTGCTATAATCACGCATCGTAGAATGCTATGACGCTGATAGATTTTTGATAGATTTTTCAAATCTAGTACGTGAAAGCAAAGTTAACATATAAATACGTAGAGTGTAAGATATTATGAATTATTTAACTTGATTATTTTAAAGAATTTAAATGATTACGCATAATATTAATATCCGAAAGAATTTTATGATTGATATAAAATTTTCTGATTGTAATAAAGGGTTGCTCTAAACTAACAAAACGATGATTAAGTGAAACAGTGATATTTAAAGATCGGTACGTCGATCAACAAATCGGTTGTTTCGTTCCCATACGATTTCACGTAACTGAAAATCGGATACGAAAATATTTATAACTCGTTCTATTAACGGAGACTGTTATAAAAAATGTCATTGTAGCTAACAGGTTAAAAGAAGAGTGGTTTTTAAAACTGCAACGGAATGTCTCGGAAAAGGTATATTTCATTCAGAAGAGCGTATCGAAGTCGTGAAACGAGCTTTTTATAGACTCTGTGGGTCTTTAAATTTTCGAATCGAATTTTCTTTAATGGAATCTACTATCTTCTTCACACGGATACAGAATGCACTTAAAAATGTACATGTAATAATGGAATGAAAAATGAAATGTTAATATACGTACACCAAAGAGATGTACGTGCGTATCAGAGAGATAAAATTCAAACTAAATTTGTTTCCACGCGAATTACGCTTAAAGTAACAGGAGCGTTTAATGCACAGGCTGCCTCGGTAACTCGATTTCTATTGTTAACAGATATCTCTCTTACTTTTAACAATGCGAGCAAATGCCTTAGGAAATAAACTTCTTTTTCTGATTTTAATGTTACTTCAACATCGAATTTGATTCAAAGCAATACATATGCGATATTTAATAATAATAAACCTTCTTTTTTCGTAGTCATATTTTCCAAGATTGAAATATTTCCATAAGAAATCGCAATCGAACCATTAAGACAATAGTTTCCACACGTCCATCCTATAGAAAGTTTCAAAAGTGACTGCTCCTCTTCCTATTTAATCAATAACCCCGGATATTTCCATAAGAAATCGCAATCGAACCATTAACACAATAGCTTCCACACGTGCACCCTATAGAAAGTTTCAAAAGTGACTGCTCCTCTTCCTATTTAATCAATAACCCCGGATATCCCGAATATTCTGTGCCTGCCAAATGGCTTTAACGCTCTACACTCTGGCTGTTAAATATTCGCAAGAATATTGCTAACGTTTAATATATATCGAAAAAAAAAGTAACTTCTCGTTAATGGCAACTGTCTTTGCTCTATTGATACGATACACAATTAATTAAACTCGTTGCTCGTAAGTAGACTGCTGATGTTCATGGAAATTCATATTTTTACGAATGCAGATAAAGAAATTACTTTGAATATTTTGTTACGTCTTTTAATATTATTCCATCCGTCTTTACGTATTTAAATTATTAATGCCTATTAATATATAAACATTAACAGCCTGTTTATAAGGTTCCATCGTCTTTAAATTGATCGATTTACTGACAAATGCTAATTTCCATTCTACGTAATTACCAAATATAGCTTTTACTTTGCTTTGAAATCAATAAACATTATTCTAATAATACAAAAAGCTATGAACTCTGACAAACGATATTTAAATAATTACATTGCACTGTATTCTATTGGAAATTGCAATTGACTGATTGCGAGTTTGGTCGTTAGATTTTTAGATCGCTACATCAGCAATTTTGCGTTCTCGGAATTGTAAATACTTTTCGCATATGACAATTCCCGCATATCAAGCTTCTCCACGATTATTAACTAACATAAACTGATCCTCCATTGACATAACGATAAGATATCGCGTGACGTTAGATATAAAATGACGTTAGAATATATGTATTGAAATCCTGATATCATGAATTATTATTATGTTTTAATAATGTTCGCATAATAGAAGATATGGCTGTGTATATAGAAATTGTAAGATATTTATTGACTATATATCTAGTGAAAAGTTAATATACAGTGTGAACAATCATCTCAAGCTCATAATAAGTATTAAAGATGATCCCATTGAATACTGACGACGAGACTTATTAATATTATGGATGATTTGCCTGTCTATAAATATTTTCCAAAGTATATAATACTATATGTATTGATATGATTATGTATAATATTTAATATCACAAAATATATAAGGTGTCTTTGTACTGGATACCTCGTAACTCAAATATACATTCTCAGAATTGTTTAAAATTTTACCGATATAATCATGATGATAGTAGAATGACATAATGCTGATGAAATCACAAAATGTTTCGTGTAACATACGTAATATGTTCATAGAAGGTGTCGACAAGTATAATTGAAAACTTTCGTGAGCTACTGCATTTAATTGTTTATAAAGAATTCCGAGTCATTTATGTCCACGCCTAATATTTCTTTTTCCTATTCTAAGCTTCCAAGAAAATCAAAAGAAATTCTAGAATGCTTGTCCAAGTCTTTGCTACTGTGCGGTACACGTAATTAGCTTTCCTAAATTATTTTCGAGATTTCGCTTCGCATCGAAACGCTCAAAGTCGTTGACGAAGACTATAACGCGTTTAACTATCCGCAGTTTATCCGTCGCCTTAATCGTAATAATTGTTATTTAACAAATTTTCAGAAGAGAAGTGCACGCAGGACGAGGCAATGACAGAGAATAAGAACAAAGAGGAGCGAAAGAAATCGAGAACGAGGATAGAGGAGCCGTCGAAGGACAGCCAGACGATGTTGATATGCTCATTACGGTCTCATAAAACGAAGAAGTTAAACATAGAGGAAAAACGAAAGGCCAAAACGGCCAGTCATAGTTGCAAAGGCACCGACACGAATTGTCTTCCTCAAGAACATCGTTTCTCGTCGTAGCGTAATTCTCCTTTGCGTAGCATCCTCCGTTCTGTGCCGCGTATACATATGTAGATACGAAACTGAATCACTCTGCGATCACATCAGTGTTTCTCTTTTAGTAACGCCATTAACTTCTGTAATAACATTCGCACGGTCGTGCATCTGCGTTTCGAATACGACGACGACGTCGTATGATATCGACTTGGCCTGTCGTGTAAATACGTCTAGAGAAAACGCGTAATAATCTTAAGAGAGTGATATACGTTCGATAATATGAAAAATAGAAACTAACATAGATAATGTATAACACGAAGAAATACATATTTTCGAGAAAAAAGAAAGAAAAAAAGAAGGAAAGAGCAGGAGAGAATACACAATTTCGAAAAGTATATATATATATACGCGTGAAGGAATATAATTGCGCCGAGGATGGTATTCAAATGACAAAAAAAAAAAAAAAAA